>NC_051166.1:158485439-158830439 GCF_013339725.1 Rhipicephalus microplus
CTACGAGCGATGAAGCCAGCCGGTATGCACGAGCCGGCCCTGCATGCGCACGGTACTCTACCGAAAAGCCAACGCGCGTGAAGAAGAAGAGAACGAGGGTGCTAGAGGTAGAGGCTCACGAGGATCTTCTTGATTGCTGTGCGTCCTTCACTTTGGGCACAACTTCGTCCTTAATAAACCGTGTAAATAGAACATCCTTGTTGTGAGGCTGCTACATTTTCTGGTGGACGTGCTCTGTGGATGTTTCGATACCCCACGAGAGATCAAAGTCTAAGCCCTAACCATGCGGAAGTCATGGAGCTTACGCCGGTACACCAACGGACCATTCGCCGTATTCGAGGGGATTCTCCTGAATTTGTACCACTTTCCCCAGTGCCAAGGGCATCGGCGACGGAGACTAGAAACGCCACCACCATGACTAGTGAAGTTGCATCATCACAGCTCATTGTAAGTCTACCCGTCATACCGAAGGTGTTACATGGTGACCCGTTTGAGGATGCCGAAGACTGACTGGATCATTTCGAGAGGGTGGTGAACATAAACTAATGAAACAAAGCAGGAAGTAGGCAATTTGCGCAAAGTATACGTCTCTTTGGAAGGCGCCGCGCGAATGTGGTACGAAAACCACGACGCATCTCTGATAAAGTGCACGACCAGATTCGTCGCATGTGCTCAAAGTGTAGTGCATAGGATACCGATAGCCTAACGTGCTTACTTCCAATGCAATTCGCTGAGTATGTCAAGGTAAATCAATGCGTGTTTCTTTTCACTGCCGCTAGGTATGTCTTGCAAGATGTCTTGTCTTCCATAACATAACTTGATGCCTTACAAGTGTGGTGCAGTCTTTCGCTTTTAAGCGCTACAATGATATGACATGCTATGGTTGAGTAGGTGCAGCTCAAGCAAAGAGTGTCTGATTACCAGGGCAGAACATCAGACACGAGGCCTCTTTTACTCGCGAAAGACAGAAGGAGAGCATAGAACACAGGATTTATCTTTTGATGTAAGTGGTGCCTGCAGAAAGGAACCCATACTGAGTGCACCCCTTAAATTCTAAGCATGATATCACTGCTTGGATAGTCGGTAACTTGCGCTAAGGATTTTTTTTTCGTTGAAGCTGCACTACCAGAACAATTATGCCTCATGGTTCAATACTAAAATAATCGCGATGAGCAGCGAACCAGTTTGGGTTCATGTATTATAGTGCATATATTAGGGCCTAGATGTCCTCTGAGGTGGTTTTAAAAGGCCTAACTACGCTGAGGAGCCCCTTCATTATCTGAACTGTGCCATAATGACGCAGAAACTAATAAATTCGTGAGCATTAAACCATGCGATGCAGCATTGTTTTAGGCGTCTTCATTCTGCGCGTGATACTTGGTGCAAGCAGCATAAGGTTGTCAACGTGCGTGTTTGCGTGACAGCTGTTGCCACGTCATTTCAGCACAGTGATGGGATCTGTTGGTGCATTCAGTTAAAACATATTAACCACAAAGTCCTTCAAGACAGATCATCGATCGTTTCCGCGCAGATTTCTACCCAAATACACCGTGGCCTTAGACTCAGCCCCAACAACAAGCGGACCCGAGCTTCAGCTGCTACTGTTACGTGCTCAACTGGACCCGACAGCTCTTCTACACTGTTCTCGACATGCTACTGCAGACTTTCCAGTGGGTCGTGACCGGCATGGCGATGCGTGGGAGCACCCACCCAGTTCCAGAATCCGTTCCAGAGCACTGCCAGTGCCTACACCAGCTGCATCGCCATCCTGAATGGGAAGGTGAGACAAGTATTTTCGCAATGCTTTTGCAGCGATGTTGCACACTCGCACTCCCGAAAAGCCTTCTCGCTGCGGCTAGAAAATCATCTATATAGCGGTTCTCAGAAAATTTGCCAAAGTTACTAAGCTGGATAATTGAAGGGAAGGGATATGTGGCTGATTATTATCTTAAATGAAGAGAGAAGTCGGATATCACAGAAGCGAAGAAGTAGGTTGTTGGTTAGACTAATTAGAAATAATTAGTGTAAATGTAAAATCAGGGAGAGTGCAGAGAATAGAAGGAACAAATACTGTACGCACCGCACCTGCTCATGTCATCTGCAAATATTTCAGGTTTCCACTGTTAGTGGGAGGTCGCCTACAGACGTTCGAAGCGAATAAAGTGAATGGAGTTCCGATGCCATACCGTATATAAATAGACATCTGCTTCACAAGCATACTTCGCTTATTCGAGCCCTGCTACAATTTTAAGGCAACGTTATTTAGCGCTGAAATGCGTGTAGTAGTTAATCCCGAGATGAATGCAAGAACATTTATGAAAATTTGTGCTGTAAAACTGAGGTTATTAGTGTTTAAAGTTTAAAACTCGAGCAGGTGGAGCTATGAAACGTTCTCTTTTGCATTTTATTCTACCGCTGACGTCGAAGGCTGTTTCCAATCGAAGCGTGGGTGTTATCTATCAGACATACGCGGTGATTGGAAACGGCCTTTGAGGTCAGTGGGAGAGTGAAATGCCTCGATGTGGCAGTTGCACAGCGTCTCTATAGCATCGTTTCAGAATTGTTTTCAAGATCTTATATTTAAAACAAAAAACGTATGTATGTGAGAAAGTATAAGTACCACTCAATAGCGTGTTAAAACAATCACATGTGACTGGTCGCGTAAACGATCTACATTATCTGGGGCATGGATTCTCTAGCCGCTGTATATGTCATTCCACTCTGAAAACAGCGTGGTTTCTTCACAGAAATAAAATTATAACAGCTTTTTTTTGGTATTACCATACGTGGTACAATATCGTGCATTCGACAGTTCGAGAAGTGATGAAAACTGCACGCTAATATGTGTCGAGGGTCCCTTTTAAAAAAATAGACTGTGTCGCAGTGACAGACAATGTTTCGTAGTAAGTAAATTGCTATTCCGGATGACATGGTAATGCGAGCATACGAAACGTTTTGTGTCATTAGGCTTAGGCTGGCGTTTGTGGAAAGCAGTGCTTTTTTTTTTTACCTTCATAGTTCCGTAGTCACACTTAGACATAGACTGCCTCGATTCTAAAAAGTGCACAGAAAGCAATACAATTTCTTTACCAACTGCATATTATGTCAACCAACACCGCAAGCACTGACATAACAATCCCTAGCGTCGTCACCTCTTCACTATAGGCAACAATACAAAAAAATAAATTCACACTGTATTCACGGATTGAATGGTGAATGCAGCAAAGAATCCGTCTGTCCGTGCATCCGTTCGTCTGAGCATACATCCCTCCATGCCTCTGTCTGTCTGTCTGTCTGTCTGTCTGTCTGTCTGTCTGTCTGTCTGTCTGTCTGTCTGTCTGTCTGTCTGTCTGTCTGTCTGTCTGTCTGTCTGTCTGTCTGTCTGTCTGTCTGTCTGTCTGTCTGTTCATCTGTCCGTCCGTCTGCCTGTCTGTCTGTCTGTTTGGCAATGAGCACGAGCCACCACGGCCCTCTGCACCTGCCGCTCCGCTTTGTCCATGCCCCACCAACGATCCGACACGTACAGCAACGATCCAGAAGACTCGGAGAGACACTCGTTCCCCGCACATCCAAGCAAAGCCCGCGCAGCACCGAATTAGACAGTAGCCGCACAGCGCCATGTATAATATCCTCACTCTGTAGGTGGATGGGTGGATGTATGGATGGATGGATAGATGGATGGATCGATGGATGCATGCATGGATGGATGGATGGATGGACGGACGGATGGACGGATGGACGAATATGGCTGTACCCTTTAGATCGGGTGGCGGCTAACGCCACTTAGCCGTAATACGTCGTGAAACACGAACTAGATGCGAACTTCTATGAGACAGCGCCTTCTATCATAATGTTCGGGTGACACTGCCTGTCATGCCTTGCGCGGGACGATGTGCGACTAAGAGGAGCTTCCCTCCTCAGATCGCTATGGTGCTGGTATAAAAACATCGAATAGATAAAATTGTTGCACCTCCGATACACCCACTAGAATATAGTGGTGTTGTTACCTATCATGTAAGAGAAGCTCTGATAGCACTGTGAAGTCGGGTTCACTCTATGAGCACTCATTGTGCCTTGGAAGACTAGACATAGAATATCTGCATATACTGGGGCATAAATTTTCTCTCGCTCTCACCCTCTCACTTTAGCGCTCCTAGTAATCGTCACATTTTCGCGCGCCTCTCCTTGCCCAATAGGTTGGTACATGGTAAATTATGCGCGTCAAGGCAAAACTTGGGCTGTCTATGATACGCCACTAGAATAGCGCAAACGCAAAGGTGGCTACCCTGAAGGCAAGGAGCAAACACAGCTTCTGCATCAAGTGGCACTGGTTTCATGAGTATGGAGAATTAAGGACGACGCTAATGGGTGGCACGAGGCCATGCGATGAGAGTCACGATATACCTAGATATGAAAGAGCACACCTAGATGTGAAAAACACATTTAGGCGAAATGGTCATTTGTTCGTACGGCAGATGCATTAAAATGGAACTAACTTCAACGAAAACCCAGCGAAAAAGCCCACGTAAGAAATCAATGAATGTCCGGTGCTCTCAAACTTTTATTCGATACACTCCGTATGTTTCTTGTGTATATAAGGGTTTCCTAAATCATTTGTCTTGTCTTCCTTGACCATGTTGGACCTCGCTCAGTATTTGATTTTATATTCAGACATAAAAAATACTGGAAAGGTAGACGTTTTCCTTTAGTTCCTACTGCATCGTTGGCGGTGAGGTTTCTTTCGGACCACACTTCCAATGATTTCATTTCTTGTAGTAAGCTGCCATGCCGCTGAACATAGCCCGCCCGTAACGCATATAGCTGCACACTTCCTATATTAAGTGCTAGCAAAACTATTAACGCCACGCAATCCAAGATCCAGTATTTGTGTTCGTCACTGACGCGTCATTATAAGGCCACGCACAAACACAACAAGAAAAGTAAACCTTAACGACGGACACGCTTCTGAAAAATGGAGGTATCAATTGAGAGGGAGCATTCCGGATAAAGTGAATATAGCACTTCTGAGGAACGCAAACAGCTATAGTTTTCTGCTACCCAAATGGAAGTGCAAATTGTGCTCATGTGGTACGTTGAAAGAGGAAAACGACAGATGCCATTCGCTCTTGCGTTGTGTATTCACAACCATGGGTAACCACGCTCCTTATAACCTATTCGTTTCTCTCGGTAGTTATCAACGTGCGCAGGGTTATATCATTGTAAATTTCCACGATCAAACCCATTCCTTTGCAACCCATAACATAAAGCTGGAAAACTTCACATCTTATTAGCTTTCTCACACTTTCAATTAAACTTCATAGTGGCACACACTATGAGCTTCATTTTATAGTCATTGTCTCATCCTTAGCCAAGGCTGTGCTATGTCCCCAATATATCAGGGCTCAAGTTTCTAAGTACTCTATACTGCCTCTACTAAACCTTGAGCTATGATGTGTGCCGCAAGCGCAGGGACCGAAGCTCAACACTGCGGCACCAATGGCATCACCACGGGCTTGCTGTTCGTGTGGGGTCCACGACCAGGTGGTAAGTGTACGCATTGCGCAACACGTTGTCACTGTTTCTGGAAACAGAAGTGACTAAGCAACACTCTTTTCCATAAAGTTGTCATATCTCCCCGATAGCGCGGTTCCGTTATTTTTCAACCAAATTTTGTACATAGTTCTAACACCACACGTAAGAAGGTGCTCACCAATAAACAAAGTAATAATTATGGTACACGAGGTTTTACGTCCTAAAACCACGATATGACAATGAAAGACGCCATAGTAAAGGACTCAAGATATTTTGACAATGCAGCGTTCCTTAACATTCACTGACTTCGCACAGTACACAGGCCTTGATCCTTTCACCTTTATTGAAATGCAACCACCGCAGTCGTCACCGAATCCGAGGTCAGAAAACGAGTGCCATAATAACCGATAAAAGCCACGTGACTAACAAATGTGCCAATTTAGACTGTAAGGGCTCCATAGCTATAACAATGTATTGGCATTTCACCGTTGCCCTATGTTTCAAAATAATGAAGAATGGTAGCAAAACTTTTGCAGACGTACGAAAGAACGCTAATTCACCAAACCAAACACAAATGAAACTAACGTTTGCTCGTAACGATCAGTCAGTTAGGAGTAATACAAGCTAATTCAATTCTCAGCACACACACTATGTCGGTGGTTTGATTCCCGACGGAGGCCGCCACGTTTCAATGGACTCAAGTGTGCTTCAGGTGCACTGGAAGGAACTCATGTTTATCAATATGGAGCTCTTCAACCAAGGCAATCTTGATAACTGTTCTTCGAAGATTCGGAGCCACGTGATTTAGTTGAACGAGGCGTTCACCGTAAGCAGCGCTCCGAGCTAGCGCCCATCGTCTGAACATGCAGGTCAGCACAGTATTGCGAGTGCGAACCAGGCTGGGCGGAGACACTCGGAAAGTATTGCGAAATACACATGACGAAATAGTTCTCTTGAGAGCCTTAAAATGCAGATACTGAGATACATTCCCCTTTGGCGGAACGCGCTCTTTGACAAATAGTTTTGTAAAAGGGGAATGAAATATTCGGGAATACAGATGCAGCAAAACAGACGCGAGAATAATTTTGTTTAATTTGGGGGATGTTCATACTAGGAAATACATTCGATAAATACAGCTGCTAAACATTAAAACCTGTCATTTATTTATACAATCGCACAGAACGTGTAGAGACAATAAGAAATTACAGGGGGGGGGGGGGGGGGGGGTGGGGGTGGTTACAGGGTTAAAAGGAAAATATTTGGTAAGGAATTACCTTTTATATTCATTGCTTCTTCTGGAACTTCTAGTGTGCCGATATTGTAATTTTTTACCACCCAAAAATTTTGACCTACTGACCTGGCCTTGAGAAACACAGAGTTCGTCGGTACAAGTCGAGAACCCTAACCTCCTATTTAGTCGAGTGGTAGAGCACTTTTGATGTGTAGGATGCCCACTCACTGTATGGCGCAAGAAGTTTGGTCTCCCATAGCACAACTCAGTGCATTACCAAGTGTACAGCAAGCTCTCGCCTTCTTGTGCCTACAGTGATCATGGCAGAACGCTCCACTTTAATTACGTAGGTGCAGCTGAAACGGATGATTGGCACATGTGTTTGGTAACAGAGTGGAAAAATAGAATCTCGCGTCCTGTTTCCGAGCATGACAGAGAAATATTACTCAAAATGCAAGCGCTTAATGTAGACAAGGGCCAAAATGTAGGTAACCATGAATCACCTACTCGCCATATTAGCCATCTTCAAAGAGATGGAGCGGTACGGGGCTAGGCAGGTGGCACGGAACAACGCTGCTCTCGCGAGCGCCTTCAGGCATGGAATCTAAGCACCCCCTTCCCACGGTGGACGTTAAGGAAACCTGCATGCGCTTAAAGCGCATTTATTTTTCACTTCTGTAGTTCTTTTTGTGATTTTATTTCTACGAAAATAACGTGTATTGTTGAAAAAACGGTGTCGTGTAGATTCTCACTTTTTGTACACTCTTAATCAGGTCCTGTTTTAATGATGGCAATATTTCTGAAAGCAGATGAAAATGTCCGGTTTCCTAGCTATAGTCAGCACCTTAAGCGGTACCTGACTTGGAGTATATATAGGATATGTAATTCAATGTCTCTCATTTTAGAGCAGATAGGATATCTAATTCGATGTCTCTCATTTCAGAGCAGAGGTATTCGCACTTTTCAGGTCAGCGAGCGCCACAACGCGGAATTCTTCGGAAGCCGCAAGACGGTGAGGGTATTGGTTGGTGTGGGCACGTCGTAGTCGTGCTGAGCCATGGCGAAAGATGGGCTACGAGCGAAGAGCAATCGCATGTGCAGCGTTCCTATCTCCTAAATCACCCTTGTTTCCCTGAGTCCGCGTCTCTCGAGTAATTTGAACAATCGTTTCGCAGATAAGTTGGCGCGGAGAACCGTACATCTCGCCATAAACGCACGTGTGGCGCTTTGTTTACACCTGCGCAACCACTCTGTACGCTCTAAACTCTCGCATATCGTACAGAATTCGCAAAACTTAATAAGAAATATTGAACTTTACGGCACCGGTTGCATTCCAAACTTTAACTTATATGGTATTCGGTGGGCGCTTTCGGTGCGCTTGCTTGCAGGCAGAGGGACTCGACATGGACGGCCGCACTTCTCGTTTCCCGTATTCCACAGCATACGACGTGACTAGCGTTAAACGCCGCCTCTCCTTCGACACTACACCTCTGTGTTTTATTGCCAAGATCAGTGATAGCTCTTGGACATGAATGATAGCTCCGAAAGCCGCCTGATTCTCGAGTCGCGCACGCCTTCGGGTAGCCTCCATCACCTTTCGTCTAGCCATACTGAAACGCTCTCCGCGCCCGCTACAGGTGCTGGAAAAGTACGAACAAAAAACCGCGCATCCCGCAGGCAGCTTGCGGTCCACGGATGTATCGCAAGTGGGCCTCCGCTTCACCAGGAATAAAAAGTTTGTTAATTTGTTATAAGGTGGTTCCATTATTTACTTGCATATTGCGATCTATAAAGCTTTGTTAGAATAAGCTACAGGGATGAGACTGGTCTCAAGCACTTTTGTGAGGCGCCCCATGCGGTCAGTGTTGAAACATAACCATGGATCAAGAACTGTATATTTCGCCATGGGCGTTCAGATTTTAGTCAATCTTAAGAACATATCGATATGTTTCTCAAATCCTGACAACAACCCCTTTCAGAAATGATCTATATCTGTGATATGTTAAGGCTTTCTTTAAATTGCAGCTTTGGAGGGCATATTGTTTTACAACCTCTTCCCCCCTCTTCAACCTTCTTCACTGTCGCTGGTCTCGCGGGGTTAAAATTTCAGGACTGCGGCCCGCTGGTCGAGGTGACTTTATCGGCCCTGTTTTAGAGCTACCTACAGCCCTGCTCTTTCGTGTTCAAACCCCAGAAAATGACTTCATGCACGCATTTGACCTTGCATTTCAGCCTACGTCGACTTTCACCTTTTTCTTGCTCGCGTGTGCGTCGTAATAGTAACCGACATGCGCCACAGGAGAAGGTGAAAGGGAACAAGAACATGCACTGTGTAGGATGGTTCTCTCCCATGCCCTCCTGTCGCTGGCCGGCGAATATCACTAGCCTGCGCGTGCCTCAACTCCTGTCCTCAACTCCTGTCACGAGACGCCCGCGCCGCCAATACGAAGAGAAATGAACACACCGTGCCACTGCTTGTCGGGCAGTTCCGCCGAAGGGTGGCGCATCGCCAAGGCATGCTTTCCATGGTAGTTGCTGCAATCGCAGGACAAGCCTTGGTTAGCTGTTAAACCACGGAATTCTTTCCGTGAAGCAATATTAAGTGAAACAGGTACTCATCTATCAGAAGGAACAGCTGATTGGACAACAAAAAATCGTTACTTATATATGCCTGTGAACGCTTACATAAAAAGCATTGGATGTATCAGGAAATATGCTAAAAGTCTGCAACATTGTTAGGTCATCTTGTTCGATATTTTAATCTTTTATACAAGGTGTTTCAAGAAATGTGTCCAAGATTCTTTCAAAACTACAAAAAAAACGAGGTGTATGCGTGGTACTTGCGGCATTGCCTTCCTGTGGAAGAAGGCATCTTCAGATGGGTATAAACAGTAATTAAGGCATTAAATATGGAAATTACCAGAATTTACTTTTTAACCAGTGGTAATAGCCGACTGAGTCTAAGAGCAAATTTAAGCCCTCCCTACGAATAGATGACACCCACTTTGAAATGTTGGAAAAGCAGCCACTGGTAATCACCGCGGAGCAATGCAATCTGGCCAACTTAGAGGGCTAAAATGAAACCGAGGCACCAAGCAGCGCATTTATATACCATTAACTTTAACAACACCTTCAATGACGACACGGTTTCCCTCACATTCGGGGAGAAAAATAGGCAAGCGTCGATAAGCGGCCACGAAGCGAAATGCCTAAATTGACGATTGATAACGGTTGATAACCAAGTGTAACTGCTGGGAAGAGCAGTTACGCTAGGATAATTAAGACTCACTCTTGACCATGGGAATTACCTGCCGACGACTTTACTTTAACGCATATTTTTTATCATCATCACTTGTTTTCATAATCACCCGTTTCATGAGTACAAGTTGTTCGTCATTATTATTGTTATCATCATCATATCTTCAACGCTCTAGTGACCCCTTGCTTGCTTGTTCCTCTGTTGCGGCTCTCATCCACAAAGGGGAATTGGCCAAGAAGCCAGCAGTTAATGTAAGTGAACAATTAAGGACTATGCTATGAGAAATAACGTCGCTTGCTAATGACGTTGACCTGCATTTCTACTATCACTGATTATCGCTATCAGCAGCGCCTGTTCCCTCATTTTCAACGCTTTCATTAGAGTGGTTTCATTATCCATTGTTACCAACTCGCGCAAGCAAGTACCCTTATAGGTTACATTCATCATCAATGTCGTTATCATCATTCAAGGCCCAAATTCATGATGATGATGATGACAATGATGATGATAGATTCTACGTACGACGCACTTCAAATCTGTGGTATTGATCAAAAAATAAATAATATACAAGTATGATATGAGGAAGGTATGACTAATGAATTGTAGGATAGTTAAAATAAAATATTGATGCTAATTCAGATACTTGAGATCAAGACCACCTTGGTTTCTTAAAAAGTTTTCAAGCGTGGAACAGAGATCCCGGTGACTGACCTAAAGATGAGGCTTCCAAAGATAGAATATTTGAAATAACGATATGAATGTTAAACACCGCTTTTGGGAATGCTGCTTCTCAGTAAATTGAAGCAGTTGCGCAATGAGAATTTGCTTGCCCGCAGTGCTACTTCAACGTGGTTCGCATCACCTTTATTGTCGTTTATTATCGTTATGAAACATTTATTCTTACGTTCAAACAGAATACTTTCATTATTTGATTGATTGATTGATATGTGGGGTTTAATGTCCCAAAACCACCATAGGATTATGAGAGACGCCGTAGTGGAGGGCTGCGGAAATTTCGACCACCTGGGGTTCTTTAACGTGCACAAAATCTGAGCACACGGGGCAACAACATTTCCGCCTCCATCGAAAATGCAGCCGCCGCAGTCGGGATTCGAGCCCGCGACCTTCGGGTCAGCAGGCGAGTACCTTAGCCACTAGACCACCGCGGCGGGGCCTGAATACGTTTATTATCAGCATCAGCATTGTTCTAGTGCCCTTCATTTGTTGACGGCTCTGCTTCAATGCGATAATTGTAGGCCGCAACGTTCGCCTCCGCTGGTGCCTGCAACAGATATCAAAGAAATAAGGGAAGAACGAACCAGGTAGAAACGGAGTTTGAAACCGATAATCTCCACGCCAGGCCCTGTAGTCTACCACTGAGCTGCAAGGGTACTCGAAACTTTGCAGCTGAAGAACTCTACACAAGCCTCATGTTGGGAAGGAGCCACTTTAACATGCGGAATATAATGGGGCAGAAGAGTCAATAACAATTAGACATCACAAAATTTGAATTGTGTAACCAGAGACAGAGAAAGAAAAGCAAAGGAAATGCAGGGAAGCATCAAACAATAAAGACTCCATTTAAAGTTGGTCGTTGACTGCTACCAACCCATTGCAAAAGACTCGGCCATAATAAATCATAGAGATCAGCTACAGAATCAATTATAGGAGTAGTGGGTATACCTTGCAAGCGTACTTGTACTAGTAGCCGCAAAATAGTTCGCAAAGGGTTCAAGAAATGGTGCTTTCCACGCAGGCATGGCATTTTAGGGGCGAAGCTTCTAAAGGTGTGCGTTTGTCTACCCCTTGTATGTATGTACGTGACAGCCTGTAGTTCCACCTTTGCGAACTGCCACTACTTCGTCCTTACAAATATCCCACAATGCCCCATCACGTATCCACCACATCACCGACCATAAAGCCGTCATAGTAAAGGGCGAACGGAAGTGACGTGTACAAGAAACTTTATTATTTGTGTTAATAAAACGAATCACAAATTTTTTATATAAATATATTCAGTGTTTGTCACGTCTTTGATGGTGTAGGGGGCGATATTTGCGGATTGTTCATGGTTTAGCGATGAAACCCTCCGGTGCTTCGCCCAATTCACCATCATTCACTCCCTGGATATGCTGGAATTTTTTCGAAAGTCAAAGCTGATACACTTTTGATCTTGTATTCATGGTATTAGTGATTTTCGCAAGCAGACTCGAAAAGTTTTACAGTCGCTTTCTTTGAATTTCCCTGCCAGCACGGTTCTACCGAAACTGGCCACAGTACGAATTGATCACATTTACTGCAGAAGAAAAGCGTATCCTTCGTTCCCGTTCAATATTGTTAAAAAATATCTGGCATAACAACATGCTTACGAAATAAAAAAAATGCCGCTCAGCCACATTGGTACAAATATTTTATCGTGATTTGCTTTAGAAAATGCATGATGGCGGAATTTCGCCACAGTATTACGTCTATATATGGTAAAACTCCCCCATGTCATTCTCTTCCTTGGAATATTCTTATCGCTCAGAAAACGAACGTTGTCTTTTTTTATAGTCAGTAGAAGACCCATAGCACGATAATCCGAACGCAAGCTTTCCAGTACCAGAATAGTCTGACATCATCGCTCTTCTGATACCTTTTGACAGTCATGGCAACTTGTCTGCATGGTCTCGCTTATGAGGTGTCTGTTTTCGCACCCAACACTGCTTGCTAGTACCAAGTACACTTAAAAAATCTAAAAAATCAATAGCGACGAAACCATACGTTCTCCACTGTGTGCTACATATACATCACAGTTAGCCAAGAGGAGTGCATGTGAATGGGCTCTAGCATGTTTTATTCACCCGTAGTGGGCTTGGGGATCGCCACTCGAAAGACGGCGATGGTGACGAAGAGAAATGAAACACATTATCTTAATTGACACTGTGTTCACCTAAAGCCATTAAGAATTTTAGGACAATATTTTGTCTGAAAATTTCATACTCTCTTTCAGAAAAGATAGATATCAATGACTCTAGGAACATTACTGCCAGGATGAGGATTGAAGTGAACGCGCAGTGAAATGCTCGTGACACGGGCCTTCTTATCGTTCGTTGGGTACAAACCACCACAAACCAGCGACTTATTGGCGTCTAGTTGTATTTTTAGCTTTCAGTCGTTTAGCTTTTTTTTTTTTTGCTCTCTGACATTGAGCAACACTGATCACCATTGTCAAGGACAGTCAAAGACCTGAGCTTCCCATCTGTTGGCCAAGGCAAGTTGATGGAGTTGACCCGGTCTCTAAACATTTGCCGACGCAGCTGCTGGCACTGGCACAAAAGCATCGAGTATGTTTTACTTGTGACGTGAATGATGTGAACCTAACCTAACTTAAGCTAACCTAACCTTACCTCATTACTTGCAACCCTCATATAATAAAGAACTGCCGGTAGCCCCGCCGCGGTGGTCTAGTGGCTAAGGTTCTCGGCTGCTGACCCGCAGGGCGCGGGTTCGAATCCCGGCTGCGGCGGCTGCATTTCCGATGGAGGTGAAAATGTTGTAGGCCCGTGTGCTCAGATTTGGGTGCACGTTAAAGAACCCCAGGTGGTCTAAATTTCCGGAGCCCTCTACTACGGCGTCTCTCATAATCATATAGTGGTTTTGGGACGTTAAACTCCACATATCAATCAAAGAACTGCCGGTATTCGGTCGACTAATATAATCCGTCGGCTGCCGGCGTCGGCTGCTGATAGAGCGGGCACGGCGAAATCCGTGGAAACATGGCTAAACGTTTCCTCTGCCTTGTGCAGGGCTTGCTGCTCCGCGTCCCCAACGTATCTCCTGGATCTACAACGGCCACCACTGGGTACTCGCCGCATTCGCACCACTTTCCTTTCTGCAAGTCACAGCCGCCTCACGTGGAACCATGTGACGTCATCCCGAAGCTGCTGCCGCCTGGCAGTGCTTGGTATGTGACGTCATCCGATCATCGACTACTTAAAGACACCTGAACCCCCCCTCCCTCAGTGGGCACGGCGAAATCCGTGGAAACATGGCTAAGCGTTTCCTCTGCCTTGTGCATGTTAGTAGGGCGTACAGCTCTTTTCGAAGCGATTGCCGCTGTTTGTTTGTTATGCCGTGCCCAGGGCAGTGTCGTAAAATTGCATTCGATTGTTTTTGTGCACTTCGGTTACTACTTTGTGGTGATGTCGAACAAAACCCCGGACCTACTAACGAAGACATGCTAACTAAACTTTTAGAGGGTCAAAAAGCTCTCCGTTGTGAGGTAGCAGACCTTACAACTAAAACGGAAAACATGTTAGCAGAGCTTACACGGCGTCTTTCAGAAATCGAGACACATGTGACTGAAATGAAAACTAAAAATTCAAAATTAGATGACCTGGACAACCTTCTTAAGGTCTACACAAACTCAATGAATTTCCAGACCCGAAAGCTAACGGATCTTGAAGATCGAGGCAGACGTTCAAACTTGATTGTTTTTGGTATCCCAGAACAGTCGGAAGAAACTGAATCAGATCTTAAAAAGAAAGTAGTCTCTGAAACGTTTCACAGCAAGCTCGGCGTTAAATGCACTTGTGTTGCCCGGATTCATAGGCTTTGAAGATCAGTCTCGAATAGGCCGATTATCTTGTATCTTCAAGACTTCACCGAAAAGCTAGCTGTGCTGAAAAAGGCGAGCAACCTAAAGGGAACTAACATCTTTTTTCAGAACGACTACTCAAAGCAGACGTTGGCAAAACGTAAATTACTGTGGGAAAGTGCAAAAGCCGACAAAGAACAAGGCAAGAAGGCATTTTTGGCGCATGATAAGTTTCGTGTACGTGATGATCTGTTTATTTGGAATGACGTAACAAACAAACGTCAGTTAATTGGAAGCCGTCGGAGTGCCACGGCATCGCCTCAGTCTATCGGCAGTGCACCCGATAACGAAAGTACGGGTAGCAAGTGTTGACCAGCTGCGCAGAAGCAAGTTAGACTGATTAATATGAATGCTCGAAGCATCGGAAATAAAACCGAACAACTTGAGGCTGTACTCTTAGCATACAACCCTCATGTAGTTGTAATAACGGAAACGTGGCTCCACAGCGAAATGTGTGACCAAGACTTAGTGCCTCCAGCTTATGAAATGTACCGCAGAGATAGGGTCTCAAGAGGTGGTGGAGTTGCAGTACTTGTTAAAACAGGAATTACTGTCACCCGTTTACCTGACGTTGAAACTAAAGAAAGCCTATGCCTGAGGCTTTCACTCTTCAATAAGTCTTTTTTATTGTATGCAGTGTACAGGCCGCCGAATTCGTTGCCGGATTATTTGTTTAACTTGAAAACCCATATGTAAAATTACAGTAATCAAAAGCTAATTGTCATCGGCGACTTCAATTTGCCTAATATTGACTGGAACCAAATGCAGTCGACATCAGATTTGATTAATGCAAATATACTGTTTGATATAATGCTTTCCCACAATCTCGCCCAAATTGTTCAGCAACCGACACGTGTTGGTAATGCTTCGTCCACGTTACTAGATCTTGTGTTCATGCATCGCACTATTCTTGATTGCTGTGTTTGTGTTGAACCCGGCTTATCTGATCACGACATGGTCACAGTTTCTTTTCCCTTGCATTGTAATCGCTCCAATAGCCCACCTAACTCTAAACAGGTCAAAAATTTTTCCCGTGCTAACGATACGAGCATCCAAGATTATCTTGAATTTGAATTGGTGAATTTTGATGGCGGCGACGCTGCTGTTCTCTGGGATAAGTTTAAGAAACTATGCTTCCACTGCATTGAACGGTTTGTACCAAACAAAACAAAAAAAACCCCAAAGTCCACACCATGGATCACAACGCCAATAATACAAATGAAGCGTAAAGCCAAGCGCTATGGGAAAAAAGGTGCTCCAGCTAATATTCTCAGGGAAATTCGTAACTCCCTCTCCGAAGCTATTAAAAGTGCCAAGAATTTTTATTTTACTGTCAAGTTAGAAAACTTCATCAAAGAGGACCCTAAAAAATTCTGGTATTTTATTAAGGACCGTAAAAGCTCTGTAAACCGAATAAAGTTTAACGGCACTATAATTGACAATCCCCAAACGATCGCGAAAAATTTCAACGACTATTTTCATAGCGTTTTTTCAACTTCTACCCTGCCTGTCTCAATTAGCATTGACGCTACTGATTCAGATCCTAACCTCATTTCATTCGATGGTGTCCTAAATTTACTGCTGCGATTAAAAGTTAAATCAACCCCTGGACCAGACAACATACCCAATGCATTTCTCCGGTGATATGCCGAAATATTGGCCAAGTACATTGTTGTGATCTTCCGAGCCTCAATAAGTTCAGCAACTTTACCCATCGATTGGAAATCGGCACGTGTTCTGCCCTTTGTGAAAAAGGGGGACCCAGAGTGCATACCAAACTACCGTTCAATTTCTATGACTTCCGCATGTTGCAAAATGCTAGAACATATAATTGCCACTCGTATAAACAGCTTCTTAGATGATAACCACATTTTATCTCCTTTTCAGCATGGATTTAGAAAACGGTTTTCCACAGTCACCCAGTTGGTCTCAGTTATTCATCACATTGCTTCTGGTCAGACAAAGCTGGTCAGGTCGATGTACTGTTTTCAGATTTCAGTAAAGCCTTCGACCGTGTTCCCCATAACAAGCTCATCGAGAAATTGCAGACTATAGGGCTTCCAAACTACCTAGTATCCTGGGTGTCTGCTTACCTGAACGGCCGGAAACAGTATGTCGACGTTGTGGACAGACATCACCTCATCTCCCAGTAGATTCCGGCGTACCGCAGGGTAGTGTTCTAGGTCCGCTGCTGTTTATAATCTATTGCAATGATATTGTTAATGCTATTACTGATCCGGTTAAAATAAGACTTTTTGCAGACGACTGCATTATTTTCACAGATGTACACTCACCAGATGACCAGGTCGCTCTCGACACTGCCCTTAACAATATTCTTTCGTGGTGTAACAAATGGGGCATGGTGCTCAATTTCGATAAATCCGTTTGCCTTCGAATTTCTAACAAGAAAAATCCCCTTCAGTTTTCCTATTCCTCCAAAAGCCAACCCTTAAAAGAAGTCAGTCAATACAAATACCTAGGTATAACGATAACGAATAAGTTGTCCTGGAATGCACACATTGCCGATGTTTCGTCATCGGCTTTCCGTAAACTGTGTCTTTTAAGGCACAAACTCGGAGACGCCCAGTCGCAAGTGAAACTATTAGCTTATAACACTTTAATACGTCCAAAGCTTGAATACGTTTGTATTGTATGGGATCCGCATACTAAGTCTAACATATATTCCCTCGAAAAGATTCAAAGACGAGCAGTGCGTTTTATTTACTCGAAGTATGGTCGTGGTACATCAGTTACTGAACTAATGCGAGATAACGAATTCCAGACGCTACAATCGCGGCGCCAGCTTCTCCGTCTTAAATTCTTGGACTCACTAATTAACAATAAACTTGGGCTAGACCCATCACATTACGTTACCCCAGTTTCGACCAGGCAAACTCGTCATTCTCATGTCCGATCTTTAACTCTGTATTTTGCGCGGACAGATTTATTTAAGTTTTCCTTTTTTCTGAGAACTGTAACAGAATTGAATAACTTGCCTTCTGATTTCCTCCAAACCTTCGATCTTGATGAACCCAATGTTTAATTCTGTGAATCTTGACCCTCCCCCTCCCAATATCGCTTGATTTTTTTTTTTTGTTTCTCTTCTACTCGCTCTTCACTTACATAGATGTATTTTAGTCAAGCTGTGTTACTCATGTACTGATCGCGTGCCTTCTTTGTTTTGATGTTTCTCTTCTACTCGCTCTCCTCTTACACAGATGTATTTTAGTGAAGCTGTGTCACTCATGTACTGATCTTGTGGTTGTGTTTGTGCCCCTCCTGCTTGGGCCTTTTTGGCCTGCAGTATTCCACAAATAATATAGACACTAACATATTGCTGCCTTCCCTTCGTGTGTCAAGAGGTCCTTATTAAGGCGCATCGCGGGTCCCCGTCACCTCGGTGTGTTTCAACACTTTCATTAGTGAGATTTGATATTTTTTCCCCTTTTTCTATCTGTTCTTTCTCACTTCGAGCTTCAACGCTCAAAGCTGTCACGCGAAAACAAACGCAACACAGGCTCGTGCACGGGACAGAACTCGGGGCACACTTTTACATGCGGTCGAAATGACGTGCCGCACTGTCCTTTCAATTTTCAGCACCCGTCCATATTGTATGTTTTAGCATCTTGTATCCATCTAAAGGTGATAACATGCTCCCATGCTACTTGATACCCCACTAAAGATACGTGCATCGAGTGTAGCGTTCTGCGACATTCATCTGGCCTGGTGCACCACAACAGAAACAGAGGAGGACACACACGCAGTGCTTATCTATACCTGTGATGCACTACGCTGTACGAACGGAGATTTCTAACCAAGTAGCCCGGCAACGTCCTTTAGCGTTGTGTCAAATTCGATAGACATTCGTTTTCCATAACTGCAAGCCGAAGATCACCTTGCGCGATTGAGCAATTTGCCTTACCTCGAGCTGAACGAAAAACCGCAGGAGGGGGAGATTGCAGCTTGAGATAAAAAAAAATGGCCCCGAAACTGCATGTTACAGTGCAAATTTGGTCGAAAGATGATAGTCTTGCGTCTGGGGAGAGTGAACAAACCGTTCATTTTATGTTCTGCGCAAGAAAATCTGTGAACGGTATTCTGGAGGTGCTGCGTTAGATTACCTCGAGCTTGTAGCGGAGGTGAACGAGCGCATCGAGGCACGTTAGACGTGAGCGCCATCTGCCATTTATCTTCAAAAACGAAGGCATGCGTTCATGCGTAGAAAGATGCGTGCCTGTCTTGGAGGTGATATAGTGTTGAAAGCAAAGCGAAGGCCAGGTGCCACCACCGTGTTGTCGTAGCACAGCGTTGGAACCATTTACCTTTTTGAGCATCGCGTTGCACTGTCAGCGCATTGCGATAAACGCTACAGTCCTTAAAGCTACGTGTGTGTGCCTCTTCTAGTATACAGGGAGACATACAAAACATCGAAGTGTTGTTATGGCGCATCAGATGTGTGCAATGAGTGCTTTTTAATTCACAATTGCACAACTATGAAGCTAAATCTTAAGCTATTCTGGTGGGCACGGCGGAAGGGTCGGCCGTTTGGTGTCGTTTGAGGTATCGTTAAAGGCGGACAAACAGACAAATGTACAGACAGACAGACAGACAGACAGACAGACAGACAGACAGACAGACAAACAGACAGACAGACAGACAGACAGACAGACAGACAGACAGACAGACAGACAGACAGACAGACAGACAGATAGACAAAAAATTTTCCGTCGAAGGTCCCCAAGAAAGGCTATCGTCGTTAAAAAGGCATAAAAAGGTTGTGGGCTCGAGTAGACGTTTCGACAAGTGTACTTATGGGATACAACTGGTTTCTTTACTACTAGCGTGTATATGCTTCGTACCCTCTCCTCCCATCATCAGATAAGAAGAGGGACTGTGATACGGGGATCCAGGAAAATGAGGGTGCAGTCTTGACAAAGTGTGTGTGTGAATAGGGTAAAGGTGTTTCATGATAAATATTGACGTGTTGTTATGGTGCCTCAGATATGCGCAATAAGTGCTTTTTAATTGACAATTGCACAAGTATGAATGCTGAATCTTGAGCAGAATTGGTGTGCGCTGAGGATGGGGTCGACCGTTTGGAGTATCATTTCGTCACTTTGGTGCATTTTAGAATACCGTTAGGGACAGACAAACTGACAAACGTACAGACAGATAATCAGACCAACATTTTTGCGTCGAAGGTCCCCAAGGAAGACTATCGTCTTTAAAACCAAAAAAAGAAGCAGGTGGAGTTGGTGAAGGCAGACATTCCACTGATTCATGGTCGTCAGAAGAAGCAACACTTAAAAATAGTAAGGTTTGAAATTCTCAGAAGGCGGGCTTAACCTTCATTGGTTTTGATTTGATTGATATGTGGGGTTTAACGTCTCAAAACCACCATATGATTATGAGAGACGCCGTAGTGGAGGGCTCCGGAAATTTTGACCACCTGGGGTTCTTTAACGTGCACCCAAATCTCCTTCATTGGTTTTCTTCGTGTGTGTACGAGCTGTGTGGCGGTATAACTTGTATTGCTTTAGACTGTTCTGAATGCTTTTTAGTTGAGAGTGTTTTGAGATCCAATTGAACTTCTTGCGCAATGCATGCGTATAAACTACATGTGCACACCATTCCCATACCTTTCAGCCCAGAGTGGTCACGCGAACCGATTAGCATGGGTAACCACGCTCCTTATAACCTATTCGTTTCTCTCGGTAGTTATCAACGTGCGCAGGGTTATATCATTGTAAATTTCCACGATCAAACCCATTCCTTTGCAACCCATAACATAAAGCTGGAAAACTTCACATCTTATTAGCTTTCTCACACTTTCAATTTAAACTTCATAGTGGCACACTTATGAGCTTCATTTTATAGTCATTGTCTCATCCTTAGCCAAGGCTGTGCTATGTCCCCAATATATCAGGGCTCAAGTTTCTAAGTACTCTATACTGCCTCTACTAAACCTTGAGCTATGATGTGTGCCGCAAGCGCAGGGACCGAAGCCTCAACACTGCGGCACCAATGGCATCACCACGGGCTTGCTGTTCGTGTGGGGTCCACGACCAGGTGGTAAGTGTACGCATTGCGCAACACGTTGTCACTGTTTCTGGAAACAGAAGTGACTAAGCAACACTCTTTTCCATAAAGTTGTCATATCTCCCCGATAGCGCGGTTCCGTTATTTTTCAACCAAATTTTGTACATAGTTCTAACACCACACGTAAGAAGGTGCTCACCAATAAACAAAGTAATAATTATGGTACACGAGGTTTTACGTCCTAAAACCACGATATGACAATGAAAGACGCCATAGTAAAGGACTCAAGATATTTTGACAATGCAGCGTTCCTTAACATTCACTGACTTCGCACAGTACACAGGCCTTGATCCTTTCACCTTTATTGAAATGCAACCACCGCAGTCGTCACCGAATCCGAGGTCAGAAAACGAGTGCCATAATAACCGATAAAAGCCACGTGACTAACAAATGTGCCAATTTAGACTGTAAGGGCTCCATAGCTATAACAATGTATTGGCATTTCACCGTTGCCCTATGTTTCAAATAATGAAGAATGGTAGCAAAACTTTTGCAGACGTACGAAAGAACGCTAATTCACCAAACCAAACACAAATGAAACTAACGTTTGCTCGTAACGATCAGTCAGTTAGGAGTAATACAAGCTAATTCAATTCTCAGCACACACACTATGTCGGTGGTTTGATTCCCGACGGAGGCCGCCACGTTTCAATGGACTCAAGTGTGCTTCAGGTGCACTGGAAGGAACTCATGTTTATCAATATGGAGCTCTTCAACCAAGGCAATCTTGATAACTGTTCTTCGAAGATTCGGAGCCACGTGATTTAGTTGAACGAGGCGTTCACCGTAAGCAGCGCTCCGAGCTAGCGCCCATCGTCTGAACATGCAGGTCAGCACAGTATTGCGAGTGCGAACCAGGGCTGGGCGGAGACACTCGGAAAAGTATTGCGAAATACACATGACGAAATAGTTCTCTTGAGAGCCTTAAAATGCAGATACTGAGATACATTCCCCTTTGGCGGAACGCGCTCTTTGACAAATAGTTTTGTAAAAAGGGGAATGAAATATTCGGGAATACAGATGCAGCAAAACAGACGCGAGAATAATTTTGTTTAATTTTGGGGATGTTCATACTAGGAAAATACATTCGATAAATACAGCTGCTAAACATTAAAACCTGTCATTTATTTATACAATCGCACAGAACGTGTAGAGACAATAAGAAATTACAGGGGGGGGGGGGGGGGGGGAGTGGAAGGTGGTTTGAAAAGTACAAATTTGGTAAAGGAATTAACCTTTTATATTCATTGCTTCTTCTGGAACTTTCTAGTGTGCCGATATTGTAATTTTTTACCACCCAAAAATTTTGACCTACTGACCTGGCCTTGAGAGAACACAGAGTTCGTCGGTACAAGTCGAGAACCCTAACCTCCTATTTAGTCGAGTGGTAGAGCACTTTTGATGTGTAGGATGCCCACTCACTGTATGGCGCAAGAAGTTTGGTCTCCCATAGCACAACTCAGTGCATTACCAAGTGTACAGCAAGCTCTCGCCTTCTTGTGCCTACAGTGATCATGGCAGAACGCTCCACTTTAATTACGTAGGTGCAGCTGAAACGGATGATTGGCACATGTGTTTGGTAACAGAGTGGGAAAAATAGAATCTCGCGTCCTGTTTCCGAGCATGACAGAGAAATATTACTCAAAATGCAAGCGCTTAATGTAGACAAGGGCCAAAATGTAGGTAACCATGAATCACCTACTCGCCATATTAGCCATTTTGAAAGAGCAAGAATAGCAGACAGGATGTGTCTTTTGACGTACGAGGTGCCGGCAGAAAGCAGCTCATTTAACGAGGTGATCACCTTTAAAATTCTAAGCTCTTTTTCACTGATCCGATCATAGGGCACTTTAGCCAATGGTTTTTTTCTTGCAGCTGTACATCACTAGTCGACTCCTTATAATTAGATAATGAAATAATCCCGACGAGCAGCGACACCTTCACTGTTCACTTACTCTAGAGTGTGTACTGCGGGCCCAGTAATTCTCATAATCAGAAGTTTATCATTAAAAGTTGGGTAAGAATACAAATATGTATTAATCAAAGTGAAGTGTCATAGTCAAGGGACTGTCTATAAACTACTTCCGACATAGTTTTCAAAGGCAATAAGCCCCCTCACTTTAAGAACTGCACCATAGTCACTGGGACACAGATATGCACATGCAGCATCTAAACCTAATATGCCATCAGCATTCCTTTAGGCGTCGCCAGTCTGGCCGCGTTACTTTGGGTTCAGCTACCGCGCATGATACACTAGCCATACACTTCCTTTTAATACGATGAAAGCAATGGGCACCATTTCTGCAGCCTATTTTCCTTAAAAACCACGCAGTTCTAGAGGGATGGTAATCAATCGCTTTTCCGCAGCAGTCTGCCGGAAATACGCCGTGGCCTTAGACATTGGCCGCCAAGAGTACGCGAAGCTGTGCTTCCGCCTTTATCGGTACGTGTGCGGCAACTGGGCGCAACGGCGCTTCGACAGTGTGCTCGACGTGCTGCTGGGGACATTTCGGCGTGTCGAGATCGGCATGGCAATGCGTACGCAAGATCCCACTCGGTTCCAGAATCTGAACCAGGGTGCCAGGGCCTACACCAGCTGTATCACTATCATGAACAGAAAGGAGGGAGAGCTATTTTTGCAAGGTTTGTTTGGTACCGGTGTTGCACGTGTGCGTTCCCTAAAAACACTTGTGATGGGGGCAGCAAATAATACATGTGGCGTCTTTATAGAAAGTCCACAGAAATGAAGACGCAAACTATTTGGAGGGGATGAGGTGGCTGATCCTTTTGAATAAATGAAGGGAAATGTTGGATATCATACCGATGATGATAAAGGATGCTGGTTTGCTTATTTCAAAATAATGAGTGCACACGCGAAACTTGGAACACAGCAAAGAATGGAAAAGACAAACACTGTACGCACCGTATTTATCCAGCTCCCCCCAACGCATGTGCGAATTTTGGGTTCACCCTTTTAGTGGTTGGTCACCATCAGACGCTGAAAGCAGATCAAATTCAGAGGCCAGAATGCATCTAACTTGACATGCGCTTCGCATTTGTACTTAAGTAGTGTGCTGTGTAGAGGAGACACACATTGTTTGGAACTTAGTCAATCACTATTCTGGCCGACCTGAAAATACGAGCATTCAAAACGCCTTTTGTCAACCTTCCTAGTCTCGTAGTCAACGTGAGACAAAGACCGGCCAGGATTACAAAAAGTACAAAAACACAATAATAATTTACCAACTGCAACCTATTACAGCAACCACCACGAACGCTGGTGTAATCATGACAGGCGGAGCCATCTTTTTTCTTAAGAACAAGAGCGAAAGAGAAGCTTTTGCTGCAGTGGGCACTTTCTCTAAGCTGCTGCTGCAAAAACATAGAAATTAAAATAATTGTGGCACCCCTATACTAGCATTACAATATAGCGGTGTTGCGTTAGCTCTTAACGGTAAGAGACAAGCTCTGACAGCACTGTGATGTTGGATGCACTGTAGTGAGCAATAATTTGTTCTTTTAGAGTCCAGACAACAAAAACAATCTGCATTGTCTGGGGCATAAAGTTTCTTTTTCTCTCTCTATTTTTGTTTACTAATGATCGCATCTGTTGCTTACCTCTCTTTGATCACTCAGTTGGTACATGGTAAGTTATAAGCGTGAAAGCAGCCCTTGGCTACATGGCACCAATGAAATAGCGCAGACGCAAAGGAGGGGACACAAGAGGCAAGGAAGACAACACAAGCGCTACGTCATCTGACGGTCGTTTCATGCGTATGAAGCAGGACAACTTAAATGCATTCCACGAGTCCACAGTGAGGATATTCTTTAATATGCTGGGATGTTAAAGAGCACATTTCAGTGAAGTTCATTTTTCATATGGAAGACAGATATAATCAGGTTATTTACTAAAACCCAAGAAAAGAGACACATATAAAATGAATGAAGGCTCATCATGTGCCCTCAATCTTTCGTCCTCTATACTCTCTATGTTTTTTGTTTTAATATGGCTTCATTTCATTGGTTATTGTGTATCTTCACCATCTACCAGTTCGTTCAGTACTTAATCTTGATAATCACTTACGCGAGAAAATAGCGGAAATGTACAAGTCTTCATTTCGTTCTTTCTGCGCACCTTTTCACAGCCACGTCGTTCGATGATGTGTTTCTTTCGGACCACTTGCTGTCAGCGTCATTCTCACGCAACGCGGCGGTGGCCACAAAATATAGCGCGTCCTTGAACAAAACTGTAGATCGTCAAGGTATATATAAACAGCTAGTGAAACTGTTAACGTCATGCCAGTCGAGATCCACTTACTTGTTTTCGCGACTCAAGCGTCATGATATGGCCTTGCAGAAACACATCGAGAAAATCGAAATAGAGAACTTTAACGACGCGCGAAGTGCCAAAAGGATAACGGGTACAATTGGCGGGAGATTCTTTATAAACCGAATGCAGCAATTAATAATATCGCAAAGAACTGTTGATTTCTGCTACGCTAAGGATGTGCCACTTGTGCCCACAGCTTCCTATAAATGCACTAGAACAAACTCTAGCGGTATAGTGTCTATGTCAACTGCAATGCATAGCTTCAGCGAGTATTTAAATGATAGGTAGTTCACAAATTTTTCTAATCTTCGTACTTTTGGCACTATTGGCTTCGCGTGGCTTGGATTCGTCTTTTCACGAGACTACAATCAGCACATGTTATGCAGTTGCAATTAAATACTTTGAACTTTAATGTTCACCAATTCAAATCAGGTGACGAAGTAAAAAAATATCCTTTCTTTTGTTCGAATCTTAACGAAAACACACCAATAAACAAAGCACCAAGCACGTTCGAAGCCCGTGAGCATGAAGAATAGGCCAGTTTGTATACTACCCAGCATTAACAAGGTCGCTGAACGAAGGCAGTGCAAGAGTCCACGCTAGTTACTTTTTGGAAATTCTATGCTTGTGCCCCTGCAGTATGTAATTCGCTGTGGCATTGTATACTTGAGGACCATGGGTCGTTTCAGTTACGACACAAAGCTAAGCTTGCAGGAGCTGAGAAAGGAGACCAAGAAAGGCGGAGCTTCCAGACCTTTTGTCAGCTGCCCTCGGTGTACCGGAATCCACCAGGAGGACTCGTCGTGGCCAACAATCATGCACAGGATCACGTCGTTGGACACTGACGCTTTCAAATTCCTCCACACCTGATGAACTACTTGCCGCCTCACATGATGAAACCGATGGGGTAGCAGGGGGATGGGCAGGTGGTCTCTATAACTATGGTGCTGACACCAATGAAATTGCGCATAGTTCCTAAGCCTTCCTTTCGCACACAGGGCGTGAAGGAGCCCTACACGCGTAAAACGTGCACTAATTCCTTCACCTCTTACTTTTTTCTATGTATTTCGATGACAATATTATTTACTGTAAAAGAAACGCTGCCGGGAAAAGTTTAATATTTCGTGTATATAATATTACTTCGATGATCTCTACTTCTGAAGCAGTGGTCTGAAATAAACATTCCTATTTTTCTCAAGCGAGCTTAGGCTTCAGAGCGAAGAATATATCTTCCACTTTGCTACGTAGTACTCACATTATTTACTCACATACCGCCATTAATGAAGCTATATGATAGAGCAAGCTACAGAGATGGGACTGGTCTGAAGCCCTTTACCGAGGCCCCACACGCGGTCAGTGCCTGTTGAAACGTATTAGCCGACCAAAATCTCTATATCGCAATCGGCGCGCAGATTTGCTTCAGTCTCGACATTAGTATCAACATATTGAGTCCCTACGCTAACTACCTTTCTGAAATTATCCAGATGATATGGTAAAGGCTATCTGTTAAATTGCAGCTGTGGGTGACCTTTTGTTAAACGACCTGTTCCCATCTCTACAACCCTATTTTCTCCCCTGGCCCTTGCTGGACTAAATTTCGTGCCAGCGACCCGCTTCATGGTTGACGTGACTTTCACACCCTTGTTTTACATGTAAAACTGTGCTCCTTCACGTACAAGCTCAAGTAAATGTCTTCTTGCATGCTTTTCACCTAGTAGATCAACACACGGTGACTTTTTTGTCTTCTTACTAAATATGCACATCAGAATAATTAAACTATGTAACCTAACTATTCTATAAAGCGATTTACTTCACATGCATGCTGAGTGTGATCAAGATTTTGTTATGCAAATTAGACATGTTAATTAGGCTAGTAAGGCTCATATAATAATAATGGTAATGATGCTGCTTAGTGCTGTGTTTTACAAGCGAATGCCATATTGAACCCTATCGATGCCGTTGCAGAGCCCCTTTACCATACACCGTCTTCGAAAATTGCTGTTTCCCAGGACTTGAAAAGGCTGCTGGCACAGTAGTGATGGTTCACTTCATTATGTAAAATCGGAGATGCTTTTAAATACCCTGCAATGAAAAGGACTCTGTCATGTTGAACACCAGCTTTCTTTTGAACAAGAACCACGTGGAACTTGCTTGCGGTACTTGTTGCAGTGCTGGCAACTTTGTTACTTGCTCGATCTTATCTACTGAGCTGCCCACGTTTTGTGTTCTCGCAGCTGTCACATTAACAAGATATATACCGAATTCGTCATGGCCTGACATGAGTGTGTGGCGAACATGAATGACTGGTCATAACAGGAAAAGGGTATGTACATCATGATGTACATGGCACAGTCCTGGTGCTCTGGCGGAGGCATCATTAACTTCATATATGCCAAAATAGGCATGGCATCACAAGAGCGCATCAGGAACGTTAGTTGCGGGTCAATAACTGGAAAGAGACATTTAAGTGAATCGGTTTAGGTTGTTAAATTGTACTTTGAAAACATCACTATTTTTAATAAGCATTTTCTGGGTTAGTAGTCTGCGCATGCGCACTGGCACAATGAGGCACGCGCCCATGAGTTTTGGTGGCCAAAAGGTATTCCAAAAGCATGGCCTCCGAGATTGCGCAACAGCGGTTTTTTTTTTTTTGCTAACCCAATTGCCATGCTCTCAGCAAAAGACGTATGGTGTCTCATGCGGCCGGCTACCGCGAGAGGTCGCATTTACTGAGGCGTCCATAGGGTCCATGAATATTTCAAAGGTATTGCAAACCCAGTGCAGTTCCCTTCTCGCCTGTCCACCGCCTCCCCCATTTTATCAATTCCAGCCAGATGCGCGCGATCAAGCTTTTCACCCGTCTCTCCCCTAGCCCTTTCCTGATCTCTTATCACCTAACCTTCACGTGAGCTTGGCGGTCACGGGAGAGGGAGCCCCTCAAGCTGCGCCTTATTACGGAAATCACATTGTTATGGGTCGGAAGGAAGGTCGCTGATGGCATCCCACCGCTGCCACTAGTTGTTGCGAATGGGAGTCTACCCGTTCTCTTGTGGTAGCGTGGTGTAACCGGGTGGAGGAAACAAACGCTGACAAGAAGAGGATACGAAATACAAACAGGTTTATGACACTTTTTACACTGATTTCCAGCAAGGAAAGGTTAGTGGTTTCACAAACCACGAGCGTGGTGGTTGAACCATTACGTGGTTCAGAGCAACGTCCAGCACTCGGCGGCGTCGTTTTAAGCCTTGTTGGGCTCCTCCTCTCCGAGTTGAACACCAATCACACACACACACACAACAGGTGAGGGGGACGAGCATGCACGGCCCACGTGCACGCACAATATTGAGTCGTGATCACTGCACTGCAAGGTATCGCCAGCAGGGCTCTTCCTCGTCGTGTGTGTGCCGCTAGTCGAGAGGTCCCAAGATCCTGACAGCATACATCAAAGGGTCTGCTGATCGGTTCGCTCAATTAGCGGGGTGATTTGCGGCGGCCGCCATGGTCTCTTCCAAGGAAGATGCTGTCTTTGTTGTTCTCTCTAGAACAGTTTACGGCGTCGTGGCGACACGACGTCTCATCCTCCGGCTAGCACAGACAATGCCTGACGAGCATAGGCAGCCGGCCGGTTGGCTACTTGATTGAGGATTAAAAGAGCGCCGCTCCCCCGTCAGCTCTGGCGCCAGTCAGTCACAACAGCTTCCCCGTCGCCAGATGAGTCGTCGAGGTCATCAGGCACTGCTGCTGTTCGAAGGGACGACGAAAGGGTCCGCATTTGAAAGTCAGGAACTCGCCTTTGCTTGCCGCATAGTCTGGGTAATTGCCGAAATCTTCAGCGGCGTCTGACAGACTAGGCGCCAAAGGGGCTGAGAGCCTCCCCAGTAGACCGGCGTATGCACAAGGCGTCTGCCCAGATGAATCTCCGGGCCAAACGTGACAACATGAAGTAATCTTTTGTTCAGTTGAGTAGAAACCCGGGAGGGTGGAGGTTTGCATTCCTCTTGTTCAGAATACTGGCGGTAACGCTGCTTCTGTGAAAGATATGGCACTTTGAGATAGCGTGTTGCAGTTTGTGCCGCTATGCGGGCAACCAATAAGGGAGCGTCACTGCAGCGCTATCCCATGCGCTGCGCTGTGACGCAGCAGCGGCATTCCTTCAATCCACACAGCCGCAGCACGAAGGAACAAATCTGACAGACTTAGGATATTGGAGTGGGACACGCATCTATCGCATCTTCGGTGGAACGTGCTCGGAAGCACGTGTGACTCAAGCAGCGCTACCTATCATGTAACATCACATCACGACTACTCTCCGAACTAAGGCGGGAATGAAAGCTCCCGTTGAGAAGCGCGCATTTTCTCTAGATTGAAAGAGATAAAGGTGCGTGTTTGCTCTAGTATTTAAAAAAATGAAGAAGGCGTTGGCCAGTACGTCAATATCGGCCGCCACAATTGTGCAAGACGTGCCCGGCCTGCATGCTTCGTGTCAAACACGACCATTCTGGGCGCAGATTCGCGAAGTTGTGCGGGCGCAAAATGTGTGTTGAAAATGTCTCTTGATTGGTCCTTAGCTTTCATTTCGCGTTTTGTGGCCAACATAATTAATGCACTCCAGTGTCGGCATATATGTCAAATCTTGGTGCAGGACTTTATGCGCGAATACCTTATGCCTGTTTGACAACAGGAAAAACCTGGCGTTTTGCATTGTAATAGACCATTTTCAAGCGCACGAGCACCACCAGTGGGCGCGCAAGTGTTCATGGGAAAAGTATGTACGATGCAGGAGCCAGCGCGATGAGCGCGCGAGCCTTTCTGCTTGCGTCGTGCAATGATGTTTTAGGCAAAGAGAATATGCCAAGGTGCCACATATTACGGCTTGATTCAATCACGAACTTCTGTGTTGAACAGAAACGGCCGGTTGACGATTCTCATGTGTTGAACCAGCTGAGAGGCTAAGAAACGTGATTTTTTTACTCTTAATGTTTGGCACAACCCTCGATTGTCAGTATAAAAATTAGGAAAAAGAAGGATACAACTCCGTTACCTATGAAGTGCAGGAGGGATCTATGATTCGAAGATGCATTTAGAACTAACCTCTCCCTCTTCGCAAACGCTGTGATATCATTGCGAGTACCCCACTCACCATACCCTCTCTCGCCGAAAAGCTCCGCCAACAGGATCTTTCCGCATAGCAGGGCTGCGAGTGCTTGCATTAACTCGACAGAAGTTTATTTTTTTAAGGAAGCGCGATTGGATTAGGTAAACATGTGACCATTTGATCGTTGTATAAGGCAGCCATCCAAAAATCCTTTCCCCTTCGAGAGCGAATGCTCCGCATATTCACAGTGACTGGCGCTTTGAAAAACATTTTCGTGGAATGAATGTGCACGTACTCAATTTCCGTCGCGACATATGTACTGCAGTTTTATACGAGGTACATCATTGACGGCAGCATAGTTTCGAGATGCTGCGCGTGAGGTCAGGGATAATTGATATTCTCACTAACTGCATGCAAACTTCTGTTCGGACACGATGAGAAAAAAAAAGGAAACACTTTTTGCCGTGCTACAGGCTGAGGTTCAAGGGGCCCTGAAACACTTTTTCAAGTAACAATGGAATATAACTACTAAAAGAGCTTATTCCCTTACGAATTCAATTCTGCAAGATTTTCCAGAATCCATCCAGTGCGAGCCAAGTTACAAAGATTTTTCGCACGTGGGCTGCCAACCACAATCCATCTTCTCTCGTACCGACGAAAGTGCTGGAAACTAAGCAGGGGGAGGTGGCATGGGCAACGAAAATACGTTACAGACGCCTCGTGATCTTGAGCGCTTCTTTCTTTCATCGAATACGCGGCTTTCTTAGTTTGATCGCATGAACACTCGTGGACAAGTCACGGCCTCTCGTGGCGTTTTCTTTATCGACCAAGTGCGTCATGTTCAAATAAGCCAATGGCTGATAGAGGAGATTTCTGCGAGTGATTTTTGAGCATCTTCCGTCATTAAAAAAAAACAATTTCTAGCTGACTTTGATAATTTATTGGTAATTCCAGGCCGCGTGCGGCACTATAATATTTAGCTCGTGTGTTGTCGGGCGCCTCTGCTAACAATCAGCAGTGTTTTCTGATCAAGATGAAAAGTGTTTCAGAGTCCTTTTAAGACGCCCGCGTGAAAATACAAGCGCAGTTCTCCCCTACAACGTTCCTCGCAACTCACTAAAAATTTATGCGGTTTCAAATCTGATAACTTAGTTATATACATAATCTCGTGTGCATATACCTCGGTGCATCTCATTCTCACAATGTGTTTGCACACTTACGTTGCTCGTTTAGATGTGATGCACAAACCTATAATGCACATTATCACTCATAAACGTTGAGTCGTAGGATAGCAAGTACATGATAAACAAGAATCTCCTATGTTTCCATTATGACGTATGAGGTCTCCGATAATACGATACCTTTATTGAGCATGCGCATTCACGTGGCGAAACGTATAAGCAGCTTCGGCAACGCTAAACATGCTAACAGCTCATGTGTATTCGTTGCTTCGAGCCTTGATATTATGAAATTTTTTTCAACATGCAGCGCTATCGCACTCGCACATGATCGCATCAAATTCATTTTCTCCTTGACTAAAATGTCCTAATCGTGATGTCCCGTCGACAACCGGTCACTGCCACTGTTTCATAACGAGTTACCAATGTTCTCGCACACACGATGCATCGTCATTCACATAGCATGCACAGCACCACACATGATATTGCCAGTTCCAACATCCGTAAAGGTGAACCAATATTCCCGATGTCTTTCAACGCACACTACACGCCACAATAAACTGCACCATTTTGAAGACGATGCTGCTGTTCCTCGCAAATGTCGCCACGTGAGTTCACTTCTCCAAGCTTAACAGCGACCCATCATGACAAGCGTTTCGTCACGCACTTTACCACATACCTAAATGTACTCTGACACGTACTACAACTAATCGTGCAACAATAAAAGAAATTGTAAGCTTTAAAAAAAGGAGAAGGTTGTCTCAAGCCCCGACCGAGTTTAGCATGCTGTGCCACCAGCGGGAGTGCTACGCCAACCACCGCCTTGCACGTGCGCCGGCGACGCCATTCTTTGACATACCCCAGGGAAGGTCTATAGACGTCCATCGACACAGTCAACGAGTACAATCTAAGGTTCGAAATATTAGACTACCTTAAATCGCAATGCCCACGAACTATTGGTGGTGCGCTGTACGATTCAAGATAGCTCCCGGAGAAGGGTAAAACCATCTATCTATCTATCTATCTATCTATCTATCTATCTATCCATACATCTATCTATCTATCTATCTATCCATACATCTATCTATATACCTATCTATCTATCTATCTATCTATCTATCTATCGATCTATCTGCCTACATCTGGGTGCGGTGTTCTCGTCATCACCTCATTACCTTGGCATTGGCCAAAGTTAGTACAGTAGAGCAAGATGGTTCTATGACTATGTCTGGCTGGTAACGACATCAATTTCATAAGAATCCCTTCGCGTACGTCGTCAAAACCTTTCCTCTAGACACGTGTGGCCCATACACCACAGGCAGAAGTATGAGGGTATACGTGTTACAGTAGTTTGGCAGTTTATATCAACCGTGCAATGGCAACAACAGACATTAGTAAGCTAACAACCAGAGCGTTAATGAAAACTGACATCGGCCATGTCAACCCGATGAATCCATAAAATGAATACCATGGTTCGACAAGAAATTGAACCCGAGCATTTTCTGGGGCAATCAAATAATCTACCACAGGGTCACCCCAGGTCTCTTAACTGCTTTAGAAAAAGACACTGCGCAGACGTAATGTTGGTAAAAGGTTAGTTGCAGTTGAAGTTCTGCTGGCTGTAGTTGAGGGGAGACTGGGTGACCGCGCCAGTAAAGTACGTGTCTACCCGTTGGTGTGAGAAGGCATTGGCGCTGACTAATCCTCTGGGCCTCGAGTACTTCATCGAGGGTATTGTGCACTACTAGTGACAAAAGGCAATATATAGAAGTATAGTCCTCAAAAGAAAGTGTTTCACCCGTTCATGTTCTCCTAATGTTAGCCGGTCAAATGGAAGGTGATAACCATAATAACTGAAGCGGCTTATAATGCACGCGTCCACAAGTCGAAACATGTCCCACTCCCAAGTCTAAATCGCGTCTATTGCTTACGCGTCGGAACACGGCGATGATCTGCTTCATCTTCGTGAGAGGAGGGACATTGTCGAAGTGTGAGCCATTCTACGCTTTACTCCCTTCTGTGCTTCTAACATTCAAGACGCCACCTAGGAATATTTCGGCAGATCAACGGGACTGCAGATCTTTACACGCTGGGTGGCTCTACATTCAATGCCTCCGTATCCGGTCTGGCTCGGCAGCAGCACATTCCGCGATTCCACCACCTCAGCTCATGCAATGTCCTGGCGAGCCTCCGATTCCGTGGAAGACTTAGCGCCGCGTCTTACAAGTGTACGTCGACGCGGCGGCCCCAGAAGCTACGTCAGGAAGGATGAAGGCGTTGCTGCTCAACGGTCTCGGAGTGTAGGGATTGTGTGCATATACTACAAGGCTGCGGCGAGTGGACACTGCTTGACGGCGTCCAGGCATCAATCGATGGCGCAATGGGCGACGGGTACACCAGTAAGCCTTAGCCGTTTTGGACGTATAATTCACACGGCCTGAAGATGCTGTCCACGTCCGTGCCCGATTCCGGTGGAGAGTTAAAAACCGAACGACACTGCCGTCCAAATCATCCGAGTACTGCCTTGGTTGGCCAAACTCTGCAATTTCAGAACATCTGCAGATAAGATGATCTAGGACCAGATTCTTAACAGCCTGCGTGACTCCAACCTCTTTGTATCTCGTTGTGAAGAGGGCCATGCTCTGAAGGGAACCAACTCAGCAGACGTGGCTGGAACGAACAAAACAACGCACATTTATCTACAGTCTAAGGCAAAATTACCCGAAAAAGGAGTAATGGAGCCCAATAGGCGCGCGCGATAAACGGATAAACCATTGAGGAGCAACCACAGAGGGAAGCGTGCCACGGGAAACTACTTAGTCTTAAACACGCTCCCAAAGGATTAACCACCCGGGGATTTCAGACAGCGCGGAAACCGTTGCCAAGCTGACTAGCCATCCTTCTCCTCTTCTGCTGGTTCACTTTTTCCCCGTATTTTGCTGGTGACGGTTCGTGTGGCATCGTGCTTGGAGTGCTCGACCACGGCCGCCTGGCTTCGACGATCTAGGAATTACGACATGGTGCTTGTTTGTACGCTTGGATGAGCGTGGACTGCTGCTTTTGCGTTTCGCTGCGCCCATAAAGTCAGGAGCAAGTCTCGACACGTCCCTACGCCGCGCTGTATATCTGTGGTTTCAAGATAGTTACGACAAACACACGACAGCAACAGTTAGGAAGGCCAACACGGCGGCCGAGAAGGCAGCAGGCAAATCGGATATATACTTCAGTCCGACTCAGGGCAGAAATCCGCGCTGGATTCTTAAGCAAGTAAGTTATCATTCTTTATTCTACTCTACTTGTCACGTGTGCGATACGGATCGCGCTTACCGGCAACGGGATCGGTCCTGTTGTATATCGCACGCACGAAATGCATCGCGAAGGTCAGCTTCGGCGTCTGCAGTTCGCCTGTGCTTTGCGATCGCCTGGAAATTGGCCGCCATTGCCGTCGGCCTCTCGTACGCTCACTCGTCGAGTGCTCGCCTGTCTTCGCCGCCACGGTGAGCTCCGGGCTGACGATAATGGACTGAGACCTCGTCGCTGTGTTGAGAGTCGTCGAAAACACGTTGCGGGTTCTCGTAAATATCTTGGTTTAGTATGTCGTGCTCTGTAAGTGCACCAGCACGGGCTGGCGAGCTTTCGCTAGCGTCGGAACTCGCTGAAAATTGGTCGCCATTACCCTTGGCTTTCCCGTCAGTCGGTAGCAAGCAGCTCGGCGCCGTCCGTTGGCCGCGCTGGTGGACTCGCGTTTGCGCACTGTACTCGCTCGAGTTTGTGCAAAAGAGCCGTATACCGTCGATTTCTTCGGCTCTAGCTCCAAACCAGCTCGTCACTGTTCGTAGCGGCGGCCAAGCCAACGCTCTCTCTCCTGTTCGAAGTTCGCTGGCGGCAGACACTCCGCGTACAGTGCCGTGTTTGATCTCGCGTTCGCTTGCTCGAGCTGAACGACTTCGATCGCTTAGGACTCGCCGATTTGTTAGCTGCACGATGGTTCGCGGAGTTGCGGCTGCGGCACCATCTGCAAAGCTGTTGCGCTGCGGGGATTGAAATGAGTCTTTGACGACGTGTGACATCACGGTGAAATTATTAGCATGTCATATCTCACATATGTTTTCATTTCAACTTGCACGTATTTCTCATATGCATTTGTATTCATTCTCTGTCACGTGTGAATCACTATTTTACACACTTATTGTGCAGCCGTAGGCACACACCGTACTGAATACTGTGTGCGCTGGCGTCTGCAATGCCTGTCATGGATCTCTTTCGTCAGAGCAGCTTCAGAAGGACTTTTCGAGATGTGAAGGTAAAGCTGTTTGTGTGTCATTTTTAACGGTTATTTATATTAACGTGCATCTACTTGTCATATGCGTGCATCTTGATCTTCTGTCACGTGTGTCTGACTATTTTTACTATATTATTATTACGTGCAGCCATGACAAACACAACAGACAGAAGGCTGCGTGCGCTGGCATCTACAATGCCTGTCATCTATCGCTTCCATCAGAGGAGCTCCACAAGGAGTGAACAAGATATGACAACCAGACTGAACTTGCACACTTCACCATGAATTCACTTAAAATAATGGAAAATCTTCATTTGTATTTAGAAAAATAAAAGACTTCGATGTCTCACTTTTGTCTTTTGTTGTTGCCGTGACTGCGAAAGCAGTTACACATAGGTGGCTAACTACTTTTTCACGTGTTCTTTTCTGCGCATTTTGTTGCTTACTGCGCAGAAAAACAGGCGAAAAAGGTATCAGGCCTGGCAGAAAATAAAAAAATTAAACAATGAACTGGGGACAAAAAGTTCATCTCATTGGAGTGTTTGAGTGGATCAACCGTTCTTCCGGCAAGGTGAAACTGTAAGGACTAATGGTTGCACGGTAAGGTGTAAATGTGGGGATTAACAATTGTCCTATAAGGTGCAAATGTGAGGACTAAATGTTAGTTTTTTGAGGTGAATTGTGAGACTGACGGTTACTCACTAAGGTTTAAATGTGAGAACTAAATGCTAGTCCCTTGAGCTCATCTGTGGGGAATCACTGTTTGACCAGGTGCAGTTAGTCCTTCAAGAGATTAATGGTTGTGGACGCCCTATTAGTCCCCAAAAGAACGAAACACACACCCTTCTAACACTCTTTTGAATTAGAGTGTAACTACTTTAGAACGAGGATATTATCAGCCGAATTATTATACATCAATTGTGGTCAAACACAGTGACATCCTTACACATAATTACGCAACATTCTATATAACAAATACAAGAACACACACAAGGCGGCTTCGCCAACGCTTGACTCACCACAAGGGCCCCCCGGCAGATGGCCCATGGTGCCGTGCACAAGGGACCCACGCGAGAAAAAGCCGTTCGCGCCAACCGCCACCCGTCAAAGATATCCACTTCTTTCTCGTGTGCCGCCACGAAGGCTTCACGCCAGGAGTCATTGCCGGCGCTAACGGTTTAACCAAGATGATGGTGGTGGTGGTGATCCCAAACGCTCGCGAGCACCACTCCACCTACCGCTCGGTAGTTGTGACCCTAAAATGTGGCCTATGTGCGAGACACGTTCCCCACGTGGCTCAAACAAATTTAAAGGGGGTGTTAGCACCTCCAGAACCTGCTTTGGTCAATCATTCAGATGGGGGACGCTTTCGCTGTCCATACAGCGCTGGAAAATGCCATAGAAGAAGAACGCGCCGACCACGCTCTCCAGGATGGCTGCATCGCAGGTCGACTCGGTTACACGACGCGAGCATGGGTGCCACACCCGTACTTCTGTTGCGAGAATGGCTGTTCCGGTCTGGTCTGTTTCTGCCCATTCTGCATCTGCTTACAGTCAGCTGTCCATACTTCGAATGAACCTGCTACTCCCGTTCTGCCGGTTCCTGCTACGCTCAGGCTGCGCTTCTTCCAACCAGTGATGACCTCCGGTAGACTATTGCTGCTCGACGCCCAACGGAGGTGCATTCGCCGAGCGTGCCGGCCGGTATTTAGAGGCATTTTCTGTTCTGCGGCCTACAGAGGTGCTTGGGCCGGTCGCGTCTGCGCCGACCATGCCCGTTCTTGGTCTCTGTACGGCTCCTGCATTGGTGGCACAAAGTCATTCGTCATCGGAGCCTCATCATGCCATGCTTGGTCCGTTTCTGCCCATTCTGCATCTGCTTACAGTCAGCTGTCCATACTTCGGATGAACCTGCTTCTCCCGTTCTGCCTGTTCCTGTTCACGCTCAGGCTGCGCTACTTTCAATCACTAATGGCTTCCGGTAGACTATTGCTGCTCGGCGTCCACCGGAGGTGCATTCGTCAAGCGTGCCAGCCGGAGTTCAGAGGTATTTTCTGTTGTGCAGCCTGCAGACGTGCTTCGGCCGGTCGCGTCTGCGCCGACCATGCCCGTTTCTGGTCTCTGTACGGTTCCTGCATTGGTGGCACAAAGTCATTCGTCATCGGAGCCTCATCATGCCATGTATGTTCCACCCCTACTTTGCCAAAGGAGCACTGAAAGGAAAGTACATAAGCCTACTCTCTCCCCAGACTGCTGTGGGCGGACACAGTTTAGACACCTGTCATGAAAATGGCACCAGTACGGGCGTCAGCACCATGCACTCAAACATTACAGGAACTATGCTGACACCCTCTCTCGGTTGAGGGTATGATGTGGTGGCGCATTTGGTAGTGTGCCTTGCTGTTGAATTCTTGGTGTGCATTCTATACATTGTTGTTCTTCATAATGCGTTGTGCTACATGAATTGTATTACATTATGCACTGCTTTACCTGTACAGTGTCAATTTTTTGAAAGGGAACATGGGAGCCCGTAGCCTGTGCTCTCTGGCGGCTGCTGGTAGTGCGTTCAAGCTGGGGCGAGAGCGACCACAGTATTTTTAGCGTCATCTCGCGACGAGCAAAATAACGATTCGTTGCCTATATGAAACCAGTGTCAAGATTGGCCCCCTCCCCCTTCGCTGTGATTACGCGAGAGCCTGTAATCACCCTAAAGGGGCAAAGTTTGCTATTTCACCGTTCCATATCAGAAACGAATGAATGTTTGCTCGCCACAAAATGACGCAAAAAGAGACTGTGGACCTCTCGCATCTGATTGAACGCGCTGCGATCAGCCGCCTGAGAGCGCAGGCCCCGCGTTGCCGTGTTCTCTTTAATTTGACACTACACTTTTGTCAGTGTGTTTTACCTCTTATTTTGGTGTGCATGCTGTACACTTTTATTCTACGTTAGTTGTTTTGCATCATGTTACGTGGTAGGACCCCGAATGCCCTTTCTATTAACGGGAGATCATGTGGTATAGGGGTTTCGGTTGTGGTTTAGGAATGTGTCCTCTGGCCTCCTAAAGGGCGTTGAAAAAATGAACATAAACCATGCTGTACATAGTAAAGAGTTTCCACCCGGGTCTCAGCTGCGCCACTTTCTTATTCTTCCCACCTGCACTATGGGTTCCGGGCCCCTTGGTTCGCCGTGTGTCGCGTCCGGCGCACGGTACAACAATAGCATGTGCCCATCGTGTAAGTTTTACCAGATCCAGTCTACCGGTAAGCAAGCACTGTGACGCTGCAGCCTTCTAAACACCCATAGTGCAATTGCAGCAGACAAAATTGTTGTCGATAGCCTCCTACTCAAAGGGACAGTCGAAGACATGGTTTGATGTACATGCTTCCTCCTTGCCTACCATGTACACCAATGGAGACGCTCAGTAACACACGTCCAGCACTATTCGGCTGCACCTCAAGGAGCCGCGGCCCTTCTCAGGCGCAGAAACTGAGGACATGGATGACTGGCGAGCCGTACAGGACCAAGCTGATGACTAATCCTCAAACATGACTCATATTCACTCAGGAGAATTAGCCAATACTTTATTATGTAATTTAGCGAGAATTTTTCAGTATTCAATATCTATCCCAAAACAAAAACAACATACATAAAGCGAAAAAGTTCAATAATTCCTTTTCGCTCATTCAGATCAGGCGGTATAGTCGTTATTTTAGGCAGAAATATGCCTGAATATATGATTGGTTGATTGATTGATCTGTGGGGTTTAACGTCCCAAAAACACCATATGATTATGAGAGATGCCGTAATAGAGGTGTCCCGAAATTTCAACCAAAATAGTGTGATTAAAAAAACTCTATTTATGTAAAATATTGCTGCACAAATAATACTCACGCGAGTAGGAACTTATTTAATTGGGTTTCATGAAGGGTAAAAACAAATGGCATCAAAAGCGTTCTTGTGGCTGAAGCCCAGGCTCAAAGCACCGAAGAAAAGCATGTTCTCAAGTCTGATATTCAGCCTCAAGTTAGTGAATAGGATAGCAACAAAAAGTCTTTTTTTTTTGGTTGGTTGTCTGGATAGTTCCTCAACAACCCCGTGTAGCCTACCTAAGATGACAGGCCATATGTCGGACGGTGCCTGGCTTATTGAACTACCTCATTTCTTGAAGAAAAGATTGGAATTCATTAGGTAATACACGTATTATTTAAACTTGTGGGATTTAAAAATACTTTGTACTGAATGGCATATTTAACACACACACACAATGCATATGCCTAAAACAACTGAATTTATCTACGTTTAGCATTACAATATTTTTACTCGTAAAAATACTGTAGCGCTATTGTGGGTAACACCAAATGCGATTGCGCCAAATGAAAGAATAACCGGTAGTGACAATATCGCAACTTTCGTAGGGGTTCTACTGGTAGCCTTTTCCTTTGACTTTTAATTCTTCAGCGTGTGAAAAGGAAGTGCTCCAGAGATTCACTCACATTGCAGTGAAAACATAAACGATTACCGCCGCTGTATTCTAGTGGCTAAAGTACTCGGTTGCTGACCCGTAGGTTCCGGGATCGAATTCCGGCTGCGGCGCCTGCATTTACGGTGGAGGCGAAAATGCTGTAGGCCTTTGTGCTCAGATTTGGGCGCACGTTGAAAACCCCAGATGGTCAAAATTTTCGGAACATTCCACCACAGCGTCTCTCATAATCACAAGGTGGCTTTGGGACCTTAAACCCCACATATCAATAATATCTATCAGCGTTAAGAAATACCCGACATCAGTAGCCTCGACCCGACGAATGCAAAGGATAAATGTCATGGTCCCAGCTTGAATCGTAAACCTAAGAATACTGCGTGGCAATGAAGGATTTTAACAAAGAGCTACTCCAGGTCTCAGAACTACTTTTCAAAAGAGGCTAATCTTCGTGAAACGTCAATTGTGGTTGCAGTGTTGCCTACCCAATTTTATGAACATCATATTTATATGATGGCTGTATCCTTTGATATAACCGTCACGTCGGGTTAACGCAAATTGTGCTTAGTTGCCATGAACTGGAGGTGATTTCTGCAGCAGTGTCCAGAGCCAGTATCTTCGCGAGTATCAGCGCTTCATATCAGCTTCAGGTGTTGCTAATACGCATGTTCCAGATGGCATTGTTTCGCTAGTGCAAACAACTGGTTATATAAACATCGACTCTTCAACATATATCTGTTCGTACAACATTTGTACCTATATTTAGCGTCATTTCATGACATGTCACTCGATAAAAATACAACACGGTCACCTTACCTGCGCATGCTTCGCATAATGTCGATTGCCAAGTATGTCGGATCTGCCAAATTTTTCGCGGTTCAGCTTTTTAAACTTACCACCGTCTGATATTTTCATGGAAATCACTTCAGGCCGGTGCGGCTCACATGGTGTTTTTGAAGGAGGACTCCATCTAGGGTCGAGAATTTCTAGCGAGGAAAGGCTTTTTGCCCAAATAATTCTATTCCTCTTTTAGCCACTTTTTTCCGCCTCTGCTGGTTCAAAGTCTGGCCACTAACGGTAATCGTGAGTGCAACTCGTGCTTCAGTTATTAGCGACGAAAAAAGTGCCCATATTGAAATCTTCAGTGAACTCTCGGAAAAAGGGCCGCGTGTTTTCTATTTCTTTCTTATTCGCATTAGCGATGCTACGCATTGGTAATTAAGCGCTCATCCTGGTATCTTGAAGAGGCAGGTATTACTTACGCGGGAGTCGGGAATGGTCACGTAGCTAGCTAAGATATGACTTCCCTATTTAACTGTTCACAGAATTACACGAACACATATTGACATACCAATAAGTAAAACAGAAAATGTACACAGATGTAACGAAAGAAAAAACGATAGTTGTATTTACATTGAGAGAAATAAAAATAACAGTGTTCAAGTGAAATGCGACAAAAGACTTGCAGTGCGACGAACTGCTGCTTAGAATTTTCCACTCCCGGAGTAACCAGCTTTGACCTTCACATGTCCTTTCTTTTCTCGAGATTCCATATCAGTTATCACCAATTCTACTATGGCATTGAAGGTCTTGTGAGAGAAGCCTCCTTCCGATTGGCGCACGCGGTCCATGCGACTGCGGATGTCTCGTTCGGTGTATTCAGGCTTCCTTGTTTTCACCATCCGCACCAGTCTCGACAGCTTATCTTCAGGCTTGCTTTGTGCAGCTGGTGCGCTTTTTCTGGACTGTCTTGACTCGACGTCCCGCCGTGCAGCGGGCAACTGCTTTTCATGCCCAGTTCGCCCATGGCACTCCGGCTTTGGATGTTGCTGTGATGACTTCGTCAAAATCTTGTCACTCGAAGGAATGCGCCCTGGTTTCGGGCAGATGGGAATCGAATGTTGTTTTTCCTCTTCCTTCGGTCGAGATGCGGGCGATTCCCGATGTGTCGGAAACAATGGCCGGGGTGTTGACCCAACGGGCTGTACTCGTGGCTTCTCTTTGGTCTTGTGTGGAAGCGATAGCGGTGTTTGACGCCGCGTTGGCGCTGGCCTGGAGCTCCGTTGGATTGAAACGTATGGTTATTTTCCTGGGTCTTTTGTCGAGATTTCGATGGTGACCGTCGATGGGGTGGGGGCCTTAGCACACTTTTTTCATGAGTGGTAGCGGAAATTAGCCGCTCCTCAGCTTTTGGTCGATGTGCGGGTGATTTCTGATGCAACGGAGGCACTGGGAGGGATGTTGATGCAATGGGAAGTGCGCGTTGTTTTTTCTCTGCCTTGCGTCGAGATGCGGGACACTCTTGATGGGAAGAAGGCAATGGCTGGGTTGTTGACGTAATGGGCGGTCCCCGTCGCTTCTCTCCCGTCATGGGAGGAAGTGGTGGTAGCCTTCGACACCGCCTAGGCGCTGGCTGTGGCCTTGGTATTGCAGGAAACGGCCGAAAGTTTTTCAGTGTTTTTTTTCGAGACTCTGGTGGAAATCGTGGACGAGGTTGGGGCATTAGCAGAGTGTTTTGACCAATGGGAATAGAACATGGCCTCTCTTGAGCCTTGAATCGTGTTGACCGACGCTGTGTGTAGACTGGCTGGGTAGTTGATTGAGTTGGTCGGGCATGACTCTTCTCGCTTTTGGGTGGAAGTGGGGGATGTCTCCGACGTGGCGTGAGCCTTGGTCGAAGCCTCGGAGCATTAGAAAAGCCATGTTCCATCTCGAACATTTGGCGATGACGTGGTGGTGATAATCTACGTATCAGGGACATAAACGATGGCAGTTGGCGAACTGGAAGCACGAGTGGCTTCTGCTCGGATTTAGGCTGATGTGGTGGTGACGCATTGGAAAATGGCCGTGGTTTTGACTCTCGCGCACTTGCCTGTGCTCCTGGCTCATGCGTGCCTTGGCTTCTCCGATCTTTCTTAGATGTGCTCACATTGTTTAATTTTGCGGCGGTCCGTGGTGGCACTAGATCCTGGGGCGGTGTGGTTCTCTCGACCGTGCGGATCTTTTCGTCAATGTGCTGTGGTTGACGAGCTTGACTTTCTGGAATTGCATTGGGCCTGTGATTGAACTGCGTAATTTTTACATCGTGATTTCCTGCACATTCCTGCAGCGCGCGGGAATGGTGCTGGCGCCGCGATAAAATCTGGCTTGAGGCATTCTTTCTTCGGCACGCAGCTGGCTCATTGTCTTCACCACCTCCGGCTGACACGCCCACACTGTCGTCCGATGAAAGTACACTTTTTTCTTGACGCACGTCATCACCAGCGAAACCGTCCTGATGAATGCCCTCGTTAAGGAACTCGGTAAACGTTTCAGCCAGGCGGTCGTCTTCGTCATCGGTGCAGTTGTAGTACACGAACGTGTGCAAATCTTCGTAGATTATTTCAAATAAAGGGGAGCGGCCCAAAAATGCTGTGATCATGCCATCTATGTCAAGAATCATCTGAACTTCGGAAATACTAAGGGCTTTCCGCAGCTCATGCTCTTCAGAGGGGCCATTCTCCCGCAAAAAATCTCGTAGCTGTTTAATGATGTCTACCGCACCTTGCTTGGTGAGCTTCGGCTTTCGAGTGTCGTGATCAAAGGCTTCGTCGTCTCCTTCGGCTGACTTAGACAAGCTGATCTTCGATTTGCCTGCACTAAGTCGCTTGCACTCTCTGCCTGACATAGTCCGCGACGTTGTGGTGTTCTTAGCTTTTGAGTGACACTTCGAATCAAGTCATTGACTTCCGTTCCGAGCCTCAGTAGATGGTCGCTTACCGTGCTGAGATTCCTGTTGCATCCGGAAATGGACAAGAAGCTCTAGCAGGTCGGTTTCCATGTTAGAAGGCTTGTTGTCTGGGCCTCTGATGGTCGATTCGAAGCCGAAAGAGGGCTTCGGCTTCTGTTTCGTCTTCCTGTTGTGCTTGGGAAAAATAACGGCTGAGAAGACCTGAATGTGATGGGGTTCCGACGAACTAGGTGAGCTTCCTGGAACGCTGGCTCTAGCAGCTGGCTTCCGATCGTAGACGAAGCAGTGGTACCACGAGTGTTGCGAGCAGCTCGAGAACAGATTTGATTCTTTTAATAAATGATTCATACCCACTGTGGTGTGTTTGCCAAGAAAGCATAGCGTATTTTTTTATATCTATGAGCACTAACACAGTGTTAATACATGAATTAAGATAAACTAATGTCAGAAAAGTTATAGAGAGAGAGAGAGAGAGAGAAAGGGAGAAGAAACAAGAAAGGTAAATCTTGAGATTTTGAGATCACCAGACAGCAGCACTTTCTTCCCCCAATCATTCACAATCTATGTGTTAAAATTCGTATTTATGTTAAACAACAATATTTACTAGAGTACAGCTTAACAATTGTATACGTTTGGGTGCCTCAAAAATCGTAAAACCGAATTGATTACGTCTCTGAAGCAACGTACCAAAACAGAGTCACCAAAGATTCGCCCTGTTTCTACCGTCAATCTAATACCTATCTCCAACAATGAAATAAATGGACATTTTTATAATGAAAGAGTATCGGTGACGTGATAAAAAGAATCTTCACTGGTTTCTATTTCTTCGCGGAATGCACAGAGGGATGATACCTTCTGCCCCAGTCTGTGTAGATACAGATTCAGAGGGGGAATATGGCATCGAAATCTAATAATCAAAACTTTGAGTTTTCTGGACTGACTCCACTTAGGTCGCCATGGAGACTTGAGGCGGTTATATTGTTACGAGAAGGAGACCTACTCGAAAGAGTAGACGCAGACACCACTGGAACGTAGTAGTATTATGTCCATGTAGTTTTTGTTTCTGCCATATCTGTGCGAATTGCTGATTTTCTAAATCTGATCGTATTTATCTATTCTACTTCTGGAAGTACGAATATTATTGAGCTATCAAGCGTTGCTCGTGCTATCGAATCGGTCAGGTAATTCAATCGTAATCCGCAGTGAGCTGGGACCCACAGTAAGTTGAGGTGTTTCAACTGCGGTGGTACTAATGCTCAGAATGTCCCAAGAGTTCAAGAGTTTTAAGAAGCTGTAAAAGCTGCGTACACTGAAATGAATGTCATTATGATGCACTGTTTTAATTTGACTAAACTTTTCGAAGTGCAAATCTAACCACCACGAGCTCAGCTTCAAAACTGGAGTAAATATTGGGGGACCCTTAAGCTTCGCCTTTAAGAGTTGAACACGATAGCGAAATGCGGCCCCTAGTGCGCCCTTCAACAGCGAAGTGCATACTTACACTTTTGTTTTGTTACACACACACACACCCACACACACACACACACACACACACACACTCACAAACACCGTACATTGTACCAGCGCGTGCTCGCGAATGGCACATACAGATTTTTAATATTAAGCAAGAGTCGCATGGCCTCTAAAAGACACGCCATGCACTTACCATAACAGAGGGCATAAAGAGTCTGACAACGCCTCACAGATGGCAGCACATTTAATGTTTGCTGTTTGCTTGATCAACTCCTCTGGAAAGGCATGATACGTTTTCCGCTAGATGGACATGGTTGTCTATTTTTAGAGCTGATTGAAAGTTCCTGGGTCTTTTCAGCAGAGATGGCTGCACTATCCCGGTCTATTTCAACGTAGATTGAGGCCTCCCAAATGCGCCTACAAATCGCCGAATTGGCTCATATCGTCGTGATACCTGTAAAAAAACGCGTTAAAGCGGCCCTGAAACACTGTTTCAAGTAACGATGGAATTAACTCTTCAGAAGAGCTTGTTGACTCATGAATTCAACGCTAGAAAAATTCTAAGAATCTGTCCAGTGCGAGTGGAGGTACAGAGGTGTGTCGCATGCTGCAATTGCATTCTCTTTCCTCTCGTCCCGACGAGAACGGTGGAAGCTAAGCAAGGAGGGGGGCCTGGACAAAAAAAAAACTACACCCGCGCCTCGTGACTTTAAGCACTTTTTCTTCTTTTTTCTTCGATGTGCCGCTTTGTCTGTGTGATCCAGCGTGCACGCGTCGACAAGTAGTGGCCTCCCGCGGCCATCTCTGTAACGAACTTCTTCGCTCACAGAATATTTTTCGCTCACAACCAATGCTCCCAACGGTAACGGTGGAGTTTCTGCAACACGAGCTCTTAAACACTATCGTGCTAAAATCAGGCAGCCTCTTTCAGAAGGACCAGGGGAGCAAATGAGATACACTTCCCATGCCCGCCTTTTCACTGTTCAGAGAAGCATCTGCGGCTATTACTTGTTTTTAAATGTATCAAATAATCGATTAATTTGTTTTTTTAATATCTGATAAACTAGGAGTTAGCTTTCGGGAGATAAATTTCATCGTATTCTATTCTAATACTACAATTAGGCATTTAGCTTATATTCGTTTCTAAAGTCCACATTTATGCTTTCTGGCTTTTTTAAAAAAAGAAAACATTATCTGGGCTGTATGAAACCATGGTCAGTTGACAAGAAAGAAAGCGTCTGGGTCAGAGATAAAGGAATATTGAGATCTTCTCGGCGGTCAACCATAAAATTTCCGAAAATGTTTTACTGCTCATATGCGGAATCGACAAAGTAGTGTAGGAAGGCGCGCTTCCTGATACATTACTCTCAGCAGCGAAAAAGTGCGGGATGTGAAATATTCAATAAAGCTCAATTGCCGCTTTGTCTTGGAATGTAATTTGGAAATAAATGTTTCATACTGCACTTGGCCGTCTGACCTATGCAGTTACCAGCTTCATTAGTAGCACTAAGCACTCATATAGCAGAAATTGGCATTTGATGTGGATGCAACGTCCGCAAACTTTTGCTGTTTATAGTACAATATAGCCACAAACATGTACGCCTTGCTCCAAGACAACCAGGCCTTTTTGCTTTATAAATAGAATGCATACGAATTCTAGTATTGGGCGCATGTACAGGGTCGTCCACTCTTAGTACTACCACCGCGCCACGTGGCTTCGCTCCGCGGGGTGCCCCGCCGCGGTGGTCTAGTGGCTAAGGTACTCGGCTGCTGACCCGCAGGTCGCGGGTTCAAATCCCGGCTGCGGCGGCTGCATTTCCGATGGAGGCGGAAATGTCGAGGCCCGTGTGCTCAGATTTGGGTGCACGTTAAAGAACCCCAGGTGGTCAAAATTTCCGGAGCCCTTCACTACGGCGTCTCTCATAATCATATAGTGGTTCTGGGACGTTAAACCCCACAAATCAATCAATCGCTCCGCGGGGTGCCAGCGGTTAGGCCACGCATCAAAGCTTACCGACGCAGGCGCACTAGCGCGCGCAGGCGGGGTTTCGTTTCCATATAAAAGCACGACAGCGCGCCGTGCCTGTTTTGCCAAGAAGCAAACTTACAGCAACTGAGAAACCACGAACATTGCAGGAAAGTGGGCTTAGCTCAGCACCACGTGTTGTGTAGTTACGGTAGTTTTTGAGAAGTGGGTGATTCCTCTTGTTTCAGTATTACTATTCGAGTTTATGTAAAGAGAGAGAGAGAGAGAGAGAACTCTTTACTGAAAAGCAGAGAATTTAGCCGGCGTGTGTGGGTCACTAACTTGCTACTCTGCGGGAGGAAGGGGATTGCGCACTGAAAGGCCAAAGAGAGCAAAAAAATTTTAAAGAATTAAAATGGAAAGAAAAAAGTAAATATAAAGATATTTTTCTGTCTTTTGGGCGGGGACGTGTGCTGACAGCATGACTTCAGTTTTCAAGCTGCCCCTACAGTTTGTCTACTTGACCGATATTGTCTAAATACGCAAATAAAAGTTGCCCCGCCACGGTGGTCTAGTGGCTAAGGTACTCGGCTGCTGGCCCGGAGGTCGCGCGTTCGAATCCCGGCTGCGGCGGCTGCATTTGCGATGGAGACGGAAATGTTGTTGTGCTCAGATTTGGGTGCACGTTAAAGAACCCCAGGTGGTCTAAATTTTCGGAGCCCTCCACTACGGCGTCTCTCATAATCATATGGTGGTTTTGGGACGTTAAACCGCACATATCAATCAATCAATCAATCAATCAATCAAAAGTTCCATTGCTTGCTTCTGTTACGGGAAGCTGGGGAAAGGGCCCAGGACACAATCAACTGATAAATTTCTTTGGGTTAACAGATGCATGCAGTGTTCACAGAGCGCACGCTCACCGGCATACGCTTGGCTCTCAAACACGATATGTTTTACAGTTTCTATGGAGCCACAGTTATTTATTTATTTATTTATTTATTTATTTATTTATTTATTTATTTATTTATTTATTTATTTATTTATTTATTTATTTACAATACTGCTACTCTCCTTCGAGAGCGTGGCAGTTGGGCAATACAGTAATTTTTGACACACACAAAAAAGAGATGTAGACGTAAAACATGCAAGCATAATAACAGGACATGAGGATCATATAACCATTGAGCAGTGCAGAAGTTGAACGTTAATTATGTTATTATTACACAATATACGCAATAATCATGAGATACAGAGCAAGTTATAGCCATTATACAGAGCTGAAACCATGCCAAAAGGCGATAGAAATAAAATACATGATTGAAGAAAGGAACTTATGTTAGCATTGGTATCGTGAGGGAAAACATAAATGGAACAGTTGTGACAGGAATAGCAAGCACTGAAAGCATACTTCAAAAATAGCTATACTACTGTGAAAGGAACATTGAAAAAGGTGTTTAACTAACGAACAGCAGATCTGGACCGGTGCGCCTGCATGCGTATAAACTGTTATGGGCACCCAGTTTTTTTTTTCTATCTGTGCAATAAATTTTGATGGCGATTGGGAGTTTGTGATAGTGGCATCAAGTTGGTTCCATTCCGCTATCGCGCGCGGGAAGAATGAGTACTTAAACGTGTCGTTCTTACATGCGTATACTGACAACGTGCGTGCATGTTTATTGCGAGTTTGCCGAGCCTGTGAAAATGAAAGGTATTTGGATGAATCTATCTTGTAGTTATTTTTTACTAGCTGGAAAAAGAATTTTAAGCGAGCGTGTTTTGCTCTTGTGGACAGCGTTTGTAAACCTGACTGAAATAAAACATGTGTTGGTGAATCTGTTCGTCTATATTTGTTGTAAATAAATCTTACAGCTTTCCTTTGTATTGCTTCTAGTTTTGTTATATTAGTCAGCGAATACGGAAACCAGACAGTGTTTGCGTATTCTAAAACTGGTCTTACGAATGATGTGCAAGCTAGCAGCTTCGTTGGCGTTGTTGAGAGCGCTAGAGTTCGTTTCAAGAAGAATAGTTTGCATAGCGCCTTCGAAGTTATATTAGTGATGTGTTTGTCCCATTTGAGATCAGAAGTCAGTGTAACTCCTAGATATTTATGTTCCTCAACTTTATTAAGAAGTGTGTTAATAATGGTGTATGGGAAGTTGGATGGTTTTGTTTTTCTGCTTACGGTCATTATCCCTGATTTTTGTGTGTTTATTTTCATCTGCCATTTAGAGCACCAATTAGCCACGACAGCTAGAGAATCATTAAGCATAATGTGATCGTTGTAATGATTAATTTCTCTATAGATCACACAGTCGTCCGAAAATAGCTTGATGTTCCAAGTGATGTTAGCAGTGATATCATTAATATAGAGCAAGAAAAGCAATGGCCCAAGTACCGAGCCTTGGGGAACGCCGGATGTTACTGCTACTGTGTTAGAAGGCATCTGTTCATAGAGTACAAATTGTGACCTGGTAAATAAGAAAGCTTTTATCCAAGCGGAAAGTTCCCCTATTCCGAAAACATTTTCTACTTTAGCTATTAGTTTGCTGTAGCATACACTGTCAAAAGCCTTAGATAGGTCAAGTAGAATTAAGTCAGTTTGAGCACAGTTATTAACTGTAATGGCAAGGTCGTGAACTAGTTCAGTAAGTTGAGTTACCGTCGATAAACCACTTCGAAAACCATGTTGATTAGGGGAGAAAAAATTTATTTGCTCTAGAAATACTGTCTTGTGTTTTAAGATTATGTGTTCGAGTAGTTTACATGATGGGCTGGTCAATGAAATAGGTCTGAAATTTGAAAATTGTGCTGCGTCTCCTGCTTTATGGATCGGTATCACCTTTGCGATATTCCAATCGTTAGGTAGTTGTGAAGTCGTGAGTGATTTTCAGAAAATGAGACCAACATATTTGCTACACCATTCTCCATATCTTTTCAGGAAACTTTTTGGTATATCGTCTGGTCCACTACTTTTTTTGGTGTCGAGCTGAAGTAGCAGGTTGAAAATCCCAGCATCAGCGATGTCTAATTGGTCGACTTTTGTACGATGATAGATAGATATGTGGGGTTTAACGTCCCAAAACCACCATATGATTATGAGAGACGCCGTAGTGGAGGGCTCCGGAAATTTCGACCACCTGAGGTTCTTTAACGTGCACCCAAATCTGAGCACACGGGCCTACAACATTTCCGCCTTCATCGGAAATCGCTGAAAAATATTAGATCAAGTATGTTCTCAGTTACTCCCTGCGAGCGAGTAGGCTGCGAAACGACCTGATGAAGACTGAAGGTTAGCATGAGGTCAAAAAGCACATCCGAAGCTGATGACGTATAGCACATACTATCCCAGTTAATGTCTAGAAGATTAAAATCACCCATGAGTACAACACGTGAACCGTAAGCATGACGTTGCATGTAATCATGAATTGCACTGATAGAATCGTCACCCGAGTTTGGGCTTCGATAAACACAACCTAACAATATGCTGGTACCGTCACAAAGTAGTTTACAAAAAACCGCTTCAGCATTTTGTACCTCTGGAAGGGCCACGAAAGAGAGGCCTTTTCTTATCAATATTGCCACCCCACCACCACGTGTGGGGCGATCTTTTCGGATCACGGAATAGTTGGGTGGTGTAAATTCGTGATCTAAAACATCAGGCGTGATTCACGTTTCTTTGACGGCTGCTAAGTGAGGCTCATATTTGATGATCAAATTTTCAAGAGGTTCAGGCTTATTAATTACGCTTCTAGCATTCACTGTGAGAAGTGTTAGTTCGCCTATTTTGCAGCACGACGAGTAGTGGCTCCCTTTTTTGTTTGGTCGCCGGGTACGTTCGTCGTTCTCGTTACACGGACTGTTTTTGAGGCAGCTTCCGCGTGTTTTTTCTTAAGCGGAACCTTGTCATCCTTTTCGTTGCTCCAGACATAGGCATGATTATTAATATACAGCTTGTCAAAAACTAAGGAAACCTTTTCGTTATTTTCTCGATTTGCCTTCGCACTGTTCCAAAGTTTTCTCCGAATTTCACGTACTCATTTCGAAAAGTCTTCTCCGATAGATAGGCTTGTGCCATGAAGTTTATGTCCCCGTTTTATTATTGAAAATTTCTCTCTTGAGTCGAGCAGCTTGAGAATTACGGGCCTAGTTTTGTTTGGTTGGGCTCTACCGATGCGATGTATGCGTTCAATTGCTGCAGGTTTTAATTCTAGAGTGTTTTCAATTATGTTTTTGTTCAGTGCACATTCAAGTGTCAAGGGAGTCTCGCCTTCTACATCGGGAAAGCCATATATTATCAGGTTAGCTTGCCTGCTGCGATTCCCTAGATCGTCAATTTTTTCTTGCATAGATTGTATTACCATTTTCATATTTTGTATTTGTTCTTGACATGAATCCACTTTTTCTTTTAGCCTCGCGAGCGAGTCTAGTTTCTTGTCGATTTTAGGTAGGCGGCTTTCCTTTATCTCTTTGATATCTGCCGCGATTTCTTTTAATTGCTGGCTGATGTCAGGGCCTGGGTTCGTCTCAATGTCTCCGCCTAGCAGTAAAAGTTTAAGAGTCGGTACAGCATGGTCAATCACAAGAGCACATAGCCATGGGCATGGCAGCACAAGTAAGAAAGGGTCGTTTGAACGGATACACTTTCTATATCGCATTCTCACCTGTAGGATGAAGACGAGCAGATTGTTAGGAGGTTGCATTCCGTGAGTGCCGCCATGCCCAATGGTGCCGTCCCTCGTGAGATGTGCTTTTATAGCTGGGTTGAGGGGTGGCGCTGTGCGCAGGCAATGCGCATATGTTATGCACCCAGCATCCATGCAGGTAGACGACGAGCGACCCAGCACGGAATCCCACAGCTTGACCGGCAAGGAATCTTGTGCGCAGACACTGGTGGCGTTGACGCGATGGTAGCTCCGATCCTTACTGGTGGCCCAGAACTCGGACCGACGTAGAGCAGCAGTCCGAGAACGAGCGGTAGGATGAAGACGAGCGGATTGTTAGGTGGTTGCATTCAGTGAGTGCCGCCGTGCCCAATCGTGCCGTCCCTCGTGAGATGGGCTTTTATAGCTGGGTTGAGTGGTGGCGCTGTGCGCAGGCAATGCGCATATGTTATGCCCCTAGCATCCACGCAGGTACACGACGAGCGACCCAGCACGGAATCTCGTATAGCTTGACCGGCAAGGAATCTTGTACGCAGACACTGGTGGCGTTGACGCCGATGGTAGCTCTGATCGTTACTGGTGGCCCAGAACTCGGACCGACGTGGAGCAGCAGTCCGAGAACGAGCTGTAGGATGAAGACGAGCGGATTGTTAGGTGCTTGCATTCCGTCAGTGCCGCCGTGCCCAATTGCAGTATGGACTGCCTACTTGAGCGAAGCGATATCGTAAATTGTTTCCATAAGCACGGTTCAGCCGGAGACGGTGGTGGAGGGTTTTCAGGTGTCGAGGGATTCGGGATGGGAGTCTAGTTCTTGGTTTTGGGTCGATAGAGTGGAAGAAAGCATAATGATATGTCGGGAGGATCCATAGCCTCTTTATAAGTAAATATAAAGACATTTTCCTGTCTCTTGGGCGGGGACGTGTGCTGACAGCATGACTTCAGTTTTCAAGGTGCCCCTACAGTTTGTCTAGTTGACCGATATTGTCTAAATATGAGAAGAAAAGTTCCATTGCTTGCCTCTATTGCGGGAAGCTGGGGAAAGGGCCCAGGACCCAATCAACTGATAAGGTTCTTTGGGTTAGGAGATGCATGCAGTGTTCACAGAGGGCACACTCATCAGCATACGCTCGGCACTCAAAGAAGATATGTTTTTGCAGTTTCCATGGAGCCACAGTTATTGCAGTATGGCCTGTGTACTTGAGCGAAGCGATATCGTAAATTGTTTCAATAAGCACGGTTCAGCCGGAGACGGTGGTAGAGGTTTTCCAGCTGTTGAGGGATTCATGATGGGAGTCTAGTTCTTAGCTGTGGGTTGATAGAGTGGAAGAAAGCATAATTATGTGTCGGGAGGTTCCATAGCCTCTTCTTTTCTTCGGAAGAAAACCGTTTAGCCTGCTGGAAAGCATCTGATTTAATGAAATAGGTTCGCCTGTAATTTTGTTTTGAAGACCTTTGTGGGCCGCTTCATTTGCTTCTTCATTGGCCAGTATACCGCAATGAGCCGGTATTCATTGAAATTTGATAGCGTGACCGCGATATTAGACAAGTGGTGTAAGTATGCTATATCAAATGAAATCGTGTGATAATTTGTTTTCTTTAATAGGCGGATTAGTATTTGTAGAGCTTCTTATAGTCGGTGAAGATCACCCATCGGTTCGGCGTTTGACGCAGGATGTAGAGGACTGCTTCTTTAATTCAATGATGTTCTGCTGTCGTTGATGATTTCCTGACTCTAGAACTAAAGAGATGATGTCCGGCATCTAATACTCTAATACGCAAAACTAATACTCAAGAGTTTGCAACAATGAATACCTTAAACCGGTATTCTGGTACTGAAACAACAGGGATCACCCAGTCTCAAATATGGTGACTACACAACACGTTGCGCCGAAATGATCCCGCTTTCCTGCAGCGTCGTGGTTTCTCGATTACTTTACGTTTGCTTCACGGCAAAACAGGCATGGTGCGCTACCGCGCTTCTAATTGAAACGAAGCCCCGCCTCCAGGCTCTTGTGTGCCGGTGTCGATAAGCTTCGATGCGCTACCGCACCGCTAGTGCCCCGCAGGGCGAAGCCACACGGAGTCGTTTTCGTACTAAGTGTGGATGACCCTGTATATTTTGTTCAACATTCCGAATATGTGCCTTCGTAACACGTACTTGCGGATACACAGCTTGTGCAGTAAGCCTGAGGCCCGTTATGCCTTTGCAGCTGTACACTTTATGTTTGGGCTCCAGTGAAGATTTTCGCTGTAAATTATGCCCAAATATTTTATAGAGCCCACTTGTTGAAGGGTTTTATGTTTATATAGCACTAAAACTTAAATTGAGTGTACAAGCAGAAAAACCAAAAGCGTACTTTTGCTCACATTAACGACAATGCCATGAACTACAGCTAAATTTCTCACATAATAATGTATCTTTGCATTTGAAGTTGTAGTGCGTAAACGTCAATGTCAGGACCAAAGAATGCGAAATCCTCATTAATGTACACATTAACTTCCTGATCAGTTGTAAGAGTACTCATTAAGACACTGCATAATAATCTTGATGAGGCTGCTCCTCCAGAAACTCGTGTTTTTTTTTAATTTAGACGAAGAACTTCAACCCTTAACGCAGTAAAATTCTTTGATTTTGAAAATTATTCAGCACACTCATCAATATATTGTTAAAACCTTAATCTCTGTACAGAAGTCAATAAAATGGAGTGCTCCACACTGTCATAAGCCTCGGCTATATCTAGTGTTACTGAAGCAGCGTATTGCTTTTTTTTTCAAGCAAGCTGTATTTGGCTTTCTAAACCAGCATGTCCACACAAAATAGAGCAATCACTGCGAAAACCTATTTGGTTCGGTTTTAATATTAGGTTATCTTTCATCAAGATACTTATTCTGTCATGTAGGACCCTGTCTATGAAATTGACAATGTTAATTGTTAGAAAGATGGGCCTGATATTCATTAGAAATCCAGATGCTAGTCTACTTAGTATAGGAATCACTCTCGCTATCCTCCAAGTATGTGTAATTCACGAGTTTTTAAGGAATAGTTCATAACACGAAATACGTCACAGGGCGACAATACAATAGGAGTTTATACATAGGACTGTGATTTCATCTAGACCAGGACCCAAAAAGGTAATTATCTAATCAAGTTCGATACTTCGAACAGTGCCACTTTTTCATAGTTAGTCTGTCGTCGAGTTTTGCCAGTTGCTTGGCACAGTCGATGTAAATATATTTTCTAAGTCTTACCCATTTCCTCTAAAGATTCAATCCTTTCTTTTACCGATAGATTTTCATAATTTATATTTACTTGTGATTGCATCATTCTCCAGTTCTCATATACCACAACAGTATTTTACTATTACTATGCTTAGGCTTCGACAGGAATTCGTAATGTCTTCTGTCATATTCTTCCTTAGCTTGGACCTAACGTATGCTTAAAACCCACTGCATCAAATTTATGATTCAATGAATAATTCGGGGACTGATTATTTAGAAGTTGCTTCCAAGCTGCCCGTCGGCATCAGTTCTCTCTTATACATTCATCATTCAACCAAGGGCTAATCGGTGCCCTCTTCGGGTATTCAATAGTAAATTTCACATAGTTGTAAGCTCTTTTTCTAACTGTATTAATCTTTTTGGCTTTCATATCATCGCCCTTTTTCGCAGTGAGAAGCCAACGCTGATTTTATATAAATTTTTGAAATTTAGTATATTTTACAAAGACTCATACGTGAGAACATGATAGAATTGACGGACAAGAAATATCAAAAATTATTGCTAAGTGGTCACTGTTGGTGCCATATTCCAGCGCTGTCCAGGAAGGCGTAACAATAGCCGAAGTGGCGAAACTACAGTCTGATGCCGACCTGCATTGATTTCGAATGAATCTGGAAGTTCTGAGGTTGAGGCACTTCAGACAATTTTCTATTTTCCACTCCCACAAGCGTTTACCACACTGATCAGTCCTGAAATTTCCCCTCGTGCGATGTGAGTTAAAATCTGCGACAAAAATTGTCCTTGCTCCATGACCTTGTGCCCCTTCAGGAAAATATAGGTTAACTAAGGTGAGAGGAAAGCAGTTTGGTAAAGTAATGTCTGCTGTGAAGAATGCTCATTATTTGCACATAGTCCTGTACGAAATTTTGGCCTTCATACTAATTCCCAACCACAAAACTGCGCCAAAAAGCGAGAAGAAACAGAGAAGGCACACCCACAACCCTGTGCCTTCACTGCATCTTGTCTCTTTTTTGCGCATTTTTGTAGTTATGAATTACCAGCTTGCCCAGCGTTCACATCTCATAGGTTATATCAATTCTCTTCATAATAAAGAAAGCTGAACTACCACTTCTCGATGGACAGTCCAGTTGAAAAGATTGGTAGGTGTTTAACTGAAAGAATTTATGTGCAGATAGCCGTGCCTGTTGGAATGCATTATTATCAGCAGCGAATTTAAGTCATATATAACAAATCTGCAGCTTTAGAATGAATTGATGGACAATTTCACTGGAGAATCTTGAACGATCCTATGATGTTGAAATAATTTATTCCGCTATTGATTTATCTAGCGTTTCAACAAACAAACCAACACTTCGTTGGTTTGTTTGTTTTCCTTTTATGAATGGCACGTAACCAATTTGGGGAATTGGCCACAAATGCGACGTTCAGACTTTTAAATGTTATTTTAGAAATGGTAGGTGAACCAAAAATGAAGAAATAAATAGCAATCGTACGTAACATATTCAATTTAAACATCAAATATTATGCTTTTGAGCTTGTATTCCAGACTGCCGTATTTACCTAATGGGAACAATTGTGACGAAGATTTATGAACATTGATTGATTTATATGTGGGGTTTAACGTCCCAAAACATCCGTATGATTATGAGAGATGCCGTTCTGTAGGACTCCGGAAAATTCGACCACCTGGGGTTCTTTAACATGCACCTAAATCTATGCACATGGGCGTACAGAATTTTCGCATCCATCGAAAATGCAGCCGCCGCATCCGGAACTCGATCCCGACCTGCGGGTCTGCAGCCGAGTACCTTAGTCAATCGATCAATACGGCGGGCCAAGAGTTATGAACAGCATACGCTAATTTGGCATTCCTCAGATTGTGCTTCTTGCCCACTATGTGGCCGTACAAGCATCGACCACTGTAATGAACATTTTTACAGTTAAAACTCGATTCAGTGAAGCGATGATGGTGCTCAAAGTATTTAGTCAAATCTGGGTGTTCGAAAAATCGAGGACGACATTATCTTAGCCCTTCGAAATCTCAAATTGTAACCTAGTATCATCTGAAAGCTTCCGCTGCATTTCGTTTGCCATGCACTAAGAAACGCCTGCGTGCGTGAAAATGCGCGGTACAGCTCGAGCATGAAGTCCTCCCGTGCCAGGATAATACACGCGAGGTAGACGAACATCTGGGACAAGCTGCCGCTATCCGAGGACGGGCAGAACGAGTGCAGTAAATGTCAGAGCAGGGGCCGAGCAAGAAAGTTCCAAGGAGAGGACCAGTGCCATCGGACGCATAAAGCATGAAATAACTAAAGCAATTCCGGTGTTATTGAAAAGTATTTGCAAGGACAAAAAAAAGGATTCATCCAGCGCAATTTGATACGTAAAAGCGCTACCAACTGTTGAACGTAGCGTCATCTGTGAAAACTTATACAGTCATGGCTTAAGTGGATAGTTGTTTTAACGTGATAATATTACAGCTCACATCCGAAATAAAAGCCGTCTGTAGGAAAATTGGAATCTTAGTCTCTTGACGATGGGTCACGTGTAATATTTAGCATCAGATTCTTCCCCACTGTCTCACTTTGACTTCATGGCTATGCACGTACATGCTATACTACTATACCCAAGGAATCGCCTTTACGTGCCTAAAATTGTAACCTTCCACAAACACTTGTTTTCATAATAATGTTCATAATCCACTCGTCGCGCTTGGCATCGAGTAATGATAATGATGATGACGATGGCCTAAAGAAATGGCTCACCCAACTCGGGGGATTGGCCAAGAAACGATTATTTAGATAGTGGATTACATGCTACTTTTAAATCTAATGAATTTCAAAAGAGGCCTTTGTTGTCCTTCGTTTTCTTCTTTGATTCTTCCTCATAAAGGTGTTGCAGTTCATTTCGTACTGTGAGATCAGGTCATGTGTGAGTTTCGCAGATCATTGCTTGTTTTTACAAATCACCCTACCAATACAGCATGTCATACTAGAAAACTTTTGTACCATGTCGGCTGTCCATTTCCAAATGCGCTTTTTAGTTTTCTAGTATGACACACAGCTGCTGCTTTCATTTACCCAGGCCTTGAACTTCTATCGCTTTGTAAATGCATGTTGACTAGATTTATGCCAACAGTGTTTTATCTTTGTTCACCCCCTGTACATAGAACATTTGGCCGACTACAGGCGATAGTACCAAGACCTGCTGTTCATTCCACTTGACAACGTATGTTTAAACACTCAAAAGTATATTAGCAAACGAACCCTCTCCTCGATTTCATCGGACTCTTAGTTCCAGGCTTCGTTCACTTTGAAGTATGTGGTTCACTGCATCTGCCCTCACCATCACCATCTATGCAGTCACCGTTGATTGATGATTGATTTGTGGTGTTTAACGTCCCAAAACCACCATATGATTATGAGAGACGCCGTAGTGGAAGGCTCCGGGAATTCCGACCACCTGGGTTTCTTTAACGTGCACCCAAATCTGAGCACACGGGCCTATGCAGTCACCATTGTACGCATCCTTGCGAATAAACTCGGAATTTTTAGAATGTCAAAGATCAGTATCATTCTCTTGTAGCATTTCTTGAATTGTTTTATAGCTAGGCCACATAAAGGGACGGTGTGGTCTTCAGTTTGCAGTCAGGTGCCAATCGAACATCATTTTAAAACGCAGTTAACCGAAACTAGCAACCTAGACTAGGCGTAAAAATTTACCACAACTGATGTGTAGACCCATAAGTTGGGTTGTCACACATTCTGGTAAAAGAGAAACCATGACCACCTCAAGAAAAATTCAATTACTCATCGGGATGACGAAGAACTTGACGTTTCCTGGGAAACGCCATTTTCGCGCACGATATTGAGTGCCATATGGTTGAGCTTAAAGACAGTTAGGCTCTCTACGCGAGAAATTCATGTTGAAGATAAAAAGTATTTTCTTTGAGTTTAACTGCGTTTGCTCGAACAAATTGACCCACAAGAGGTAAAAGGGACTCGGCAGGTTATGGACTCGTCTATCTTAGACACCATGTTGTGTTGAGCAGAGAAGAAGAAGCTCTTAAGAATGTTAACTTCCTTCGTCGATACGCTAAATGGTAGCACTTGTTTTACGCAACTAAAATGTCACCATTTGATATTCTTCGTCTACGCATGTATTTTCATTGTGATAGCAGTTATATAGACACTCTCGATTGATTTTTGCCGTAGCCGCGATGTCCAGGATAAATCCAAGGCATCCCAGTAGGGATTCAAACCACCGAAGCCTCACTGGTCTGTGTGCTGCGTTAACCAACAGGAACCAAACCTGTGGTACTTGACTGTCACAGGTTTTGTTCCTGGCCAGGGCAAGTTATATTTTAACCCACTTTTATTTCTTATCATTTACATTACAATTCGGTCGAATACCTTCCCTATACTTTTTTGGCAGTATTGTCTGTTAGTTCTGTATAATATAGTGTCAAACACAAAAAAAAGAATGAGCCCTTATATGGATGTTCTACAAGCGACGCACTGCAGCTCCCGGCAAATGGGCGTACCGCCACTCCTGGAGTCGCAATCACCAGCTTTCGTTAACTGCACTGGGTGGCCTGAGCGAAGGATAATTGGGTTACGGTTTCCTTTCAAGAGGGACGCAGTGCACAGATCGCGCATTCCGCGAAAAGGTGCTGTTTTGTGAAAATAAAGCAGTTCGTACCCAGCCGCTGAGCGATGTGGTTCTTCCTTCGGAACACCACGCAAACCCCTCTACGCAACAATGGTGACGATGCAGGGATTGTGAAGTAAGCGCAGACTCGAAATTATTTGCAATATGCCTACAGTAGGAATGAACAGTGCCATCGAGCCTATCTCGGGAAAGTCCTGGACGTCATGGTTCCAGCGCGTCAGCTTCTACTTTTAGTGAACGACGTCAGCAACGAAGAGAAGAAACGGTTCCTCCTCCTTACGCTATGCGGCGCGAACACATCCGAGACTGCGTGTGCGCTGGCTGTGCCATAAGCCCCTGGAGAGGTCACCTTCAGCGAATTGGTGACTCTTCTCCAGCGGCATTTCGACCCAAGACCATCGGAGCTGTACGGCCGGTACGTCTCCCAGCAACGAGACCAAAACCCTGGTGAGTCGATCAGCAGCTATGTCGCAGCCCTCGATAGTTTGACAGTGGACTGTAACTTTGTTGTGCCAGTGGCTATGCCTGCAACATTGACGTCAGAGGGAAGCCAAAGCCCATATTACAAAGGAACCCAGCAATGCTGTCAGAAGACATCATGATGTGAGACAGATTCGTTTGCGGCATTCGTGACGAACATCTCTAACAGTGCCTCTTTGCCGAAAAGGAGGTCAGTTTCCAACGTGCTTTAAATATAGCCCTCTCAGTGGAGGGTGTATCAAGGCAGCAGCGGGCATTCAGAGCTGCAACGAACTCGGAGAAGGTCAACAAGGCTGCTCTTAAGAAAAAAGAAGACGAGAAACCGTCTTTCCAACACCATTGCTACAGGTGTGAAGGCAGACACGGCCATTAAGCATGCGCGTTCAAAACAACAGAGTGCCGTTTTTGCTCTGAAGTGGACCATGTTGTAGATGCATGCATTTCTCTCAAGAAGAAGGAAAAGAAAGCACGCGCCATCATTAAGGAACAGACGCACAGTATCAACCCACTTTTGCGTATGATGAAAATGAGTGCAGTGATCTGTCTAACGAGCTTCATGCAGTGTGTGGGCTAACACACTTGTCCAAGTTCCTCGTAGACGTAGAAGTGGAGCGGAAATCCTTGGAATTCGAAGTGAACACAGGTGGTGCTGGAGACATACCACAATGCGTAACCATGAAACGCCACTCAACTTTCTCAGGAGCCACTCGACTTGTGCGCTTGGTCGGGGAACTGCGTGCACTAAAAACCACCCCTATTCGAGTCAAATTGAAGGCAAACTACTGCGTGTTACCGTTGGTGGTAATTAAGAGAGCCGCATGGGACCTCTTAGGACGAGCTGGCTTTATCTTCTCTATATAAAGGTTCACGAAATCAACCAGGTGGTACATCGAACTTATGAGATAAAGGAAGTCACCTCACGGCACAAAGACGTGTTCACAGAGGATATTGATGGCTACACAGGCCCCTTCATTCATCTGTAATTGAAAAAAGATGCCAGCCCCAGATTTTTGAAGGCTCATCCTGTGCCTCTTGCCCTACAAGGGCCCATGGAAGATGAACTTGACCGTCTGTACATCAGGGCACCCTCTCACAGATACACCACTTTAGCTGGGTGACACCACTCGTTCTCGTTCGGAAAAATGATGGAACATTGCATGTGTATGGTGACTACAAGAGCTGTTAACGCTGCGGCGAAGAACGCCTCAAAGTATCTTCCAACTACAGGAGAGGTGTTCGAGAACTTGTGGGATGGAACACTTTTCTCGACGTTGAATTTCTACCAAGCCCAACAGCAGCTGAAATTCGACGACGAAACAGCAGCGCTCCTCACAGTGAACACGACCAAGGGGCTGTTTAAAGTGAATTGGCTTCCATTCAGAGTATCCACCGCACCTGCAGTGTTCCAACGAATGATGGAGGTAAAACTGGTCGGCATTCCAGGGGTGAGTGTCAACCTAGATGATATTAATATCAGCGGTAAAGATGCTTGTGAGCATAAAAATTGTTTGGGGCAAGTTTTAACGAGGCTAAGTGAGAGAAGCATACGCGTAAGGAAAGACAAGTGCCACTACAGCATCACGTCAGTTGAGTTCTCTGGACACCGAATAGATGCCGGCAGGGTGCATGAACCCGAGAGTAAAATTGAGGTCATGCTTCGAGCACCCAAACCAAATGCCAAAACATCTCTTCGAGCATATCTTGGACTAATCTCGTTCTACGACAGTTTCCGAAAAACAGATCACATGTCGCGGCGAAGCTGTAAAAAGTGCTAGAGAAAAATATGCACTGAAAGTGGAAAGCAGAGCACGACACTGCCTTTGGAGAGCTAAAATACATGGTCCGCACTTGCACAGTGTTTGTGCATGACGATAAAACCAAACATCATATCTTGTTCATGTACGGGTCACCCTACGGTATCGGGGCTATGCTGGCCCAGAAAGACACTCTACGCTGAGAGGCACTCATATTATTCGCTTCGCGTACCATGGGAAGCGCGGAAAAGATCAATTCTCAGCTTGAAAAAGCAGGGTTGGCCATTGTATGCGGTGGGAGCTATTTCCACAAGTACATCGCTGGCTGGCATGTAACCGTAATAACAGACGATCAACTACTTATTGGTATCATGGGCGAAAAGAAACAAGTACCATCCGTACAAGCGCCCAAAATGTCTCGCTGGTGTCTGAAACTAGTACACATTGTTGTACAGTCCAGGCCAAAGGCACCAAAATGCTGACGCTCTCAGCAGACCCGCTACCAGCGCACTTAGATGAACTTTCCCCGCCCGGAGGCGTGCTCATGTTGCTTTCCACACCAAGCGCTGAACTAGCGCCTAGTCGGCTGACTGAAATGACCCAACAAGACCCAATATTCTTTAGTGTGAAAGAAGTGGTTCACTGCGCAGGCTAGCCAATGAGGACATAGCAGCATACAGGAAACTCGAGGCCGAACACTTCATTCAGGAGGGCTGCCTGATTAGAGGCTGAAGAGTGGTGTTTGCTCTCAAAGCGAGAAAGAGTCTATTGGACCTTGCCCACGAGAACCACAGAGGAATTGCTCCAATGAAAGCCTGCACTAGGAGTTCCTTTTGGTGGTAGGTGTTAACAGCAACATTGAAGAAGTGGAAAGAAACGGTGTAACATGTCGCCTGCACCTGAAGGCACCAGGAACAGCACCTACGCCTCAGTTGAAGCGCGCAACGTCACTTTGGCACTCCATTCATCTGGACTTTGCTGGACTTCTTGAAGGCAGGATGTTGCTAGTGGTGGTCGGTGCGTAAATCAAATGACTATAAAAGTGCGCTGCATGCGCAACATCAAAAGTGCCACATAGATTGAGGTACTGCGAAAGCTGTTCGCAAAGTTTTGGTTCCCTGAAAAGCTCGTGATGCACAATGGCCTGTCTTTTGTTCCTCAGAATTTGGGGAATTATTAAAAAAGAACGGGGCAGCACATGTCACAAGCGCCCCATATCATCCCTCCGCTAACAGCCAAGCAGAGAGGATGGTGTTCGAAACAAAACAGGCGCTAGCCAAGAACCAAGCAGGAACATTTGCATGCAGACTGGCACAGTTCCTGCTTAAGCAACACAGCACTGTGTTAACGGCAATAAGAAAAACACGGGCCACTACAATGTTCATGAGCGACGTAGTCACTGCGCTCACACAACTCCAGCCCCAGCCGTTTCAGGAAACATGCTCGAACACCAGGGAGTAAGCTGCCCGTGAAAAACTTCTGTAGGGCAGGCCGTACTGATCCAAAATTTTGGAGGCAGCCCTGCATGGATGCAAGAAAGAATAATTAGAAGCGCCAGGCCAAGGTCCTGGGTGAATAATTGTGGAACGGGAATGCTTTGAAGGCACCTAGACCACTTAACACCTGGTGTAGACCAAAGTCAGGCGGAAAACCACATGCCAAGTGGGCACAGAGAGCAAGGTGAAAGAACTCGACAAACCACTGGGCCAGCTCCATACAGGCTGAATCCACCAGCGGACTCTCTTGTGGATCCAACAGCAGAATGCCCTGTGTTATCAAGCTTCAGCCTAACAGGAGAGCCAGGGCCACAAGAACCAGTGACCCAGCTGGACACGACAACGGCATCACGTCTGAAACGACATCGCCAACCCACAGATTGCTATAGTGACTCCACCTAGGAGGGAAGGAATGAGATTTTCTACAAGCGACGCACTGTGGCTCCCGGCAAATGGGTGTACCGCCATTCCTGGAGTCGCAATCACCTGCTTCCAGTCACTCCGCCGAGCGCCTGGAGCAAGAGGGACGTAGCGCACGGATCGCGAATTCCCCGAACAGACACCGTTCTGCAAAAATAAAGCAGTTCGTACCCAGCAGTCGAGCGGTGTGATTCTTCCATCGCAACACCACGCCAACCCCGCAACGCAACACTTAAGCATATATACACTTTTTATTCCGATAGTTTATACGGACACTCTCTGCTGGATTTTGCCGCCGGCGTCGGCGTCGACGTCGTGCACCATATATATATACGTATCTATATATGTGAAAACGCAAGAAATAAAAAAAGTCCACAAAAAACATTCCTATGGGTGGAATCGAATTTGGGACCTCTGTGTCGTGAAAGCGAGACGTTAACCAATGATACATCCCGCGGCGCATGGCGGAACTTTTCACGGACGCTTCCTTGTGCGCTTCACAGATTTCAATGGAGGCGCTTTATTTGTGGCAGCTTGCGTGCCACAGTAGTGCTGAAATTTTTTTAATGGTAATGATGAAATTAAGAGCACTGAGGCAAGCATTTAATAAAGGATAAGCTTTTTTCCAAAGGTCATATAAGTGGGGCATGCTAATCATTAAAAGTTTTTAAGGGGACTTTCACGATGCGGGTGTTTTTAACCATATGATAAAATGCTGCATGTTTTCATCTGATGTACTTCCGCTTGTAGTATGTCCGTCTGTATTCAAATTTTTTTTCGTGATTTTCTGCCAGTACTCGACAGAGATACTTACAGCGTCACATATTGCAATGACGTCGTGGATGGTGGATCGTTTAGCCATGTGTTTATCTTCTCTGTGTGAAAGTAGCTTTGCGTAGTGGTCTCCAAACTGAAGAAGGCCTTTAAGAAATGTCAGTATCATAAAGTATCACCAGCAGTGACTCATTTACCACAATAACCGAAACATAAGGAAATGATTGTTTAGAAGTGTGTTTTCCCGTTTTTGTCAAAGAAACTAGCGATGGGGTTACTTTTGAGAGGATAAACTCTGCACCAGGATTGTCACCATAATCTGCGCGTCCATAGCAATAAAAAATCCTATCCCGACTGACTGCACCTGGTCATACGTACCCATGTGACACTGGTATAGAAGGTAACATAGTTTTCTTTTTTTTTGGGGGGGGGGGGGAATGGAAGACATGCTAATGCAGACTTGACCAAAACGATTGCAGCCACGGTCTCCTAGAAAATGGTTAACTAGCTGTCACCATGCAATAGCTTTTTATTTTCGTCGCACCTCTGCATTTATTTATTTATTTCGGTGGACCGCGTCTCTTTCGGGATTTTTGTGTGTTGGTTGGCATCTCCAAAAAAACAAATAACAAAATAAATACCTTTATGTGAACGAGCACCAATTAGTGTCATCTCTATTCATGCATTCATTTCTTTTTTCCAACAAACTTTCTCGTAAACAAACTCTAACAGTCACAAAAAGCACGATCGAGAAGCTGTATCATCCCACGTAATTGTTCGCCGCGAAAGCAGACTTCAGTTGTACATTTTCGACGATTGCTAAGGTGAAGAAGTATGGGAGGAATATTTTTTGTTTATTTATTTATTATTTATTTATTCATACTAAAACCCAGCATATTGTTCCAGACGGTAGGGGCATAAGAAACATCAAGTGAATCGCAACAGCAAAAAAAACTGTATTCATGCGCTAACAGATGTCATTTGCCTGCAAAACAGCAATAAATTTACAACACATTTGAACATTCTAATTACCAAGTAGATAACGTTCCAGCTTCATAGCGAAATTGCCGACCGAAAAAATTTCTTGAGGCAGTGAATTGCATTCATCTAATGTTCTGGGACAATAACTGTATTTTTAAGCATTAGTTCGTGCAAATATGGGTGCCAAGAATCGATCACGTTTACGGCGTGTATTTCTAGCATTCGCTGGCTCAACGCAACAAGGTACATTTAAGGTAGCTTTCCTTGACATAATTTAGTATAAAAACGTTAAACGTTTCAACTTTCTTCTTGTTTCTATCAAAGGAATTGAGCATATTGATGACAACTCCACTTAGAAGCAACGCATGAATAGACGAGAAGAAAATCACAGCATATTCACGTGGTGGATCATGACGAGTTGGGCGAAGCGTGCGGATGGACGCACGCACAGACAGACGGACGGATGGAAGCACACACGGACGCACGGGAGCATGGACAGACTGATAGACACTTCGTTCCACTCATCATAATTCACTCCGTGGATATGCTGTGACACTTTTTTATTAACCGCCAATGCAATGCAACTGGCTACTTTGAGATACCGTAATGCAGTTCATGGCGCTATGCGGGTAACCAATGGGGGAGCGTCACTGCAACGCTATTCCATGCGCTGCGCTGTGACGTGGCGGCGGTTGCTTCGAGCCACAAAGCAGCAGCACGAAGGGACAAATCTGACAGACTTAGAATATTGGAGTGGGAGCTGCGTCCATCGCATCTACGGGGGAAAGTGCTCGGAAGCACGTGTGATGCAAGCAGCGCTACCCATCATGTATACCGTCACATGACGACCACTCTCTCAACTAAGGCGGGATTGATGGCTCCCGTATAGAAGTGAGCCTTTGCTCTGTAATGGAAAGAAATAAAGGTGCGTGTTTGCTCTAGTATTGAAAGAAATAAAGAATGCGTTGGCTCGTACGTCACTATCGGCCGCCATATTTGTGCAAGACGCGCCCGGCCTGGATGATTCGTGTCAAACGCGACCATTCTGGGTACAGATTCACACAGTTGTGCGTGCGGAATAGAGTGTAGTGAATAGAGCTCTTGATTGCTCGGTACCTTAGGTTTCATTTCACCCTTTGTGGGCAACATGTTGAATGCACTCCGGGGCCGGCATATATGTTAAATCTTGTTGCAGGAAGCTATGGCAGATACCTTATGCCTGTTTGACAACGTGAAAAACGTGGCGTTTGCGCATTGTAATAGAACATTTTCAAGCACACGAGCACCACCAATGGGCGCTCGAGTGTTCATGGGAAAAGTATGTACGATGCAGGAGCCAGCGCGACGAGCGCGCGAGTCTTTCCGCTTGCGTCGTGCCATAATTTTCTAGGCAAAGAGAATATGCCAAGGTGCCACATATTACTGCGTAATTCAATCACGAGCTTCTGTGTATAAGAGAAACGGCTTGTTGGCTATTCTCATGTGTCGAACCAGCTGAGCGGCTAAGAAACGTGACTTTTTTTACTCTTATTTTTTGGCACAATCCTCAAATGTCAGTATAAAAATTAAAAAAGAAGAAGGATAAGCCTATGTTGCCTATGAACTGCATTAGTGATCTATGATTCGAAGATGCAGTTAGAATGAACCTCTCTGTGTTCGAAAATGGTGTGACATTATTGCCAGTACCCCGCCCACCATAACCTCTCTTGCAAGAAATCTCCACCAACAGGATCTTTTCGCATAGCAGGGCTGCGTGCGCCTGCATTCATTCAGCAGAAGTTTCTACTTTTTAAAAAGGTAGCAGAACTGGATTAGGTAAACGTGAGGCTTTTTTCTCGTTGTATATGGCAGCCATCAAAAAATTATTTCCCCTTCATGAGCGAATATTCTCGGTGACTGGTGCTTTGAAAAACATTTTCATGGAATGAATGTGCACGTGCTCTATTTCCGTCGCGACATGTGGACTGAAGTTTTATAGGAGGTACATCATTAACGGCATCATGGTTTTGAGCTGCTGCGCGTGAGGTCAGGAATAATTATTATTCTCACTCACTGCATGCCAAATTCTGATCGGACACGATGAGGGAAAAAAAACAAGGAAACACTTTTTGTCGTGCAACAGGCTGAGGTTAAAGGGGCCCTGAAACACTGTATTAAGTAACAATGAAACGTAATTAATAAAAGAGCCTATTCCCTTACGAATTCAATTCTGCAACATTTTCTAGTATCCGTCCAGTGCGAGCCAAGTTACAAAGATTTTTCGCACGTGGGCTGCCAATCACATTCCATCTTCTCTCGTACCGACGAAAGTGCTGGAAGCTAAGCAGAGGAAGGGAGCATGGGCAACGAAAATACGTTAAAGACGCATCGTGACCTTGAGCGCTTCTTTCATTCTTCGAATACGCGGCTTTTTCAGTGTGATCGCACGAGCACTCGTGGACAAGTCGCGGCCTCCCGCGGCGTTCTCTTTATGGACTATTGGTGGTGCACTGTACGATTCAAGATAGCCCCCGGAGAAGAGTAAACCCGTCTATCTATCTATCTATCTATCTATCTATCTATCTATCTATCTATCTATCTATCTATCTATCTATCTATTGTGAGGAACTGGTTTATTCAGCCAGGCTCGAGCTAAATCACGCTGGTGATGATATTTACTGATGAAGAAGGTGTACAGGTGATGATGTTATCAAAGAGAATAAAGAGTCATTCGCTTGTTGCGCTCACACTAATTTCCCCGCGCGGTGAAAGCGGCCGCCTGGTCGCTTGACAGTATTATGAAATGCGTCACGCGTAAGGCTTTAAACTAGATACTTGCACTATCTTTGTTCCTCAGCAACAATGATCAGGATTAGCGCTAAGAGGAGAAACGCGGTAATTAACAGGAGATGTCTGCTCGACCACCGTGTACGGCCCAATGAAGCGACTGATGAATTTGTCGCATAGGCCTGGGACGCGTAGTGGAGTCCATAAAAGAACTTACACCAGGGGAAAAACTCACAACACGGCGAGACGAGTCGTAGCGAGATTTTCGAGTGTCTTGAGAGAGGCCGGTGTTAACACGGGCCTGGTGACGGCAGTGTGCGAGACGAGATAGAAATTCTTCAGAGAAAGGAGCCGTTGAGGGTGCAGGGGGCCGAAAGGAAAGAGACATCCAAAGCGAAACTCGGCGAGCGACCATGGACGAGAAAAAATAGAGAAAAGCCGCTAGTGCGTTGAGAAGCCGTTATAGGCGAATGTCACGAAGGGTAGAATTGCATCCCAGTTCGTGTGGTTGGGGTGAATGTACATGGCGATCATGTCCGTTAGGGTCCGATGAATCCGTTCAGTCAATTCGTTGGTCTGCGGGTGGTAGCTAGAAGTGGTCTTGTGAACAGTGTTCAAAGCAAGCAAAACTTGCTCGACAATGGAAGAGAGAAAGACTTTGCCACGATCACCCAGGTGAATGCGTGGAGCTCTGGGACGCAAAAAGACGTGGCGAAGAAAGAAATCGGCGATCTCAGTGGCAGTCCCAGATGGTATAGAAGCTGTTTCTGCGTAGCGGGTAAGGTGGCCGACAGCCGTGATAATGCAGCGATTCCCATTGGATGATATAAAAAAAGAACCATGCAAGTCGATTCCAACGACTTCAAAAGGCGAGGTGGGACAAGGAAGAGGTTTCATTAAGCCAGCCGGAGCAGTTGTCGGTCGTTTTCGCCGTTGGCAATGGACACAGGAGGCGACGTACTTAGCGACGGCTGAAGAGAGGCCAGGCCAAAAACAACGACTTGGTATTTTGTCGTAAGTCTTGTGATAGCCTAGATGAGTGGTGGTTGGATCATCATGAAAGGCTTCCAGAACTTCACGTTGCAGAGAACGCGGTATGACGTGTACCCACTTGTTGTCATCGATGTGCTAAATGTAGCGACATAAAGCATCACCGACAAGCTTAAATTGTTTAAGTTGTCGACGGAGTCTGGCGTTTAGAGGAGTAGTAGAGCCGGTCAAGTGGTCAACAATGGTGCGGCAGTATGGGTCGACACGTTGTTCTGAAACAAGGACAGATAGGGTGGGTGGCGATGAACTTAGCTCTGCGACTGGAGAGGTGCTGTCGTTTTGGAGTATCGATGGTGAGTGGTTTCCGCTGGACAAAGAACAGCGCAATAGAGCATCAGCATCTTGATGCTTCTTCCCAGATCTGTAGGCGGCATCGAAATCATACTCCCCCTGCAAGCGAATCGCCCAGCGACCGAGGCGACCCGATAAGTTTTTCAGCGATGAAAGCCAGCATAGGTCGTTATGGTCGGTCATGACGGTACAACGACGGCCGTGAATATATGGTCGGAATCTTTGCACTTCCCAAACAACAGCAAGGCACTCCTGCTCGGTGATAGTGTAGTTCTTTTCTGTAGCGGTAAGAGCACGACTTGCGTAAGCAACGACGCGTTCGCGTGAGTTTTTGTCACGCTGCAAGAGTACCACACCAAGACCATGACTACTTGCGTCGATGTGAAGGATGGTGGGTGCGGTGGAGTCGAAGTGGCACAGTACCAGATCCGACGTGAGGGCTTGCTTCAATGCCGTGAAAGCGCTTTCGCAGTCTTCGGACCAAATGAAGGGGACATTCCTTTCGAGGAGTTGATGGAGCGGAGACGCAAGTTCCGCGAAGCCACATATGAAGCGCCGGAAGTAGGAAGATAACCCAAGAAAGCTGCGCAGGTCCTTCTGACGTAGTGAACGAGGAAAATTGAGGACGGCAGCAAGCTTCTCGGGGTTGGGTCGAGTTCCTTCTTTGCTGACAAGGTGGCCGAGAACCTTCATTGTCTTGCTAGCAAAGGTACAATTCTTGGGGTTAAGCTGTAGACCGGCTTTTGCAAGGCATGTGAGGACTTCGTCAAGACGTTGTAGATGCTGCGAGAACGTGCATGAAAAGACTACTGTGTCATTGAGATAGCAGAAACATGATTTCCATTTTGAACCACGCAATACGCCGTCTATCATGCGTTCGAAGGGTGCGGGCGCATTACAGAGTCCAAAAGGCATCACATTAAACTCGTACAACCCATCTGGCGTTGAAAAGGCGGTCTTCTCTTCATCAGACTCCGACATTGGTATCTGCCAGTAGCCTGACCTAAGGTCGAGGCTAGAAAAATACTCTGCGCCCTGTAATGAATCCAGTGCATCGTCAATTCGAGGGAGGGGATAAACATCCTTGCGCGTTATTTTGTTTAGCGCACGGTAATTGACGCAGAAACGCAATGTCCCATCTTTCTTTTGAACGAGAACAACTGGGGATGACCAGGGAGTCGAGGAAGGACGTATGATGTTGCGCCGTAGCATGTCTGAGACGTTTTCCTCGATGATCTTGCGTTGTGCCTTAGACATGCGATATGGACCCCGACGTACAATACGAGAGCCGTCAGTTTGGATGCTGTGAGTAGCGGTGGTGGTCGAGCTGAGGGCGGGCGAGTTCACGTCAAATAGAGAACGGTGTCTATTTAACAGGGCGAGCAAATCTTCAGTTTGATCATGTGTTAAGTCAGTGCTTATGGTTGCCGACACAGGTGTGGAAGAGGCCTTAAATAGCAGTGATTGTGACTTTGGGACATCGTTGTGGTTGTTGTTCGGAAGAGTAGCAATCGCAACAGGCTCACTGTCGACCGCGCAAGATAGTGTTGAGCCACAGGGGAGCAGTACACACTCGGGCGTTTGATTTATGGCGGTTAGGTACGTAGACCCATCGAAGAGGAGTAGTAGAGCCGGTCAAGTGGTCAACAATGGTGCGGCAGTATGGGTCGACACGTTGTTCTGAAACAAGGACAGATAGGGTGGGAGGCGATGAACTTAGCTCTGCGATTGGAGAGGTGCTGTCGTTTTGGAGTATCGATGGTGAGTGGTTTCCGCTGGGCAAAGAACAGCGCAATAGAGCATCAGCATCTTGATGCTTCTTCCCAGATCTGTAGGCGGCATCGAAATCATACTTCTGCAAGCGAAGCGCCCAGCGACCGAGGCGACCCGATAAGTTTTTCAGCGATGAAAGCGATGATGCTGATCTTCCGCATCGCCGTACGCATCACAGGAGCGCCTGTTAAGCACCTGGAAACCTCTGCCTCCGCTCAGTGGGCGGGGAAGTACCGCAGTGATGCAGCCGCCTCAATCGCCATTCTGCTTTATCGCGCAGGTGCTGCTTTTTACCGTCGTGGGCCAGCTGTCGTCTGCCTCATCGGATGGCCTACCGACTACAGTCACCGAAGATTCTGGCGTGTGCTCGGGTACACCTTTGAGCAGCTTTTCCGCGCACCACAGCCCGTTTTTTCGGGTTTCGGATGGTTTGCCGCCAAATCTAGACTTTACGGTGTTCGCCGTCCGGCAACATGGTGCAACGTCGGCTGACCCACCCCTTCAAAAGCGCGCCGGCTGCATCGACACTTCGGGCCACGGCACTGCCGCTGCGGATCGACGCTCACCCGTCATGTATCTGCAGGTGCTGCTTTTTACCGTCGTGGGCCAGCTGTCGTCTGCCTCATCGGATGGCCTACCGACTACAGTCACCGAAGATTCTGGCGTGTGCTCGGGTACACCTTTGAGCAGCTTTTCCGCGCACCACAGCCTGTTTTTCGGGTTTCGGATGGTTTGCCACCAAATCTGGACTTTACGGTGTTCGCCGTCCGGCAACATGGTGCAACGTCGGCTGACCCACCCCTTCAAGAGCGCGCCGGCTGCATCGACACTTCGGGCCACGGCACTGCCGCTGCGCATCGATGCTCACCCGTCATGTATCTGCAGGTCAGTTATTACAACAGTTGTTCCTACCGGAACGATGATATTTGCCTTTTGGCGGTGTCGTGGCCTTCTGGGTTTTTGAAATTTGCTCGGAGTGCAGCGCTGTTCCTCAGCCGCCTTTTGTTACTTCACGGTGACGTGGAGGAAAACCCTGGACCAATGAATAAGCCCCAGGAAGAAAAATTGAATTTCGTGTTCGATGCTATTAAGCGCCTAGAAAACAACGCTACCTTGCTGGAATCCGTAAATAAGGTTTTATTAATACATGCTGCTATTCAAAACGATGTCGAACAGCTCAAAACTCGGGTGCAGGCTATCGAATCTAAAATGCAAAACAACGATAAAAGCGTAATTCTACCAACCCACGATCATTTTTCTACATTACAAGACAAAATCGACGACCTGGAAAATAGATCTCGGCGTTCCAATGTTCTTTTCTTTGGCGTAGATGATAAAGAACCATCTGAAACGTGGGATGCAACTGAAGGTCTCGTTAGGGACTTTTGCGCGTCAAAGTTAGGCATAACAGTAGATTCCGTTGCCCGAGCTCATAGATTAGGTCGTTTTGTATGGGACAAAAAGAGACCCACTATAGCCAAGTTTTTCAACGATAGGGAAATCAAAGCAATTTTGAACAAAGGACCTAAACTAAAAAAAAAAAAACACGCCCTTAAGCATCTCGCGCGATTACTCCGTGCCCGTTCGCGACAAGCGTCGAAAGCTTGCCCAGTTCAAGAGATCTGTAGCCAAGGAGGGTGACCGTTGCCGCCTGGTATTCACTAAGCTGTTCGTGAATGACATCTACGTATGGGACACTGTAAATGAATGCGCTGTCTGATTAAATCCTCGTGAAAACGCACACGCGGCGGAAACCCCCGTAAACGACACGTGCAAATGACGTGGCTCTCCGCCGAGAATTGAGTGTTCTTCGCCTCTCGTACCCCGCCCGATAGTCAAACATTTTCCATTGTTGTTTACAAATATCCGTAGTGTTCTTTCTAAAACTGTCCCTCTTTCTTCACTGATATACTCGTTGTCAGCATCAGTAGTAATATTAACCAAAACATGGCTTAATGACACTGTTAGTGATAACAATATCTTTGTTTGTGCATCTGAATTCAACTTTTTTCGTTACGATCGAAAGCACCGAAGGGGCGGTGGTGTCCTCCTTGCCGTCAAGAATGATCTTGTTGTTACCCCCATCTCAGTATGTTCTTTTCAGGAATGTGCCTTTGTTTCCTTGAAGTGTGCTGGTAGCCATGTTATAATTGCTGTTTTTTACCGTCTCCCGATATGGGCTGCACGTTTTCGGATGAATTTTTTCGTGTTCTGGGCGATATTCACACCCGTTTTCCGAACGCTGTACTTATCATTTTCGGTGTTTTCAATTTCCCTGCCATTAACTGGAGTGCCCTTACTGTTCCACCAAGTGATGTTGAAGCGCACAAATTTTTGCAAAGTTGCCTGGACTTTTCTTTACCTCAACTCATCAATTTTCCTACACGCTGCTCAGCGACAAGTTCAAATACCCTTGACCTAATTTTAACAAATGAACCCGATGATTGCTCGAACATTATTACTTTTGATGGTCTTTCCGACCATGCGATTATTACCGGAAACTTGAGTCGCCCACTGGTCGAAAGAATAGCAACTAACAAATCGATTAGGTGCTATAACAGAGGTAACTTTGATAGTATAAATAATGAATTGTCTGCCTTTTACGAAGAATTTATACATGGTCACCTCCAGCGCACCATTCAAGAAAACTGGTTGCTGTTAATAAATAAACTTACTGGTCTCATCAATAAATTCATACCTGTCATCACCGTGAAAACCCGAAGCACAATTTCTTGGTTTACTCAGCAGCTCCGACGGTTGAACAACAAAAAAAAAACGTTTATATAAACAGGCCGTCCAAAAGGATACCTTTAACTCTTGGACGAAATACAAAAAATGCGATAAAGAATATCAGTCGCTTTTGAAATCTACTCGGCACCATTTCTTTAACCATGATTTATCATCTATACTTGCAAATAATCCACGCATATTCTGGCGCGTTGTTAACCCCAAATCTTATCCTGATATAGTCCTAAGCAATAACGATGGCGTTTCAGTTCCCACATCTGAATGCGCAGATGTCTTAAACCAGGCGTTTTCCTCAGTTTTTACCAGAGAAGACGTTTCATCCGCTCCCATATTGCATAGTTTCAGCAGCACAGTCATGCCGGAGATTGTTATCAGTGAGGCCGGTGTTCTGTCCCTTTTACAGAAACTAAAAATTTCTTCCACCTTGGATATTATAGGCTTAAATAATAAAATCCTGAAATCTATATCATTCAGTATCAGCCCCTTCTTATGCGCTCTGTTCTCACAGTCTTTGTCTACCAGAACTCTACCCCAGGATTGGCTATCAGCTAAAGTCGTCCCCCTCTTCAAATCAGGTGAACGTTCCTCACCGCTAAATTACAGGCCCATTTCCTTAACTAGTACCATTTGCAAACTCATGGAGCATATCATACACACTCAAGTAATAAACTATCTCGAACGTCACAATATCATTTTCAATTTTCAGCAAGGTTTTCGCAAGGGATTTTCATGCGACACCCAACTTGCCGGTTTTGTTCACGACCTTCATAACTCCATGGATGCTGGTTGCCAGGTCGACGCCATTTTCTTAGATTTCGCTAAAGCTTTTGACCGCGTTCCTCACCACAGATTACTACTAAAGCTAGAACAACTTAACATTAACCCTATAGTTCTTGCATGGATAAAAGCTTTTCTTTCCTCCAGGTCTCAATTCACCTTTGCTATGAATTTTTATTCTTCATATTTACCGGTAACATCTGGTGTACCCCAAGGCAGTGTTCTTGGTCCTCTACTCCTCCTCGTTTACATTAACGATCTACCGAATTCTTTATCTTCACACGTTCGACTTTTCGCGGACGACTGCGTAATATACCGTAACATTTCTTCTGATTCTGACCGCTTAGCTTTGCAATCGGACCTTAACAAAATTAATCATTGGTGTTCAACTTGGCTTATGTCGTTAAATGTTTCTAAAACAAAGTGCATGTCCTTTACTAACGCTGCTACACGTTTTCCTAGTCAATACTCGTTGAATAATATGACACTTGAGTTAACATCTACCTACAAGTACCTCGGTCTCCACTTTCAATCGAATCTATCTTGGCACCATCATATAGAAGTCACTCTTGCAGCTGCTAACCGGTCTCTCGGGTTACAGAAACGAAATCTTAAACAGGCTCCATCGCAGTTAAAAAAACTTGCTTTTACCAGTTTGATTCGCCCTAAAATAGAATATGCCAGTGCCATTTGGGATCCTCATCAAGCCTACATCGTATCAAATATTGAATCTTTGCAAAACCGAGCTGCTCGTTTCATTTACTCAGATTATTCTACCTATTCCAGCGTAACTACCTTAAAAAACCGTGCTGAACTAGAGGATTTGGCCATTCGTCGGAAATATGCACGCCTATCACTTTTCCACAAACTTTACAATCACCGATCAGTACATGACAGTTTCTTTGAACCCGCCTGTTCCATCTTTCCCCGCCGTGATCATCCTAACAAAGTCAAACGCCCGCTATCTCGCACACTTCGTTTCGCTCAGCCATTCATCCCGCGCACTATTATTGAGTGGAACAGTTTGCCTGCACATATTGCCACCGAGAAAGACTCGGTAAAGTTTTCAGAGCTCATGCGCACTACGGTGACTAACTAAATATTTTTTGCTTTTGTTGTTTTGTTTTCTTTCGTTTTTTAACTATTGTATAACGCCATGCAATTTCTGCCCGTATTCATGGTTTGTGCTTTGTTGCGGTTGTCAGGTTGCACTGTATCTTGCTGTACTGCTTTTTTTTTGTTTTGTTGTATTGGCCCCATGTATTGTATTTCTGACCCCATGTATTGCATTCCCCATGTATTTCTGTATGTTGTATTGGCAAACTATGTTGTATTGCCCCCCCCCCCTATGTAATACCCTCTTCTAGAGGGCCTTTAGGGGTAACCTGAATAAATTAATTAGAATAAATAAGCGAATAAGCCCTGGTGTGATCACAATGCCCTTACGTAGGGTATGGCCGTAAGGCAGAATTAGTACGTCACCATCCACAATGTCGGTGCAATTAACACTTATAATTTCTTCGATGTACGTATGGCCGTAGTACATAATCTGACGTGGTGACAAGGTAGATGCGTTCATCGTATTCAAGCGAAGAAGAGTCAGTGGCATTTAGATGCAGGAGGCGCTGATGACAAGATATGAAAGCGGACACAGAAGACAAGAAATCCCACCCCAGAATGAGAGCGTGGGTGCACTCGCGAAATACCGCGAAAACAATGTGATGACGAATGCCTTCTATGCAGACACGAACGGTACACTGTGCAAGTGGACGAATGAGAGTGTTGGTCGCCGCACGTAGAGGGTGGCCGCTATAAGGCGTGGTGACGTTTTGAAGGCGGGAACGAAAATCAGCATGAATAATCGAAACGGCAGCGCCAGTGTCTACAAGAGCCTCAACGCATACACCTTCTACAAACACTACTATCAAATTCGATGGCCGCTCTAGAGGAATTATTAGCTGTCCAGTGGATGCAGTTTCCCCTCCTAAAACTGCATTGGGGAGCTTTCCGCGTGAGCGTTCGTGGAATGGGAGGCGGGCCGCAGAGGCGACACTGAACGGCGACCTGGCGAAGGCGACCTGTGGCGAGACGTACGGGAATTCTCAGGCATGTTAGTATTGTAGGTAGGAGACGGTGAACGGTAATAGGACGATCGGGAGGGTGGTCGTAGGTAGTTCATGATCGGACGGAAGCTTCGATGTTCTTCAGGAGCGTAGCCACGTGGCTCGTCTTGTTGGCGCCTTCGACAAAACCGAGCGATATGTCCTATATAGCCGCAGTAGTAACAGATTGGTCGAGGTGGGCGCTGAGGTACGTAGTAAGGTGGTGCCCGCACTGGCGGTGATAACGAAGCCACAGGCGTATGGTCTGCTGTTGTAGGCACAGAAACGGTGGGTGCGGCAGACAGCGCGGCAACATCGGCGTACGTTCGCGTCCGGCGCACGCAGGGACCATTGGATCACGTCGGACGCGATGCGGAGGCGATCTCTTGTTTAATCGGGTCTCACAAGCTATCTTTTTCAGAAGGGAAAGTAACTTCCGCAGCACAGGAAGAGCAGCGCCCGTGAAGCTCTTCACAAATGATGTCGCGAATAAGCGCACGCAAGTCGAGGGGTTCAGGCAAACGAATGTCAGTGGCATCGTAGCAAAGGCGAAGAGACTGAAGATCGTCAAGTCGCTGACAGATGGTTATCACGTCCTGGGTGGCGGCAGTGTTTTGCGTGGCGAGGGCGTTTAAGGCGACGGTGTTATTGCCTTTAATAATGTGGCGTAATTGGTCGTTCTGAGACATGCCGGTGTTAACGCGCTTGCACAGTGCAAGGACATCCTCAATATAAGAGGTGTAAGATTCACCCGGTCAGCTGCGTGCGTTCAGCGAGCTTTTTCTTCGCTGCCTCAGGGCAAATTGCAGGGGCACCAAATATCTGACGAATTTGCTGCTCGAAAGTGTCCCAGTCGAGAAAATCCGGGTGGTGGTTTCAGAACAGAGTTTTCGCAACATCGAACAAGTAAAATGGGACGCTGCGCAACTTCTGTGGATTGTCCCACCTGCTCAAATCGCTGACGAGGTCGTAGTTCTTGATCCAATCTTTGACATCATCGCCTCGGAGACCGAAAACACATGTGGATCACGCAGGCGAATGTTCTTGGGTGGAGTGGGTGGCCGTGTCTGCAGTAGAACGGCGATGTTGGATGGGCCAGGGTTTTCTTGGGTGCCATGACAGGGGGTTTTATGCGACGACCCGAGCGGAGCTCCAGCGAGAACCGGCGAGAGGACTTTAGGGAACGAAAAGCACCGTTCACTACTTGTGAGGAACCGGTTTATTCAGCCAGGCTCGAGCTAAATCAGGCTGGTGATGATATTTACGGATGAAGAATATGTACAGGTGATGATGTTATCAAAGAGAATTAAGAGTAATTCGCTTGTCGCGCTCACTCTATCTATCTATCTATCTATCTATCTGCCTACAACTGGGTGTGGTGTTCTCCTGATCAACGTATTACTTTGAGATTGGCCAAAGTTAGTACAGTAGAGCGAGTCGGTTCCATGACTGTCTGGCTGGTAACGACATCAATTTCATGAGAATCCCGTCGCGTGCGTCGTCAAACGCTTTCCACCAGACACGTGTGGCCCATACACCACAGGCAGAGGTATGAGGGTATACGTGTCACAGTAGTTTGGCAGTTTATATCAACCGTGTAATGCCAACAACAAACATTATTAGGTTAAATACCAGAGCTTTAATAAAAACGAACATCGGCCATGTCAACCCAATGAATCCATAAAATGAATACAATGGTCCGACAAGGAATTGAACCCGAGCATTCTGTGGGGCAATCAAATAATCTACCACAGGGTGACGCCACGTCTCGAGACTGCTTTAGCAAAAGACACTGCCCAGACGTAACGTAGGTAAAAGGTTAGTTGCAGTTGGTGTTCTGCTGGCTATAGTTGGAGGGGGGACTGGGCGACTGAGGCAGTGAAGTACGTGCCTACCCATCGGTGTGAGAAGGCATATGCGCTGAATAATCCACTGGGCCTCGAGTACTTCATCGAGGGTATTGCGCACTACTAGTGACAAAGAGCACTGTATAGAAGTATAGTGCTCAACGCTCACTCTAAGGCCTTGGTGTCCTTAGATATGAGCGTGCCCACCCGTTCATGTTCTCCTTGCGTCAGCCGGTCAAATGGAAGGTGATAACCGTGACAACTGAACTGGCTTATAATGCACGCGTCCACTAGCCGAAGCATTTCCCACTCCCAACTTCCAGATCGCGTCTATTGCTTACGCGTCGGAACACGGAGATGATCTGCTCCGTCTTCCGTGAGAGGAGGGAGATTGTCGAAGTGTGAGCCATTCTACGATCCCTTCTGAGATTCTCACATTCAAGAAGCTACCTAGGGATATTTCGGCAGATTAACGGGACTGCGGACCTTTACACATTGGGTTGCTTACAATCATTGCCTCCGCATCTGGTCTGGCTCGGCAGCCGCACGTTCCCCGCGATTCCACCACCTCAGCTCTTGCAATGTCCTGGCGAGCCTTTAATTCCGTGGAAGACTTGGCACCGCGTCTTACAAGTGTACATCGACGCGGCGGCCCCGGAAGCTACGTCAGGAATTACGAAGGCGTTGCTGCTCAACCGTCTCGAAGTGTAGGGATTGTGTGCATATACTACAAGGCTGCGGCGAACGGACATTAGTTGATGGCGTCCAGGCATCAATCGATGGCGCAACGTGTGACGGGTACACCAGTAAGCCTTAGCCGATCTGGACGCATAATTCACATGGCCTGAAGACGCTGTCCACGTCCGTGCCCGATTCCGGTGGAGAGTTCAAAATCGAACGACACTGCCGTCCAATTCATCCCAGTACTGCGTCGGTTGGCCAAACTCTGCAATTTCGGAACATCTGCTGATAAGATGATCTAGGACCAGATTCTACACGGCCTGCGTGACTCCAACCATGTTGTATCTTTTTGTGAAGAGCGCCACGCTCTGGAGTGAACGAACTCGGTAGACGTGCTTGGAACGAACCAAAACAACGAACGTTTATCTACAGTCTAAGGCAAAATTACCCGAAAAAGGAGTAACGGAGTCTAATAGGCGCGCGCGATGAACGCATAAACTGTTGAGGAGCAACCACAGAGGGAAGCGTGCCGCGAGATACCACTTAGTCTCCAAACACGCTCCAAAAGGATGAACCGCCCGGGGATTGCAGGCAGCGCGAAAAGCGTTGCCAAGGTGACTAGCTATCCTTCTCCTCCTCTGCTGGCTCAGCCTTCACCCGCATTTTGCTGGCGACGGTTCGCGTTGCGTCGCGCTTGGAGTGCTCGACCACGGCCGCTTGGACTCGACGATCTTGGAATTACGACGTGGTGCTTGTGTGTACGCTTGGATGAGCGTGGGCTGCTGCTTTTGCGTTTCACTGCACCCATGAAGTCAGCAAATCTCAACACGTCACCACGCCGCGCTGTATATCTCTGGCTTCAAGATAGTCACGACCAACAGACGACAGTAACAGTTAGAAAGGCCAATATGGTGGCCGAAAAGACAGCAGGCCTATCGGATATATGCTTCAGTCCGACTCAAGGCAGAAATCAGCGCTGGATTCTTATGCAAGTAGCTTATCATTCTTTTTTCTAATGTACATGTCGCGTGTGTGATACGGATCGCGCTTGCCGGCAACGGGCTCGGTCGTGTTGTATATCGCACGCACGAAATGCATTGCGAAGGTCAGCTTCGGCGTCAACAGTTCGCCTGTGCTTTGCGACAATTTGGAAATTGGCCGTCATTGCCGTCGGCCTCTCGTACGCTCGCTCGTCGAGTGCTCACCTGTTTTCGTCGCCGCGGTGAGCTCCGGGCTGACAATATTCGGCTGAGACCTCGTCGCTGTGTTAAGAGTCGTCGAAAACACGTTTTGGGTTCTCGTAAAGAGCTTGATTATTGTATGTCGCGCTCTGTAAGTGCACCAGCATGGGCTGGCGGGCTTTCGCTAGCGTCGGAATTCGCTGAAAATTGGTTGCCGTTACAGTTGGCTTTCCCATCAGTCGGTAGCAAGCAGCTCGGCGCCATCCGTTGGCCGCGGCGGTGGACTCGCGTTTTCGCAGTGCACTCGCTCGAGTTTGTGGAAAAGGGCCGCATTACCGTCGATTTCTTCGGCGCTAGCTCCAAACCAGCTCAGCATTGTTCATGGTGCGGCCAAGCGTACGCTCGCTCTCCTGTTCGAAGTTCGCTGGCGGCAGACACTCCGCGCGCAGCGCCGTGTTTGATCTCGCGTTAGCTTGCTCGAGCAGAACGACGTCGCTCGCTTAGGACTCGCCGACTTGTTAGCGGCACGATGGTTCGCGGAGTTGCGGCTGCGGCACCATCTCCAAAGCTGTTGCGCTACAAAGATCGAAATGAGTCTTTGACGATGTGTTACAGCACGGTGAAATTATTAGCGAGACATATCTGACGTATGTTTTCATTTCACCTCGCACGTATTTCTAATATGCATTTGCATTCATTCTCTGTCACGTGTGACTCACTATTTTACATACTTATTGTGCAGCCGTGGGCACACACCGTGCTGAAGAGTGTGTGCGCTGGCGTCTGTGATGCCTGTCATCCATCTCTTTCATCAGAGCAGCTTCAAAAGTACTGTCCGAGATGTGAATGTAAAGTTGTTTGTGTTTCATAGTTTAACACTTGTTTTTATGTTAATGTGCATCTACTTGTTATATGCGTGCATCTTGAACTTCTGTCACGTGTGTCTAACTATTTTTACTAAATTATTGTACGTGCAGCAGTGGGAACACAACAGGCAGAAGGCTGCGTGCGCTGGCATCTGCATTGCCTGTCATCTATCGCTTCTGTCGGAGGAGCTCCACAAGGAGTGAACAAGATTTGACAACGAGACTGAACTTGTACACTTCACCATGAATTCACTTAAAAGAGTGGAGAAACTTCATGTGTATGAAGAAAAAAAAAGATTTTGATGTCTCACTTTTGTCTTTCGTTGTCCGTGACTGCGAAAGCAGTTACACATAGGTGGCTAACTACTTTTCCGTGTGTTCTTTTCTGCGCAATTTGTTGCTCACTGCGCAGAAAAAACAAGTGAAAATAGTATTAGGCCTGGTTGAAAATAAACAAAAAAACAATGAACTGGGGACAAAATGTCCATCTTGATTGGAGCATTTGAGTGGATCAACCATTCGTACGGCTTGTTGAAACTGTGAGGACTAATGGTTGCATGGTAAGGTGTAAATGTTGGGACTAACAGTTATCTTCAAGATGCGAATTTGAGGACTAAATGCTATAGTCCATTGAGGTGAATAGTGAGACTAACGGTTACTCACTAAGGTGTAAATGTGAGAACTAAATGCTAGTCCCTTGAGCTCATCTGTAGGGAATCACTGTTTGATCAGGTGCAGTTAGTCCTTCAAGGGATTAATGGGGTTGGCAGCCCCATTAGTCCCCGAAAGAATCAACCACACACCCTTCTAACACCCTTTTGCCTTAGAGTGTAACAACTTTAGAAAGAGGATATTATCAGCCGAATTATTATACATGAATTGTGGTCAAACGCAATGACATCCTTACACATATTTACGCAACATTCTATATAACAAATACAAGAACACACACAAGGCGGCTTCGCCAACGCTTGACTCACCAGAAGGACCCCCTGGCAGATGGCCCATGATGCCGTGCACAGTGGACCCACGCGAGAGAAAGCCGTTCGCGCCAACCGCCACCCGTCAAAGAGATCCACTTCTGTCTCGTATGCCGCCACAAAGGCTTCCCGCCAGGAGTCCTTGCTAGTGCTAACGGTTTAACCATAATGATGGTGGTGGTGGTGATCATAAACGCTCGCCAGCACCACTCCACCTACCACTCGGAAGTTGTGACCCCTAAATGCGGCCTATGTGCGAGACACGTTACCTACGCGGCGCAAACAAATTTACAGGGGGTGTTAGCACCCCCAGAAAATGCTTCAGTCAATCATTCAGATAGGGGATGCTTTCACTGTCCAGACAGCACTGGAAAATGCCATAGAAGAAGAACGCGTCGACCGCGCGCTGCAGGAGCTGGCTGCTCCGCAGGTCGATTCGGTTACACGACGCGAGCATGGGTGCCACGGCCGTACTTCTGTTGCGAGAATGGCTGTTCCGGTCTGGTCTGTTTCTGCCCATTCTGCATCTGCTTACAGTCAGCTGCCCATACTTCGGATGAACCTGCTACTCCCGTTCTACCTGTTCCTGCTCACGCTCAGGCTGCGCTTCTTCCAACCACTGATGGCTTCCGGTAGATTATTGCTGATCGACGTCCATCGGAGGTGCATTCGCCGAGTGGGCCAGCCGGGATTCAGTGACATTTTCTTTTCTACTGCATGCAGAGGTGCTTCGGCCGGTCGCGTCTGCGCCGACCATGCCCGTTTCTGGTCTCTGTACGGTTCCTGCATTGGTGGCACAAAGTCATTCGTCATCGGAGCCTCATCATGCCATGCTTGTTCCGCCCCTACTTTGCCGAAGGAGCACTGAAAGGAAAGTGCATGAGCCTACTCTTCCGCTCGCCCAGACTGCTGTGGGCGCAGACAGTTTAGACACCTGTCGTGGAAATAGCACCGGTACGGGCGTCAGCACCATAACGTCAAACATTACAGTAACTATGCTGACACCCTCTCAGGGTGGAGGGGATGATGTGGTTGTGCATTTGGTAGTGTGCTTTGCCGTTGTATTCTTGGTGTGCATTCTATTCATTTTTGTCCTTAATGATGCGTTGTGCTACGTGAATCATATTACATTATGCACTGCTTTACCTGTACAGCGTCCATTTTTATGAAAGGGAACACGTGAGCTCGTAGCCTGCGCTTTCCGGCGGCTGCTGGCAGCGCGTTCAAGCGGGAGCTAGAGCAACCACAGTATTTTTCGCGTCATCTCGCGACGAGCAAAACAACGATTTGTTGCCTATATGAAACCAGTGTCAAGATTGCCCCCCTCCCCCTTCGCTGTGCTTACGCGAGAACCTGTAATCACACTGAAGGGAGAGGGTTTGCTATCTTACCGTTGTATATCAGAAACGAATGATTGTTTGCTCGCCACAAGATGACGCGAAAAGAGACTGTGGTTGATCTCGCATCCGATTGAACGCGCTGCGAGCAGCCACCTGGAAGCACAGGCCACGCGTCGCCGTGTTCTTTTTTAATTTGACACCACACTTTTGTCAGTGTGCTTTACATCTTATTTTGGTGTGCATGCTGTACACTTTTATTCTACGTTAGTTTTGCATAATGTTACGTGGTAGGACCCCGAATGCCCTTTCTATTAACGGGGGATGATGTGGTATAGGGGTTTCGGTTGTGGTTTGGGAATTTGTTCTCTGGCCTCCTAAAGGGCATCGAAAAAATGAACATATACCATGCTGTACATTGTAAAGAGTTTCCGCTCGGGTCTCGGCGGTGCCACTTTCTTCTTCTTTCCCGCCTGCGCTATAGACGCCGGGCCCCTTGGTTCACCGTGTGTTGCGCCCGACGCACAGTTCAACAATAGCATGTGCCCATCGTGTAAGTTTTCCCAGATCCAGTCTACCGGTAAGCAAGCACTGGGACGTTGCAGTCTTCGAAACATCCATAGTTCAGCTGGCGCACACAATGGTTGTCGATAGTCTCCCACTCAGAGGGGCAGTCGAAGACATGGTTTGATGTACACGCTTCCTCCTTGCCTACCATGTCCAACAATGGAGACGCGCAGTAACACACGCCCAGCGCTATTCGGCTCCACCTAAAGGAGCCACGGCCCTTCTCAGGCACAAATTGAGGACGTGGATGACTGGCGAGCCGCTCAAGACCAAGCTGATCATAAATCCTAAACATGACTCCTATTCTCTCAGGAGAATTAGCCAATACTTTATTATGTAATTTAGCGAGACTTTCAGAATTCAATATCTATCCCAAAACAAAAACAACATACATAAAGCGAAAAAGTTCAATAATTCTTTTTCGCTCGTTAAGATCAGGCAGTATAGTCGTTATCTTAGGCAGAAATATGCGTGAATAATTGATTGCTTGATTGGTTGATCTGTGGGGTTTAACGCCCCACAAACACCATATGATTATGAGATATGCCGTAATAGAGGTCTCCCGAAATTTGAACCAAATTAGTGTGAATAAAAAATCTGTATTTATTTAAAATATTGCTGCACAAATAATACTCACGAGAGTAGGAACTTATTTCATTAGGTTTCATGAAGGGTAAAAACATATAGCATCAAAAGCGTTCTTGTGGCTGAAGCCCAGACGCAAAGCACCGAAGGAAAACATGTTCTCAAGTCTGATATTCAGCCCTAAGTTAGCGAATAGGATAGCATCAAAAGTCCTTTTTTTTTGGTTGGTTGTTTGGATGGTTCCTCAACAACCCCGCATAGCCTATCTAGGGGGACAGGCAATAAGTCGGACGGTGCCCGGCTTATAAAACCAACTCATTTCTTGAAGAAAAGGTTTGAATTTATTAGGTATAACACGTAATCATTTCAACACTTGGGATTAAAAAAACTTTTGACTGAATATCATTTTTAGCACACAAACAAACACACAGACGCGCGCGCACTCTATTCCACTGTATTCTAGTGGCTAAGACACTCGGCTGCTGACCCGCAGGTCGCGGGATTGAATTCCAGCTGCGATGGCTGCATTTTCGGTAGAGGTGAAAATGTTGTAGGCCCGTTTGCTCAGAATTGGGTGTACGTTAAAATCCACAAGTGGTCAAAATTTTTGGAGCCCTACACTACGGCGTCTCTCATAATCACAAGGTAGTTTTGGGACGCTAAATCCGACCTATGAATAATATCTATCAGCGTTAAGAAATACCCGACATCAGTAGCCTCGACCCGACGAATGCAAAGGATAAATGTCATGACCCCAGCTTTAATCGTATACCTAAGAATTCTGCGTGGCGATGAAGCATTTTACCACAGAGCTATGCCAGATCTCAGAACTACTTTTCAAAATACGCTAATCTTCGTGAAACCCCAATAGTGGGTTCAGTACTACCTACCCAATTATATGAACATTATATTTATATGATGGCTGTATCCTTTGATATAATCGTCACGTCAGGTTAACGTCAATATTGCTTAGTTGCCATGAACTGGAGGTGATTTATGCAGCAGTGTCCAGAGCCAGTATCTTCGCGAGCATCAGCGCTTCATATCAGCTTCAGGTGGTGCTAATATGCATGTTCCAGATGGCATTGTTTCGCAAGTGCAAACAACTGGTCATATAAACATCACCTCTTGAACATATATCTATTCGCACAACATTTTTACCTATATTTAGCGTCACCTTACACACTGTCACCATACATCCGCATACTTCGCCTAATGTCGATTGCCAGGTACGTGGGATCTCCCAATTGTTTTGCGGTTCAGCTTCTTAAACTTACCACCATCTGTTGGATATTTTCATGGAAATCACTTCAGTCCGGTACGGCTCACATGGTGTTTTGGATGGAGGACTCCATCTAGAGTCGAGAATTTCCAGCGAGGAAAGGCTTTTTGCCCAAATAATTTCTATTCCTCTATTAGCCACTTTTTTCCGCCTCTCCTGGTTCAAAGTCTGGCCTCTAACGGTAATCGTGAGTGCAACTCGTGCTTCAGTTATTAGAGACGAAAAAAGTGTCTGTATTGAAATCTACAGTGAACTCTCGGAAAAAGGGCCGCGTGTTTTCTATTTCTTTCTTATTCGCATTAGCGATGCTACGCATAGGTAATTAAGCGCTCATCCTGGTATCTTGAAGAGGCAGGTATTACTTACGCGGGAGTCGGTAATGGTCGCGTAGCTAGCTAAGATATGACTTCCCTATTTAACTGTTCACAGAATTACACCAACACATATTGACATACCAATAAGTAAAACAGAAAATGTACACAGATGTAACGAAAGAAAAAACTATAGTTGTATTTACATTGAGAGAAACAAAAATAACAGTGTTCAAGTGAAATGTGACAAAAGACGTGCAGTTCGACGAATTAGAATTTTCCACTCCTGGAGTAACCAGCTTCGACCTTGACATGTTCTTTGTTTTCTCGAGATTCCATATCAGTTATCACCAATTCTACTATGGCATTGAAGGTCTTGTGAGAGAAGCCTCCTACGGAATGGCGCACGCGGTCCATGTGACTGCGGATGTCTCGTTCGGTGTATTGAGGCTTCCTTGTTTTCACCATCCGCACCAGTCTCGACAGCTTATCTTCAGGCTTGCTTTGTGCAGCTGGTGCGCTTTCGCTGAACTGTCTTGACTCGACGTCCCGCCGTGCAGCGGGCAACTGCTTTTCATGCCCAGTTCGCCCATGGCACTCCGGCATTGGGTGTTGCTGTGATGACATTGTCAAAATCTTGTCACTCGAAGGAATGCGCCCTGGTTTCGGGCAGATGGGAATCGAATGTTGTTTTTCCTCTTCCTTCGGTCGAGATACGGGCAATTCCCGATGCGACGGAAACAAAGGCCGGGGTGTTGTCCCAACGGGCTGTACTCGTGGCTTGTCTTCGGTCTTGTGTAGAAGCGATAGCGGTGTTTGACGCCGCGTTGGCGCTGGCCTGGGGCGCCTTTCGATGAGAAACGTATTGATATTCTCCTGGGTCTTTTGTCGAGATTTCGATGGTGACCGTCAATGAGGTTGGGGCCTTAGCACACTTTTTTGATGAGTGGTAGCGGAAATTAGCCGCTCCTCAGCTTTTGGTCGATGTGCGGGTGATTTTTGATGCAACGGAGGCACTGGGAGGGATGTTGATGCAATGGGAAGTGCGCGTTGTTTTTTCTCTGCATTTTGTCGAGATGCGGGCAACTCTTGATGGGAAGAAGGCAATGACTGGGTCGTTGACGTAATGGGTTGTCCCCGTAGCTTCTCTCCAGTAATGGGAGGAAGCTGTGGTAGCCTTCGACGCCGCCTAGCGCTGGCTGCGGCCTTGGTATTGCAGGAAACGACCAAAACTTTGTCAGTTCTTTTTGTCGAGACTCTGGTGGAGATCGTGGACGCGATTGGGGCATTAGCAGAGTGTTTTGACCAATGGGAATAGAACATGGTCTCTCTTCAGTCTTGTATCGTGTTGATCGACGCTTTCGGTAGACTGGCTGGGGAGTTGGTTGAGTTGGTCGGGCATGACTCTTCTCGCTCTTGGGTGGAAGTGGAAGATGTCTCCAACGTGGTGTTTGCTTGGGCCGTGACCTCGGACCATTAGGAAAGCCATCTTTCTTCTCGATTATTTGACGATGACGTGGTGGTGATATGCCACGTATCAGAGACATAAACGATGGAATTCGGCGAACTGGAAGCACGAGTGGCTTCTGCTCGGATTTAGGCTGCTGCGGTGGTGACGCATTGGAAAAAGGCCGTGGTTTTGACTCTCGCGAACATGCCTGTGCTCCTGGCTCATGCGTGGCTCGGCTTTTCCGATCTTTCTTAGATGTGCTCACATTGTTAACATTTTCGGTTGTCCGTTGTGGCACTAGATCCCGGGGCGGTGAGGTTCGTTCAACAATGCGGAACTTATCGTCAATCTGCAGTGGTTTACAGGCTTGACTTTCTGGAATTGCATTGGGCCTGTGCTTAAACTGCGTAATTTTTACATCGTGCTTTTGCACACCAGATTTCAACCCGCTGATCTGAGCAGACTGGCAATTTTGTGTCTTAACCTTGGCATCGTATGTTTGCTGCATGTCCTGCAGCGCGCGGGAATGGTGCCGGCGCCGCGATGAAACCTGGCTTGAGGCATTCTTTTTTCGGCACGCAGCTGGTTCATTGTCTCCACCACCTCCGGCTGACACGCCTACACTGCTGTCCGATGAAAGTACACTTTTTCCTTGACGCACGTAATCATCAGCGAAACCGTCCTGAAGGATGCTGTCGTTAAGGAACTCTGCAAAAGTTTCAGCCAGATGGTCATCTTCGTCATCGGTGCAGTTGTAGTACACGAAAGTGGACGAATCTTCATAGATTACTTCAAATGATTGGGAGCGGCCTAAAAATGCTGTGATCGTGCCATCCATGTCAAGAATCATCTGCACTTCGGAAATACTAAGGGCTTTCCGCAGGTCATGTTCTTCAGAGGGCCCATTCTCCCGCAAAAAATCTCGTAGCTGTGTAATGATATCTACCGCACTTTGCTTGGTGAGCTTCGGCTTTCGAGTGTCGTGATCGAAGGCTTCGTCGTCTCCTTTGGCTGACTTAGACGAGCTGATCTTCGATTTACCTGCACTAAGTCGCTTGCACTTGCTGCTTGACATCATGCGCGACGTTGTGGTGTTCTTAGCTTCTGTGTGGCACTTCAAATCAAGTCATTGACTTCTGTTCCGGGCCTCGGTAGATTGTCGCTTACCGTGCTGAGATTCCTGTTGCGTCCGGAAATGGACAAGAAGCTCTAGCAGGTCGGTTTCCATGTTGGAAGGCTTGTTGTCTGGGCCTCTGCTGGTCGATTCGAAGCCGAAAGAGGGCTTCGGCTTCTGTTTCGTCTTCCTCTTGCACTTGGGAACAATAACGGTTGAGAAGACCTCAATGGGATGGGGTTCCGACGAACTAGGTGAGCTTCCTGTAGCGCTGGCGCCAGCAGCTGGCTTCCGATCGTAGACAAAGCAAAGGTACCACGAGCGTTGCGAGCAGCTCGAGAACAGATTTGATTCTTTTAATGAATGGTTCATACCCACTGTGGTGTATTTGCCAAGAAAGCGTAGCGTATCTTTTATATCTATGAGCACTAACACAGTGTTAATACATGAATTAAGATAATATAATGTCAGGAAAGTTATAAAGAGAGAGAGAGAGAGAGAAAGGGAGAAGAAACAAGAACGTTAAATCCTGATATTTTGAGATCACCAGACAGCAGCACTTTCTTCCTCCAATCATTCACAATCTATGTGTTAAAATATGTATTAATGTTAAACAACAATATTTACTAGAGTACAGCTTGACAATTGGATACGTTTGGGTGTCTGAAAAAATCGTAAAATTGAATTGATTACGTCCCTGAAGCAACGTACCAAAACAGAGGCACCAAAGCTTCGCCCTCTTTCTACCGTCAATCTAATACCTATCTCCAACAATGAAATAAATTGACATTTTTTATAATGAAAGAGTATCGGTGACGTGATAAAAAGAATCTTCACCGGTTTCTATTTCTTCGCGGAATGCACAGAGGGATGATACCACTTGACCCACTCTGTGTAGATATAGATTCAAAGGAGGAAAATGGCATCGAAATCTAGTAGTCAAAACTTTCAGTTTTCTAGACTGACTCCACTTAGGTTGCCATGGAGACTTGAGGTGGTTATATTGTTACGAGAAGGAGACCGACTCGGAAGAGTAGACGCAGACACCACTGGGACGTAGTAATATTATGTCCATGTAGTTATTGTTTCTGTCATATCTGTGCGAATTGCTAATTTTTTATATCTGATCGCATTTATCTATTTTACTTCTGGAAGTCCAAATATTATTGAGCTGTCAAGCGTTCCTCGTGCTATATAATCGGTCAGGTAAATAAATCGCAATCCGCAGTGAGCTGGGACCCCCAGTAAGTTGATGTGTTTCAACTGCGGCGTTACTAATGCTCAGAATGTTCCTAGAGTTCAAGAGTTTTCAGAAGCTGTAAGAGCTGCGCACACTGAAATGGATATCATTATGATGCACTGTTTTAATTTGACTAAACTTTTCGAAGTGCAAATATAACCACCACGAGCTCAGCTTCAAAAACTGGAGTGACAATTGGGGGACTCTCAAGCTTCACCTTTAAGAGTTGAACGCGATAGTGGAATTCGGCCCCTAGTGCGCCCGCCCTTCAACCGCGAAGTGCATACTTATACTTTTGTTTTGTTACACACAGACACACACACACACAAACACATACACACACAAACTCACACACACACACATCCACACAGACACACACACACACGCACACACACACATACACACAGTACATTTTACCAGCACGCGCTCTCGAATGGCACATACAGGTTTTTAATCTAAAGCAAAAGTCGCATGACCTCCAAAAGACACGCCGCGCACTTGCCATCACGGAGGGCATAAAGGGTTTGACAATGCCTCACAGATGGCAGCACATTGTCTAGCGTTTGCTGTTTGCTTGATCAACCCGTCTGGAAAGGCATGGTACGTTTTCCACTAGATGGATATAGTTGGCTATTTTTAGAGCTGTTTGAAAGTTCCTGGGTCTTTTTAGCAGCGATGGCTGCACTATCCCGGTCTTTTTCGACGTAGCTTGAGGCCTCCCAAATGCGCCTACAAATCGCCGAATGGGCTCGTTTCGTCGTGATACCTGTAAAAAACGCGCTAAAGGGGCCCTGAAACACTGTTTCATATAACAATGGAATTAGCTCTTTAGAAGAGCCTAGTGACTCACGAACTCAACGCTGGAAAATTTTAAGAATCTGTCCAGTGCGAGTGGAAGTACAGAGGTGTGTTGCATGCTGCAATTGCATTCTCTTTACTCTCGTCCCGACGAAAACGCCGGAAGCTAAGCAGGGAAGGGTGGCTGGGCAAAAAAAAAAAAAAAAAACTACATCACCCGCACCTCGGGACCCTAAGCACTTTTTCTTCTTTTTTCTTCGATGTGCGGCTTTGTCTGTGTGATCCAGCGTGCACGCGTCGACAGGTAGTGGCCTCCCGCGGCCATCTCTGTAACGAACTTCTTCGCTCACAGACCATTTTTCGCTCACAACCAATGCTCCCAACGGTAACGGTGGAGTTTCTGCAACACGAGCTCTTAAATGCTATCGCGCTAAAATCAGGCAGCCTCTTCGAGAAAGACCAGGCAAGCAAATCAGATACAATTCCCATGCCTGCCTTTTCATTGTTCAGAGAAGCATCTGCGGCTATTATATTACTTGTTTCTGCATGTACCAAATAAATGATTAATATGTTTTTTTTTTCAATATCTGATAAACTAGAAGTTGGGTTTCGGGAGGTAAATTTCATCGTATTCTGTTGTAATACTACAATTCAAGCAATTAGCTTCAATTCGTTGCTAATGTCCACATTTATGCTATCTAGCTTTTTTAAAAAAGAAAACATTATCTCAGCTGTATGAAACCATGGTCAATTGACAAGAAAGAAAGCGTCTGGGTCAGAGGTAAAGGCATATTGAGATCTTCTTGGCGAACAGCCATAAAATTTCCGAAAATGTTTTACTGTTCATATGCAGAATCGACAAAGTAGTGTAGGAAGGCGCGCATCCTGATACAATATTCCCAGCAGCGAAAATTTGCGGGATGTGAAATATTCAATGAAACTCAATTCCCGCTTTGGCTTGGAATGTATTTCGAAATAAATGTTCCATACTGCACTTAGCAGTCTGACCTATGCAGTTACCAGCTTCATTAGTAGCCCTAAGCACTGATATAGCAAAAATTCGCATTTGATGTGGATGCAACGTCCCGCAAACTTTTGCTGGTAATAGTACAATATAGCCACAAACCTGTGCGTCATGCTCCAAGACAACCAGGGGTTTTACTTTATAAATAGTATGCATACGAATTCTAGTATTGGGCGCATGTACAGGGTCGTCCACTCTTAGTACTACCACCGCGCCACGTGGCTTCGCTCCACGGGGTGCCAGTGGTGCGGCCGCGCATCGAAGCTTACCGACGCAGGCGCACTAGCGCGCGCAGGCCGAGTTTCGTTTCCATGTAAAGCACGGCAGCGCGCCATGCCTGTTTTGCCAAAAAGCAAACTTACAGCAACTGAGAAACCACGAACGTTGCAGGAAAGTGCACTTAGCTCAGCACCACGTGTTGTGTAGTTACGGTAGTTTTGAGAAGTGGGTGATCCCTCTTGTTTCAGTATTACTATTCCAGTTTATGTAGAGAGAGAGAGAGAAAGAGAGAGAGAACTCTTTATTGAATATCAGAGAATTTAGCCGGCGTGTGTGGGTCACTGACTTGCTACTCTGTGTGGGGAAGGGGATTGCGCACTGAAAGGCCAAAGAGAGCAAAAAAATTTTAAAGAATTAAAATGGAAAGAAAAAAAGTGAATATAAAGATATTTTTCTGTCTTTTGGGCGGGGACGTGTGCTGACAGCATGACTTCAGTTTTCAAGCTGCCCCTACAGTTTGTCTACTTGACCGATATTGTCTAAATACGCAAATAAAAGTTGCCCCGCCACGGTGGTCTAGTGGCTAAGGTACTCGGCTGCTGACCCGGAGGTCTCGCGTTCGAATCCCGGCTGCGGCGGCTGCATTTGCGATGGAGGCGGAAATGTTGTTGTGCTCAGATTTGGGTGCACGTTAAAGAACCCCAGGTGGTCTAAATTTCCGGAGCCCTCCACTACGGCGTCTCTCATAATCATATGGTAGTTTTGGGACGTTAAACCGCACATATCAATCAATCAATCAATCAATCAAAAGTTCCATTGCTTGCCTCTGTTACGGGACACTGGGGAAAGGGCCCAGGACACAATCAACTGATAAAGTTCTTTGGGTTAACAGATGCATGCAGTGTTCACAGAGCGCACGCTCATCGGCATACGCTTGGCACTCAAACACGATATGTTTTACAGTTTCTATGGAGCCACAGTTATTTATTTATTTATTTATTTATTTATTTATTTATTTATTTATTTACAATACTGCTACTCTCCTTCGAGAGCGTGGCAGTTGGGCAATACAGTAATTTTTGACACACACAAAAAAGAGATGTAGACGTAAAACATGCAAGCATAATAACAGGACATGAGGATCATATAACCATTGAGCAGTGCAGAAGTTAATTGTTAATTATGTTATTAATACACAATATACGCAATAATCATGAGATACAAAGCAAGTTATAGCCATTATACAGAGCTGAAACCATGCCAAAAGGCGATAGAAATAAAATACATGATTGAAGAAAGGAACTTATGTTAGCATTGGTATCGTGAGGGAAAACATAAATGGAACAGTTGTGACAGGAATAGCAAGCACTGAAAGCATACTTCAAAAATAGCTATACTACTGTGAAAGGAACAATGAAAAAGGTGTTTCTTTAACTAACGAACAGCAGATCTGGACCGGTGCGCCTGCATGCGTATAAACTGTTATGGGCACCCAGTTTTTTTTTCTATCTGTGCAATAAATTCTGATAGCGATTGGGAGTTTGTGATAGTGGCATCAAGTTGGTTCCATTCCGCTATCGCGCACGGGAAGAATGAGTACTTAAACGTGTCGTTCCTACATGCGTATTCTGACAACGTGCGCGCATGTTTATTGCGAGTTTGCCGAGCCTGTGAAAATGAAAGGTATTTGGATGAATCTATCTTGTAGTTATTTTTTACTAGCTGGAAAAGTAATTTTAAGCGAGCGTGCTTTGCTCTTGTGGACAGCGTTTGTAAACCTGACTGAGTTAAAAGATGTGTTGGGGAATCTGTTCGTCTATATTTGTTGTAAATAAATCTTACAGCTTTCCTTTGTATTGCTTCTAGTTTTGTTATATTAGTCAGCGAATACGGAAACCAGACAGTGTTTGCGTATTCTAAAACTGGTCTTACAAATGATGTGCAAGCTAGCAGCTTTGTTGGCGTTGTTGAGAGCGCTAGAGTTCGTTTCAAGAAGAATAGTTTGCGTAGCACCTTCGAAGTTATAATCGTGATGTGTTTGTCCCATTTGAGATCAGAAGTCAGTGTAACTCCTAGATATTTATGTTCCTCAACTTTATTAAGAAGTGTGTTAATAATGGTGTATGGGAAGTTGGATGGTATTGTTTTTCTGCTTACGGTCATTATCCCTGATTTTTGTGTGTTTATTTTCATCTGCCATTTAGAGCACCAATTAGCCACGACAGCTAGAGAATCATTAAGCATAATGTGATTGTTGTAATGATTAATTTCTCTATAGATCACACAGTCGTCCGCAAATAGCTGGATGTTCCAAGTGATGTTAGCAGTGATATCATTAATATAGAGCAAGAAAAGCAATGGCCCAAGTACCGAGCCTTGGGGAACGCCGGATGTTACCGCTACTGTGTTAGAAGGCATCTGTTCATAGAGTACAAATTGTGACCTGTTAAATAAGAAAGCTTTTATCCAAGCGGAAAGTTCCCCTATTCCGAAAACATTTTCTACTTTAGCTATTAGTTTGCTGTAGCATACACAGTCAAAAGCCTTAGATAGGTCAAGTAGAATTAAGTCAGTTTGACCACGGTTATTCCCTTACAAAAATCCTATATATGGACTTATATAAAAATCCCCATATATGGCTACATCAGGAATTGGGAATATCTGGCCCATATATGGAATCCCCATATATGGGCCGTATATAACCTGATATGTCCAAATCCTGATATAGCCATATATGGGCCTTATATCCCCATATAGGGGTGTTGCTGTATATGGCCATATATGGCTATTTATAGAAGCATCCGTATAAGGTCTTATATGGATGCTTTCATATATGGCCTTATATGGATACCTTTATATAAAGCCATTCAAATGATTCATCTATATTAGTTCAGCTTGTGTCACCGGCAAAAAATATAGCTGCTCAAACCATTCTTCAGCTAGAAATATACCTGTTTGTTGAAAGGTCTGCATGCATTCACTATCATCTCCAAAACAAAGGCAGTACATACCCCCTGAACATTCTTGTTCAATTAAGTTATCCTCAATATATCTCAAGTTATTCTCAACAACTATTTGCTAGAATGTAACTTGGCATCATACTTAAAGCTTGTGGTGGGCACATGTCACTGTTAGTCCACTTTTCCTGAAGAGATACATTCTTTGTGCTTAAATTTATTGCTTACTTATCGACACTTTTTTATTTATCTATTTATTTCATTACCCACAGCCCCAATTGGCATTACATTGAGGGAGCATTTACGAAAAGTAGAATACAAAAAATACATAGCCAAACAAATAATCAAAGTCACCTGAATCACAATCTGCAAGAGAAATTCATATATAAATCGGAACATGTTCTAACATATAAATCGGAACAATTCTAACATGAAATAAAACAAATATTTGGGAGTGTAGAGGCAATGCTAGAAGGCAGCTGGTTCCATCTTGTAATTTTTTTTGGTAAAAAATTATTTTGAAACACGTCAGTCTTGCATGCGATTATTCTTATCTTGAACCTATGGTCAACACGGTCTGAGACATAGTACGGTGCAAGTAAATATTCCGCTTTATCGATTCCGACTTGACAAAAATAAATAGCATAAAAGAACCCAATTTGAGTTTCGTAAAGATATCTTTCACAGTGTGTTATGTTTAAAACTTTTCTCGTGTGTAAATGGAGCGTCCATAGTCAGTCAAAACAAAATATTGACTTGCTATTGACCATATGAACTGCGTGTGCATTGAGTAACTTAAATGAATTGATAATCAACTTTTAAGGAGTTTGGTCGAAAGTGATTGGTATGCAAGCTTGTTATGTACAAGTATTGTGACTAATGACCTATAAAACGACTGCTAAAACTGGTGTCTATAGGTCTCTGTGTGCGTGGGAACGGAGGCATTTAACAATATTTCTTGCCAACGGGACACTAAAAATGTACTTTGTAAACATAATCCACTTTCCATTTTGCCAATAATGCATCATTAACGTAACAGTGGTAAAGAGCTCATTCTCCGAAAATTCCGGTGTAGGCATCGGTGGCTCTCCGTGAAAAATCATCTTGTCAATGATTGAAAATTGAGAGAATGCAAATAAAACAAATAATATAAATTTTCGGATATGAGTGATGATCGAAATCATGCAGGCAATTTGCATGGCATGCAAGTGCTCTACCACACAGCTATGCTTCTGCTTGGAAATAAAGCATTAATAACTTCCTCTTGTTGTAAATGCAAGGAAAATAACTGTCATGCTTAACAAATACATGTATCCTGCATACAGGTTTCACAACACAACATTTATTATCGCAGCTATATTGCATGATACAAGCGTGCATTGTCATCAAGCATCACAACACGTTATTACCAACGTGACTTCGCGGTCTAAAGACAGCCAACCATTACAAAAGGCACACTGGTTACTGCACGTATTCCGTCACGACTGCGTAGTGGGTGCATAAAGTTCCAAAACATTTTACACACATTATATTGAGAAGCACGTTCTGCTGGGCGAGTTAGTACTTCATCTTAACTTAGTTGCACGAAAAAATTTGAAGTGCGAAAGGAAGACACCTGGACACAGCGCACACTAACAACTGAAACTTAATTGGAGAAAACAGACATATGTATGCGATTACGACAACACGTGAGGTGGAAAAAAATGATTAGATGAGCAGACATCTGATCATTTTCTTTCACAGTGTGGGCATCGTGTGGTGGATGGCACTGCGCTGTCATGTGGGAAGTATTATTTAGAATTTATTTATATAATTGTAGATCACAAAGCTTCTCTAAAGGAATTAACAACCATTCTCTAACCAATCATCATACTGTTGTGAGTGTGGCTGCGCGCCCTTGTTTGGAATACGGTAGTTAAAGCTAGATTCAGTGATACGGTATAGCGCGGAAATCGGAGAGGCGTATTTCATAAACAAAGCTTGGGATTCATGTGTCACGTAACTCTCACTTATGTTGCTTGCTACTGAGGTAGCTTTCCTGGAAGCGCATCATTTATACAATCTGTCTGCTCATCTAATCCTTTTCTTTCACCGCACGTGTTCTCGTAACCACATATATACGTATGTCTGTTTTCTCCAACAATGTTTCAGTTGTCAGTGTGTGCTGCATCTAGGTGTGTTCCTTTTGTATTTTAATTTTTTCGCGCAACTCAGTAATTACAGAATATTTCTTGTTCTTTAAACTGTGTTACCCGTTTTTTACACAAAACGCAGCCATGTGCTAAACCTTCATTGAGACACTTTCAACCTTCTCAATTACGCAGTACTATTCCACAATTAAATTTGTTCAAGTAGCATCATGCAATAAAGAGTACACACTAAGTGATTGAATTACGCACAAGAAACAGGATCGATACTGCTATCACGTTCAACTGTGAAAAACGGAGCTTAACGGTCCCCCAGTTTTTTCACACAGTAGCAAGCCCTAATGCATCATACCAGTTTGTTTGTCGGCTTGCGTAAAAATATCTACAGTGCTCACGGATTAAAACGTGACATCACATTATTTTGTGTAACTATGTATGCGGGTATGCGCAGTTCCTCAAGATAACTACGCGATGTTGCGATATCAGTAACGATAATGTCGCCTGTGATGTACGCATTCCAGTCAAATTTACACTTATATCGCCCTGATTGTAGATGGCAGAAACGAAATTACGGGCTATTCTTAAGTTTTTCCATTTTGATCCGTGACATTGCACCCTGTTTTGAAGAATCAAACTAGCAACAAAATTTTAATGGCGTGTCCTTATCAAAACACACGTAAATATAAAAACAAGTGGAACGTAGACGAAGAAAGATAAATTCAAACGCAAGACAAATTCAAACGTGGGCTCATAAATCTCATGACACCCTTGGAGTTGGAGATATGCAACTCTTTTTCATTTGTAATTGCGCAAGTTGTAATTTATCCTCGGTTTTTCCTCAAGCGTTAAAATGAGAAAAATGCAACACAAGTATATTTACAACAATATATTTATGAAAAGTACAATGGCACGAAACCAACACTTTCCTGACGTAGATTTTTGATTTAATAGAGCACTGTCTGAATCAAGTGAAAAAAAATAAAGTGTTGTCATATCGCTTAAACAAAACAGCCTAATGACGTAACCACAATTAGCATAAAGTTATTTACTCAGCAAGCATGCAATGTGGTATGTTTTCGAGTTATCATAATATTTATGAATAACGTGCGAAGGTAATGAAAATGATGAACTTACCTTAACATTTAACCGAGACTTGTCTTTCAAGGAGCCTGTTAATCCTGATAACCTATTCACACCTTAAAGCCACCACGTGCATTTGTACTGCTTTAGGAAGAAGTTTTGAAGCAACGCTTGCCCGCAAGCGTGGGTATCCATTTTCTTCTCGCACGAAAAGTTGACGATCGCCAATCCAGCAGCGTACAGACGCACACGCACACAAATACACTTCCACGTCCGTCCCCAATTTCGCCACGTACAGCGAAGTAGATTCCTGAGAGCTGCGCGATTATTTTGTGTAAATTGGAGCAGTAGTTGAACATGAAATAAGAGCAAAAGGAATGAAAATTAACAAACTCGATCAGCACGGCACCCATGACTCCGGCGAGCAAAAAGACAACAATGACACGGACGGATACAGTGCACGCAGGCTTGACAATGAATATTGCAATGGACACTACATTACTCCTTGAGATCAATGATTTACGCACTTTTCACTAGAACTAAAATTTCCTGAGCTTATTGGCGAACGACGTTTCATTTTTTAACTAATATTGACGCAATGTTATTACCATACGACTGAATGTTTGTGCAAACTATTTTCTTCGTCGTTACTTTAAATGGGCCGCGGCACTCTCTTTCCTGCTCTGTCGACAGACTGGTGTAAGCCACGGCAGGGCTTCACGGTGCCTACGTGCGCTCCTTCGAACAACTTTCTCCGAATTGTCCACCCATCCGATGGGCGCCCTTTTTTGTATTTTTTTACTGTGCGCACCTCTTGCAACCTAGCAGTCAGGTGAGTGTTTTCGGACAATGGACTTCAACTTCCTTCCGCGGGCCCAGAAAGCTGCACGTGCAAGACCTTTGAGACAGGCATTCCGTGGAGCTGAAATCGCTGCTTCGTGTACGCTGGCTACGAAAACGCGTTTCAGCCGAATTTTCATCTTATTTCGCAAACATTTATAACGATAATAATAATATTCAATCAAACAATAATTAATCAATCATTTCTAACCTACCCAAGAACAACCATAGGGTCTTTCATGCTGGCGCATACGAAAATAAAACAAAAACAAACAATACATTACAGACTGTCCACAGAAATGCAAATCAATAAAAAGAGCAAAAACGAGCAGTCGAAAGAAATCAACGCACAATGAAAACAACAAATAAAAGAGTAGATATTCATGGAATGGGACTGAAATATAATGTAGAATATACATAACCGTGCCGAAGGCTTCCTGAAAGACGGAAAAGGGAAGAATCTGTGCATGTGCAAAGCGACGTTAGGACAGGGCAGCCCTCACTGACAAAAAGAAAACGACTGTAGACTATGAAAAACATAACGAATGAAGAAAGTTGACGTTAGATAGACTCAGTATTCTGTAAAGGATAGAGTGTTGAAAGAAGCTGGCAGGTACATGCAACGGTCGATTCTCTCTCGATAACTTACGCAGAGTTTCAAAATTATTACAACCGAGAAGGGCTGAATATCTCACCCTGAACTAGCTTGTAAAGAAATAACAGCTCAGCGCGATTTTGCCGGCCGTTAACTGATGGCAAATATAATATTCTAGCATTGTTGAAAGGATTCTAGTGAAACGATGAGGGTAAATGCTTATGAAATTTTTCTGGACTCACTCAGTGGCGCTACTGCTGGATTTAGCAGGGCCATTCCAAATCAAATATGCATATGTACTCAAGTTGACGACGACATATCGCGGTGTACCATTTGTAGAAGCCTGTATGAGAACCGGATTCTCGCGAGATGTTGAGCCAACAGGAAGAGAATGAAGGCCTCGCATGGCAGCACATTTAATGCAAGCAGAAAAAATTCAGCATGCTATCAAAAAGAACACCAAGATAACTGATCTCATAAAACTTACATAACGACACAGTATGACAGCATATGGATTTGCTGTTGGACGTTTTGCGAAATACAACAACAACAACAACAACATTAATAATAATAATAATAATAATAATAACAATAATAATAATAATACGCTCATATCATTCTGACATGTCCGAAAATATCTAGCCACATTGAATGAAATGCCAGTGTCCGGGTGCCCATGAATCTCTATACGTGAGTGTGCACTTGCGCAGTTTGGTGGGTATGTACCGGCATACATATCTTATAAGTAAGTGCACTACCGTGTTGGTGTTGAAAGGATATGTTCGCAAGCAGTTTGAATCGTTACGCGCCTGCACAACAAGGGGCTGTTTACATAATGTAGAGTTTGGCTTAGGTATCACGCCAGCCCGCAAAAAATGTGTCATACTAATTGTATTCACAAGGCAATGTTTAGGCTAATCCTGATGATGGCACGTGCGCTTTAGTGACCTCGACTAAGTAATGACACACCGACACAAAATAGAAGTTTTGTGAATTCGGCAGCCTACGTTAAATGTTGCTATAAAGCTTCAGCATTTCATTACATGGTCCATTAAATATGTATCACGTGTGAGTCAGTTGCACCTTTCTTAACGTACATGTCCATGACGTGAGATTTATTTGACGCTTGCAAACATTATACTAAATTATTTGTTCACTTGTGCAATCATAAAATTTTTGATAAATTTACTATGTGCACAGCCAGGAACATTATACGTAGCCAAAGGAAACGCAAGATGTATTTTTGCAATAAATTAGTACAACTTCCATCTTGAATATAATCATAATAGTGCCTGCAAGTTGCATTCACGTAAGTTCTTTTTGTTTTTGAAAATACTCCCTTAAACATTGCACTGCGCATGCAATTATAGTAAATGGCTGCTGAAAGCAATCGCAGATGAGGGGTCAACAGGATTAAGAGAAATCTTGTTATATGAAGGGAGCATATAGCCATCAAAACTTTCAAATAATCAGAAATTTTGTCCACCGATGTAGAAGCTAAAAGTGCATTGAAATTACTCTTTCTTGCTGCCACTTTAAACAATGCATTAATGTGAACGATATAAGTTGCATGCATTTTGTCTTTACATAATACTATATAGGATTGCTCTATAATAATAGCGAGGTTCGGAAGCTTCAATACGTTTTGCGACTTGACACGATTCCTTCCACGTAAGACATGTCTGCTCTTGTATACATTATTTACGTCGTATTAATTGCAACTTATTGTTTCAAACCTCAATGCTATGAAAAATGTACGAGTTAAATTACAAGAATGCATGCATATATGCATTCAATTGAGTTGCAACTATCACGTACACAAAGCTGACCTGAAATTTCGGTTTTTTTGCATGGCAGAAACAACATATATATTTGATACTCCTATTGTTATAAAAAACAATCAGGTCAGCTTTGTGTACAAATTGTTATATATTACAATTCGCATAAAAGTGTGATCACGTTGCTAAATATATACGTGGTTCATCCCAAATAAGAGAGCACTTCCACATATAAGTATCCACTTGATATGTTATATATGGTGTGGCCGTGCCTTATTTGGCCAGATTTGACTCCTTATATGGGCCAACCGCGTCATATATGGCCGTATATAACCCCATACATGAACCGACTCCGCCAGATATACATCCATATATGCTTATATGTGGCCACATATGCTGCCATATATGCCTATATATGGCCACATATGCTGCCATATATGCTTATATATGGCCAGATATAACTTATATATGGGCCATGTATGGCGTTTCCGTAAGGGTTAACTGTAATGGCAAGGTCGTGAACTAGTTCAGTAAGTTGAGTTACCATCGATAAACCACTTCGAAAACCATGTTGATTAGGGGAGAAAAAATTTATGTGCTCTAGAAATACTGTCTTGTGTTTTAAGATTATATGTTCGAGTAGTTTACATGATGGGCTGGTCAATGAAATAGGTATGAAATTTGAAAATTGTGCTGCGTCTCCTCCTTTATGGATCGGTATCACCTTTGCGATATTCCAATCGTTAGGTAGTTGTGAAGTCGTGAGTGATTTTCAGAAAATGAGACCAACATATTTGCTACACCATTCTCCATATCTTTTCAGGAAACTGTCCGGTATATCGTCTGGTCCACTACTTTTTTTGGTGTCGAGCTGAAGTACCAGGTTGAAAATCCCAGCATCAGCGATGTCTAATTGGTCGACTTTTGTACGATGATAGATAGATATGTGGGGTTTAACGTCTCAAAACCACCATATGATTATGAGAGACGCCGTAGTGGAGGGCTCCGGAAATTTCGACCACCTGAGGTTCTTTAACGTGCACCCAAATCTAAGCACACGGGCCTACAACATTTCCGCCTCCGTCGGAAATCGCTGAAAAATATTAGATCAAGTTTGTTCTCAGTTACTCCCTGCGAGCCAGTAGGCTGCGAAACGACCTGATGAAGACTGAAGGTTAGCATGAGGTCAAATAACACATCCGAAGCTGATGACGTATAGCACATACTATCCCAGTTAATGTCTGGAAGATTAAAATCACCCATGAGTACAACACGTGAACCGTAAGCATGATGTTGCATGTAATCATGAATTGCACTGATAGAATCGTCACCCGAGTTTGGGCTTCGATAAACACAACCTAACAATATGCTGGTACCGTCACAAAGTAGTTTACAAAAAACCGCTTCAGCATTTTGTACCTCTGGAAGGGCCACGAAAGAGGGGCCTTTTCTTATCAATATTGCCACCCCACCACCACGTGTGGGGCGATCTTTTCGGATCACGGAATAGTTGGGTGGTGTAAATTCGTGATCTAAAACATCAGGCGTGATTCACGTTTCTTTGACGGCTGCTAAGTGAGGCTCATAATTGATGATCAAATTTTCAAGAGGTTCAGGCTTATTAATTACGCTTCTAGCATTCACTGTGAGAAGTGTTAGTTCGCCTATTTTGCAGCACGACGAGTAGTGGCTCCCTTTTTTGTTTGGTCGCCGGGTACGTTCGTCGTTCTCGTTACACGGGCTGTTTCTGAGGCAGCTTCCGCGTGTTTTTTCTTAAGCGGAACCTTGTCATCCTTTTCGTTGCTCCAGACATAGGCATGATTATTAATATACAGCTTGTCAAAAACTAAGGAAACCTTTTCGTTATTTTCTCGATTTGCCTTCGCACTGTTCCAAAGTTTTCTCCGAATTTCACGTACTCCTTTCGAAAGGTCTTCTCCGATAGATAGGCTTGTGCCATGAAGTTTATGTCCCCGTTTTATTATTGAAAATTTCTCTCTTGAGTCGAGCAGCTTGAGAATTACGGGCCTAGTTTTGTTTGGTTGGGCTCTACCGATGCGAAGTATGCGTTCAATTGCTGCAGGTTTTAATTCTAGAGTGTCTTCAATTATGTTTTTGTTCAGTGCACATTCAAGTGTCAAGGGAGTCTCGCCTTCTACATCGGGAAAGCCATATATTATCAGGTTAGCTCGCCTGCTGCGATTCTCTAGATCGTCAATTTTTTCTTGCATAGATTGTATTACCATTTTCATATTTTCTATTTGTTCTTGACATGAATCCACTTTTTCTTCTAGCCTCGCGAGCGAGTCTAGTTTCTTGTCGATTTTAGGTAGGCGGCTTTCCTTTATCTCTTTGATATCTGCCGCGATTTCTTTTAATTGCTGGCTGATGTCAGGGCCTGGGTTCGTCTCAATGTCTCCGCCTAGCAGTAGAAGTTTAAGAGTCGGTACAGCATGGTCAATCACAACAGCACATAGCCATGGGCACGGCAGCACAAGTAAGAAAGGGTCGTTTGAACGGATACACTTTTTATATCGCCTTCTCACCTGTAGGATGAAGACGAGAAGATTGTTAGGTGGTTGCATTCCGTGAGTGCCGCCGTGCCCAATGGTGCCGTCCCTCGTGAGATGGGCTTTTATAGCTGGGTTGAGGGGTGGCGTTGTGCGCAGGCAATGCGCATATGTTATGCAACCGGCATCCACGCAGGTAGACGACGAGCGACCCAGCACGGAATCCCGTAGCTTGACCGGCAAGGAATCTTGTACGCAGACACTAGTGGCGTTGACGCCGATGGTAGCTCTGATCCTTACTGGTGGCCCAGAACTCGGACCGACGTTGAGCAGCAGTCTGAGAACGAGCTGTAGGAAGAAGACGAGCGGATTGTTAGGTGCTTGCATTCCGTCAGTGCCGCCGTGCCCAATTGCAGTATGGACTGCCTACTTGAGCGAAGTGATATCGTAAATTGTTTCCATAAGCACGGTTCAGCCGGAGACGGTGGTGGAGGGTTTTCAGGTGTCGAGGGATTCGGGATGGGAGTCTAGTTCTTGGTTTTGGGTCGATAGAGTGGAAGAAAGCATAATGATATGTCGGGAGGTTCCATAGCCTCTTCTTTTCTTCGGAAGCAAGCCTTTTCGCCAGCTGGAAAGCATCTGATTTAGTGAAATAGGTTCGCCTGTAATTTTTCTTTCGAAGTCTCTTGCGGGCCGCTTTATTTGGTTCTTCATTGGCGAGTATACCGCAATGAGCCGGTATCCATTTAAATGTGATAGCGTGACCCGCGATAATAGCCAAGTGGTGTAAGTATGCTATATTATATGAAATTGTGTGATATTTTTTTTCGTTTGAAATCCTGTGAATTTGTTTTCTTTATTAGGCTGAATAGTATTTGTAGAGCTCCCTTAGAGTCAGTGAAGGTCAACCATCGGTTCAGCGTTTGACGCAGGATGTAGAGAACTGCTTCTTTAATTCCATGATGTTCTGCTGTCATTGATGATGTCCTGACTCTAGAACTAAAGAGATGATGTCCGGCATATAATACTCTAATACGCAAAACTAATACTCAAAAGTTTGCAACAATGAATACCCTAAACCAGTATTCTGGTACTGAAACAACAGGGATCACCCAGTCTCAAATATGGTGACTACACAACACGTTGCGCCGAAATGATCCCGCTTTCCTGCAGCGTCGTGGTTTCTCGGTTATTTTACGTTTGCTTCGTGGCAAAACAGGCATGGTGCGCTACCGCGCTTCTAATTGAAACGAAGCCCCGCCTCCAGGCTCTTGTGTGCCGGTGTCGATAAGCTTCGATGCGCTACCGCACCGCTAGTGCCCCGCAGGGCGAAGCCACACGGCGTCGTTTTCGTACTAAGTGTGGATTATCCTATACATTTTGTACAACAGTCCGAATATGTGCCTTCGTAACACGTACTTGCGGATACACAGCTTGTGCAGTAAGCCTGAGGCCCGTTATGCCTTTGCAGCTGTACACTTTATGTTTGGGCTCCAGTGAAGCTTTTCATTGTAAATTATGCCCAAACATTTTATAGAGCCCACTTGTTGAAGGGGTTTATGTTTTTATAGCACTGAAATTTAAATTGAGTGTACAAGCGGAAAAACCAAGAGCGTACTTTTGCTCACATTAATGACAATGCCATGAACTACAGCTAAATTTCTCACATAATAATTTATCTTTGCAATTGAAGTTGTAGTGAGTAAATGTCACAGTCAGGACCAAAAAATGCAAAATCCCCATTAATGTACACATTAACTTCCTGATCAGTTGTAAGAGTACTCATTAAGACACTGCGTAATATTCGTGATGAGACTGCTCCTTCAGGAACTCGCGTTTTTTTATTTAGACGAAGAACTTTGATTTTCTTCTTTGATTTTGATTCTTTGATTTCTTTGATTTTGAAAATTCTTTGATTTTGAAAATTATTCAGCTCACTCATTAATATATTGTGGAAAACTTAAATATCTGTACAGTCTTCAATAAAATGGAGTGCTCTTCACTGTCGTAAGCTTCGGCGATGTCTAGTGTTACTGAAGCAGCGTATTACTTTCTTTTTCGTGCAGGCTGTATTCGGCTCTCTAAACCAGCATGTCCACACTAAATGAAGCAATCACTGCGAAAACCCATTTGGTACGGTTTTAATATTAAGTTATCTTTCATCCAGATACTTATTCTGTCATGTAGGGCCCTGTCTATGAAATTGACAATGTTAAATATTATAAAGATGGGCCTGATATTGATTTTAAATCCAGATCATTGTTAATTTATTATGGGGATCACCTTCGCTATCCTCCAAATATGTGCAATTCACGAAATATATGATTCCCTGAATTTTTCCGGGACTGATTATTTAGGAGTTGCTTCCAAGCTGCCTGTCGTCGTCGGTTCTCTTTTATACATTCTTCATTCCACCAAGGGCTATACGGGGCTCTCTTGGAGGATTCATTAGTATATTTTACTTATTTGTAAGCTCTTTTTCTAGCTGCATCATCTTTACAGCTTTCGTATCATCGCCCTCTTTCCAAGTGACAAGTCAACGCTGATTTTATGTAATTTTTTAATTAAGTATAGTTTACAAAGACTCATACGTGAGAACATGATAGAATTGACGAACAAGGAATATAAAAAAATTATTGCTAAGTGGTCCCTGTTGGTGCCACATTCGAGCGCTGTCCAGGAAGACGTAGCGATAGCCGAAGTGGCGAAACAACAGTCTGATGCCGACCTGGATTGATTTCGAATGAATGTGGAAGTTCCGAGGTTGAGGCACTTCAGACAATTTTCTGTTTTCCACTCCCTCAAGCGTTTACCACACTGATCAGTCCTGAAATTTCCACTCGTGCGATGTGAGTAAAAATCTGCAACAAAAACTGTCCTTGCTCCATGACCTTGTGCCCCGTAAGGAAGTTATAGGTTAACTAACGTGAGAGGAAAGCAGTTTGGTAAAGAAAGGCCTGCTGCGAAGATATCGCATTATTAGCACGTATTCCTGTACGAAATTTCGGCCTGCATAATAATTCCTAATTACAACACTGCACAAAAAACCGAAAAGAAACAGAGAAGGCCCCCTATAAGCCTGTGCCTTCACTGCTTCTTGTCGCTTTTTCGCGCAGTTTTGTAGTTAGGAATTACCAGCTCGCCCAGTGTTTGCTGCTCATAAGTTATATCAATTCTATTTACAATAAAGAAAGCTAAACCACAACTCCTCGGAGGACGGTCTAGTTGAAAAGATTGGTAGGTGTTTAACTGAGGAGGAAGAACAGGAGGAAGAAAGTTTATGCGGAAAGACAGGGAGGTTAGCCAGTTCTTAGACCGGCTGGATACCCTGTGCTGGGGAAACGGGTGAGGGGAATGAAAGATGTTAAAAAGAAATGTTGCGAAGAGAGGGAGAAATTACAAAAAAAATGCGACAGAAGAAAGGCAACATCAAAGAGTATAAGACACTAAAGTCTGTCTCTGAGGCCAGTTGTCCGCAAAAAGCGCAGCAAAGATTTTAAAGCCTTCTGGGCTGAGGATGGGCTCGGCCAATGACTCAGAATCCTTTGTTCCGACAAAGGCCGATCGTCTAGTCTATCCAGAGCTGCAGTGAGTTCTTGTTTTTGCCCATTGAAATGGGTGCACTCACGCAGAAGGTGCGCGATGGTTTCTTCGCAACTGCAGTAAGTGCATGTAGGAGAGCTGGCCATTCCAATGAAATACGAGTATGCGTTCGTGAAGGCCACTCCAAGCCACAGTGTTTAACTGAAACAATTTATGTACAGATAGCCGTGCCTCTTGTAATGCATTATTGTCAGCAGCGAATTTGAAAGTCATATATAACACATCTGTAGTTGTAGAATGAATTGATGGAAAATTCCACTGGAGAATTTGGAGCGATCCTATGATTTTGAAATAATTTATTCAGCTACAGTTTTATCTAGCGTTTCAAAAAACAAAAACACACTTCGTTGGTGTGTTTGTTTTTCATTTATAAATGGCACGTACCCAATTCGGGGAATTGGCCACAAAGGCGACGTTCAGACTTTTGAATGTTATTTTAGAAATGGTAGGGTAAAAAAATAATGAAATAAATAGCAATCGTACGTATTATATTCAATTTAAGCTGCAGGTATTATGCTTTTGAGCTTGTATTCCAGACTGCCGTATTTACCTAATGGGAACAATTGTGACGAAGAATTATGAACATTGATTGATTGATATGTGGGGTTTAACGTCCCAAAACTACCGTATGATTATGAGAGATTCCGTTCATTAGGGATCCGGAAAATTCGACCACCTGGGGTTCTTTAGCATGCACCCAAATCTAAGCACATGGGCGTACGGAATTTTCTCATCCATCGAAAATGCAGCCGCCACATCTGGAACTCGATCCCGCGACCTGCGGGTCAGCAGCCGAGTACCTTAATCAATAGATCACCATGACGGGCCAAGAGTTATGAACCGCATAAGCTAATTTGGCATTCCTCAGATTGTGCTTCTTGCCCACTATGTGGCCGTACAATCATTGACAACAGTAATGAACATTTTTACAGTTAACACTCGATTCAGTGAAGCGATGAGGGTGCTCGAAATATTTAGTCAAATCAGGGTGTTCGAAAAATTGAGGATTACTTTATCTTAGCCCTTTGAAATCTCAGATTGTAACGTAGTATCATCTGAAAGCTTCCGCTGCATTTTGTTTGCCATGCATAAGAAACGCCTGCGTGCGTGAAAATGCGTGGTACAGCTCGAGCATGAAGTCCTCCCGTGCCAGGACAATACACGCGAGGTAGACGAACAGCTGGGACAAGCTGCCGCTATCCGAGGACGGGCAGAACGAATGAAGTAAATGCCAGAGCAGGGGCCGAGCAAGAAAGTTGCAAGGAGTGCCATCAGACGCATAAACCATGAAATAACTCAGTGCCATCAGACGCATAACCATGAAATAACTAAAGCAATCTCGGTGTTATTGAAGAGTATTTGCATGGACAAAAAAGTATTCACCCAGCGCAATTTGATACGTAAAAGCGCTACCAACTGTTGCGCGTAGCGTCATCTGTGAAAACCTATACAGTCGTGGCTTAAGTGGATAGTTGTTTTAACGTGATAATATTACAGCTCACGTCCGAAGCAAAAGCCGTCTGTAGAAAAATCGGAATCTTATCCTCTTCACGATGGGTCACGTGTAATATTTAGCATCAGATTTTTCACCACTGTCTCACTTTGACTATGCACGTACATGCTATACTACTAAACCCAAGGAATCGCCTTTACGTGCCTAAAATTGTAACCTTCCACAAACACTTGTTTTCATAATAATTTTCATAATCCACTCGTCGAGCTGGGCATCGAGTAATGATAATGATGATGATGATGGCCTAGAGAAACGGCTAAACCAACTGGGGGGATTGGCCAAGAAACGATTATTTAGATAGTGGATTACATGCTACTTTTAAATCTAATTAATTTCAAAAGAGGCCTTTGTTGTCCTTCGTTTTATTCGTTGATTCTTCGAATCTAGGGGTGTTGCAGTTCATTTCGTACTGTGAGATCACGTCATGTGCGAGTTTCGCAGATCACTGATTGTTTTATATATCACCCTACCAATACAGCATGCCACACCAGAAAAATTTGGTGACATGCTGGCTGTCCAATTCCATATGCGCTATTTACTTTCCTAGTACGACACACAGCTGCTGATTTAATTTACCCTGGCCTTGAACTTCTATTGCTTTGTAAATGCATCTTGACTAGATTTACGCCCACAGTTTTTTATCTTTGTTCACCCCCTGTAGGTAGAACATTTGGCCGACTACAGGCGATAGTACCAAGACCTGCTGGTCATTCCACTTGACAACGTATGTTTAAATACTCAAAAGTATATTACCGAACAAACCCTCTCCTCCATTTCATCGGACTCCTAGTTCCAGGCTTCGTCCACTTTGAAGTATGTGGTTCACTGCATCTGTCCTCACCATCACCATCTATGCAGTCACCGTTGTAAGGATCCTTGCGAATAAACTCGTCATTTCTAGAATGTCAAAGATTGGTATCATTCTCTTCCAGCATTTCTTGAATTTTTTTTTATTTGGCCACATAAAGAAACAGTGTGGTCTTCAGTTTGCAGTCAGGTGCCAATTGAACATCAATATAAAGAGCAGTTAACCGAAACTAGCAACATAAACTAGGCGTAAAAATTGACCACAACTTATGTGTAGACCCATTAGTTGGGTTGTCACACATTCTGGTAAAAAAGAAACCATGACCCCCTCAATAAAATTCCAATTACTCATCGCGATGACAAAGAAGTTGACGTTTGCTGGAAAACCCCATTTGCAAACCGTGCCCGATATTGAGTGCCATATGGTTGAGCTTAACGACACTTAGGCTCTCTACGCGAGAAATTCATGTTGAAGATAAAAAGTATTTCTTTTAAGTGTAACTGCGTTTGCTCAAACAAATTGACCCACAAGAGGTCACAGGGACTCGGCAGGTTATGGACTCGTCTATCTTAGACACCATGTTGTGTTGAGCAAAGAAGAAGAAGCTCTTAAGAATTTTAACTTCCTTCGTCCGTAAGCTAAATGGTAGCACTTGTTTTACGTAACTAAAATGTCACCATTTGACATTCTTCGTCTACGCATGTATTTTCATTGTGATAGCAGTTATATAGACACTCTTGATTGATTTTTGCCGTTGCCGTGATGTCCTAGATAATTCTAAGGCATCGCAGTAGGGATTCAAACCACCGACGCCTCACTGGTTTGTGTGCTGCGTTAACCAACAGGAACGAAAGCTGTGGTACTTGACTGTCACAGGTTTTGTTCCTGCCCAGGGCAAGTTATGTTTTAACCCACTTTTATTTCTTATCATTTACATTACAATTTGGTCGAATAACTTCCCCTATATTATTTTGGCAGTATTGTCTGTTAGGTCTCTATAATATTGTGTCAAACACAAAAAACGAGCCCTACAAGCGACGCACTGCAGCTCCCGGCAAATGGGCGTACCGCCACTCCTAGAGTCGCAATCACCAGCTTTCGTTAACTGCACTGGGGTGCCTGAGCGAAGACTAATTGGGTTACGATTTGTCTTCAGGAGGGACGCAGCGCACAGATCACGCATTCCGCGAATAGGTGCTGTTTTGTGAAAATAAATCAGTTCGTACCCAGCCGCTGAGCGATATGGTTCTTCCTTCGGAACACCACAAAAACCCCGCTACGCAACAATGGTATCGACTCAGGGATTGTGAAGTGAGCATAGCCTCGAAATTATGTGCAATATGGCTACAGTAGGAATGAACGGTGCCATAGAGCCTATCTCGGGAGAGTCCTGGGCGTCATGGTTCCAGCACGTCATCTTCTACTTTTTAGTGAACGACGTCAGCAGCGAAGAGAAGAAACGGTTCCTCCTCCTTACGCTATGTGGCGCGAACACATCCGAGACTGTGTGTGCGCTGGACGTACCATAAGCCCCTGGAGTGGTCACCTTTAGCGAATTGGTGACACTTCTCCAGCGGAATTTCGCCCAAGACCATCGGAGCTGTACAGCTGGTACGTCTCCCAGCGACGAGACCCTGAGTCGATCAGCAGCTACGTCGCAGCCCTCAAGAGTTTGACAGTGGACTGTATGTAGCTTTGCTGTGCTAGCGGCTATGCCTGCAACATTGACGTCAGAGGGAAGCCAAGAGCCCGTTTCACAGAGGAACCCAACAATGCTGCCAGAAGACATCATGATGCGAGACAGATTCGTTTGCGACATCCGCGACGAACAACTCCTAGAGCGCCTCTTTGCCAAAAAGGAGCTGAATTTCCAATGTGTTTTAAATATAGCCCTGAAAGCGGAGAGTGTATCAAGGCCGCAGCGGGGATTCAGAGCTGCAACGAACTCGGAGGATGTCAACAAGGCTGCTCTCAACAAAAAAAGACGACGAGAAATTGTCTTTCCAACACCGTTGCTACTGGTGTGACGGCAGGCACGACCATTCAGCATGAGTGTTCAAAACAGCAGAGTGCCGTTTTTGCTCGAAAGTGGGCCATATTGATGATGCCTGCATTGTACGCAAGAAAAAGGAAAAGAAAGCACGCACCAACACTAATGAACACACGCAGAGTGTCAACCCACTTTTTGCGTATGATGAGACTGAGTGCAGTGATTTGTCTAACGAGATTCATGCAGTAAGCAGGCACACACACTTTTTCATGTTCATCCTAGACGTAGAATTCGAGCTGAAATCCTTGCAATTCAAAATGAACCCAGGTGCCGCTCGCTCCCTGATAAGCGAGGAGACATACCACAAAGCGTGACCATGGAACGCACCTCAACTTTCACCGGAGCCACTCAACTTGTGCACTTGGACGGGAGAAGAACTGCGTTCCCTGAGAACCACCCACATCCGGGTCAAGTTCATGGCAGACGACTGCGTGTTACCGTCTGGTAATGCAAACAGCTCAATGCAACCTCTTAGGACGAGACTGGCTTGCGAGCTCCTCTCTATATCCAGGTTCACGGAATCAACCAGGCGGAACATCCAACTGATGAGATCAAGGAAGTCGTTTCGCGGCATGAAGACGTGTTCACAGAGGATATTGATTGCTACACAGGCCCCTTGATTCATCTGTAATTGAAAAACAGATGCCATCTCAAGATTTTTCAAGGCTCGTCCTGCGCCTCTTGCCCTGCAGGGGCCTATGGAAAATGAACTTGACCGTCTGCAACATCAGGGAACCCTCTCACCGATACAGCATTCAAGCTGGGTGACACCACTGGTTCTCGTTTGGAAAAAAAAAATGATGGAACATTGCGTGTGTATGGTGACTAACGGAGCACTGTTAACGCTGCGGCGAAGAAGGTCTCAAATTCCCTTCAAACTACAGCCGAGGTGTTCGCATACTTGCGTGGCGGAACACATTCCTCGACGTTGGATTTGTACCAAGCCTACCATCAGCTAGACGTCGATGACGGAACAGCAGCGCTCCTCACAGTGAAAAGGACCAAGGGACTGTTTAAAGTGAATCGGCTTTCATTCAGAGTATCCGCGACACCTGCAATCTTCCAACGAATGATGGAGGTAACACTGGCCGGCATTCGGGGGGTGAGTGTCTACCTAGATGATATTATTATCAGCGGTAAAGATGCTTGTGAGCATGAAAATTGTTTGGAGCAAGCTTTAACGAGGCTAAGTGAGAGAGGCATACGCGTAAGGAAAGACAAGTGCCACTACAGCATCACATCAGTTGAGTTTTTGGGACACCGAATAGGTGCCGACGGGGTACACAAACTCGAGAGTAAAATTGAGGCCATGCTTCGAGCACCCAAACCAAATGCAAAAACATCTCTTCGGGCATATATTGGACTAATCTCGTTCTACGACAGCTTTCTAAAAAAGAGATCACATGTCGCAGCGACGCTGTAAAAACTGCTAGAGAAAATTGTGCACTGAAAGTGGGAAGCAGAGCACGACACTGCCTTTGAAGAGCTAAAACACATGCTCCGCACTTGCACAGTGTTCGTGCATGACGACAAAACCAAACCTCATCTCTTGTCTATGGACGGGTCACTGTATGGTTTCGGGGCAGTGCTGGCCCAGGAAGATGCTCTTGGCCGAGAAGCACTCACGGTATTCGCTTCGCGTGCATTGGGAAGCGCGCAAAAGAACTACTCTCAGCTTGAAAAAGCAGGGTTGGCTATTATATGGGGTGTGAGCCATTTCCACAAGTACATCGCTGGCTAGCATGTAACCGCAATAACAGACCATTAACGACTTCTTAGTATTATTGGCATAAAAGAAACAAGTGCCGTCCGTACAAGCGCCCAAAATGTATCGCTGGTGTCTGAAGCTAGTACACATTGGTGTACAGACCAGGCCAAAGGCACTAAAATGCTGACGTTCCCAGCAGACTTCAGCTACCAGCGCACGTTTATGAGCTTTCCCCGCCAGGAGACGTGCTAATGTTGCTTTCCACACCAAGCACGGAACTAGCGCCTAGTCGGCTGACTGAAATGACCCAACAAGACCCAATACTCTAGTGTGAAAGAAGTGGTTAGCTGCGCAGGCTAGCCAATGAGGACTTTGCAGCATACAGGAAGCTCGAGGCCGAACCTTCCATTCAGGAGGGCTGCCTAATTAGGGGCTGAAGAGTGGTTATTGCTCTCAAAGCCTGATAGAGTTTATTGGGCCTTGCCCACGAGAACCACAGAGGAATTTTTGCAATGAAAGCCTGCGCTAGGACTTACTTTTGGTGGTCAGGTGTTCGACATTGAAGAAGTGGCAAGAAACTGTGTAACATGTGACCTGCTCCAAAAGGCACCAGGCACAGCACCTACGCCTCAGTGGTAGCGCGCAACGTAACTTTGGCACTCCATTCATACGGACTTTGCTGGACTTCTGGAAGGCAGGATCTTGCTAGTGGAGGTCAATGCGTACACCAAATTACTATAAGTGCGCTGCACACAACATTCAAAGTGCCACATGGATTGAGGAAATGCGAAAGCTTTTCGCAACGGTTAGGTTCCCCAAAAAAGCTCGTGATGGACAGTGGGCGGTCTTTTGTTTCCTCGAAATTTGAGGAATTATTAAAAAAGGAACGGGGTAGCACATGTCACAAGCGCCTCATACCATCCCTCCACTAACTGCCAAGCAGAGAGGATGGTGTTCGAAACAAAACAGGCGCTTGCCAAGAACCAAACAAGAACATTTGCATGCAGACTGGCACAGTTCCTGCTTAAGCAACGCAGCACTGTGTTAACGGCAATGAGAAAAACACGGGCCACTCTAATGTTCGGGAGTGACGCAGTCAATGCACTCACACAACTCCAGCCCCAGCCGTCTGAGGAAACACCCTCGAACACCAGGGGGTATAGCTCCCCGAGGGAAATTTCTGTAGGGCAAGCCGTACTGGTCCAAAATTTTGGAGGCAGCCCTGCATGGACGCAAGGAAGGATAATAAGAAGGCTCTCTGGGCAGAAAAAAGATTCGCAGATGTTGAAGGGCCTGCCATGTTGGTAAGAGGAGATGCAGTCAAGTGTTCCGGACTTAGGCCTAGTAGGCGCCGGCTGAATCAGTGTACTGGAGTCGTAACAAGATGTTGAGGCTCCGGACTGGGTGTACGGTCCCGAACAACGCTTTTCTGCATCAGGTTGCAGGGCCCATGCAGCACCTCCACCAGTTTCGCGACGTGAAGACAGGGGTCGTATTTGAAGAAGCTGAAAGAGCAGCAGTGGATTGTGTTTTTCATTTACCGCGTGCCGGAGAGTTCCTCGTCTTTCTCGTTGCTGCGTTCTGCATAAAAGCGTGCAGATTCGCGTATGCACTGTTACCTTCGTCTTTCTCGCAGGACGCACGTGACAATATTCTGCTCCTAGGTTTAGGTGTATGTTTCTCGCTTAGCGTGGAAGAGCACCATAATTCAAATCTTGGGCGAATCCTCCCTTCTTCCTTTTTTATTGTCAGTCTTCCCGGCTTCTGCACTTTATGGTCATTTTAGTATTTATTCTGTTACCTTTTTTTGAGTGAGCACACATACCACGGAGAGAATGCCTGACGGCTCGTTGGTGTAAGGGTATGATTCTCGCTTAGGGTGCGAGAGGTCCTGCGTTCAAATCCCGGACGAGCCCTTCGTTCACTTTTTTCGCAGCCAGCCTTGCTTCTGTAATCTTTGGTCATTTTAGTATTCAGTCTGTTTTCTTTATATGGAAATGCACACTAGCAACGATAGATCAAAATGGTGGGCTCGTAGTTCTAGGGGTATGTTTCTCGCTTGTGCTGGAGAGGACCCGGGTTCGAATCCCGGGCAAGGCCTCCCTTTCAAAAGCGGTGCAGTTCCTAATCGAACGATGTCATGCGTCGTGCGCCGGCGGCGATGTCCAGATCCCCATTGCGCATGCGCGCGCCTTGCGGATCGTGGCGCATGCTTGCGTTTCGTGCCAACTTCTTGCTTCCCCCCCCCGCCATTTTTTTCTCGCCTCACAAGGCCTACACAGGCAGCGTCTGCTAGTAAAAACCAACTGCTCACGCTGCACAACCGTTCATTGGCCACCCTGTAGGTAGGCACTGAATTGCACCTTAGCGCCTCATCACTCGTTGAGAGCAACGCTTCATCTTCATTCAATGAATAAGATAATCACGACAAAATAACTACTACGTATTCCCAAACCATACCAACTTACGGCACATTGACGCATACGCCCCCCCCCCCTACCCTCCTCTCTGCTATGTATTTACTCGAGTTCCCCACGTGGCAAGACGCTGGCGGCGTTTTTTTTCTTTTTATTAGCAGTAAGCCCGGCTTCTGCACTTTATGGTCAATTTAGTATTTAGTCGGCTTGCTTCTTTTGAATGAGCACACATACCACGGAGGGTTAGCTTGTCGGCTCGTTGTTATAGGGTCATTTTTTCGTCGGCAATCACGCGCGTCGGACGCAAGGATCATGTGCCACCGAAAGACGCAGGATACCAGATTATTTTCCCACCACTGCCCAAAAGATGCGTCGCGCAAAACACTGTGTGTTTGATTTGATTGATATGTGGGGTTTAACGTACCAAAAGCACCATTTCATTATGAGAGACGCCGTAGTGGAGGGCTCCGGAAATTTCAACCACCTGGGGTTCTTTAACGTGCACCCAAATCTGAGCACACGGGCCTACAGCATTTCCGCCTCCCTCAGAAATGCAGCCGCCGCATCCGCGATTCGATCCCGAAACCTGCGTGTCAGCAGCCGAGTACCTTAGCCACTAGACTACCGCGGCGGAGCAAAACATTGTGTTTTTACATGGTGATGTGAGTGGCAGACGACGTCAAGTAGATTTCCGAGACGCTCTCAGCCCTGCAGGACTGCTGCCGGAGCTGTTGGCACTGGGGGCCTGCCAGATAAATCTTGTCAGGGCTGAAAGTCATGGGGCGACGCTGCATAAACGTAGAACTTGGTCATAACGCCAGTCTGGTGCGTGGCTATAATATTTGTCTTATAAAGATATTAGGGTCCTAGACCCGAGTCCGTGATGCGAATGCGTTGTGGAAAACTGGATTTTGGAACGTATTCTTTGTCACGCATAAACATGATTGCAGGCTGTAATCAAAGCTGTCTTCGCACTAATTATACTTCCGAGAAATTTTGAGGTTTCCGTATAGTTCTTTTAAACGGCCTTTTTATTTTGTCTCAAAAAACAAGCTGTGATTTCGGTGGTTTCCGTAGGGCCCCATTGTGTAAACATTATTGTCGTGGGAACGGAATGAGAAGCCCCGAAGTTTACAAAACTGCAAATGTAAAGTGCAGTACAGCTCTTAGAACTTGTCCCTTTAAGAACTTTTACAATGTCCGCCTCTACAATTTTTATCGTGGAAATATGACCTGTTCCTATTGAAAGCGCGCGAGCTTCCAGCCGTGGCAGCTAGGAGCGCTAATCGGTCAGTGTCCCTGAAAGATGGTTATGTAAGGACAACATACTCGAGTGTCTGTTTTCAGCAGGACTGAGAAAGGCAGATTATAAAATGATTTGTTTAGTTAAAGGAATAAGTCTAGTCACGAGCGTTTAACTTTCAGTGTTCATTTTCTTTGGGTTGTAGCAAATATTTGTGTACTCAAAAACAGTTTAACATTAAAAGCTTGGCTTATCACGGAGATTTTTTATGATGACTTTGGCGCAGCGTAGTTAAAGTACCGCCGCAGTTCGTAGCGGTAATCCGATCGTACGAACGGGACAATATCAACGGCCTTTGTCCACAGGGACAGCGTACTCCTCTCCCGTAGAAGTGTGGCAGCTTGGGCTATTTGGTATGGCATGACGATAGGTATAGCGCGAGAACAAAACGACGACACAGAGACAAGAAGGACACGCGTGTACAAGAAGGACACGTGTGTCTTTCATGTTCTTCTTGTCTCTGCGTCGTCGTTTTGTTCTCGCACTATAACTATCACTCTCCCGTAGTTGAGTACCAGGTACTCAAAATTGTGAAACATTTTTTTTTCCAAAAACACGAATTCGTGGGACGTCGTGAGCCCGTTCACGGCGTAATTATTGGCGGCACGGCCTCATCAAGTCCGATGCCCACGGGACGGCTTCATGCTCTCCCTTTGTAGAGTACCGCGTACTATGAATCGTTTAACACGTCTCCAAAACACACCTGTCTGGGACGGAAGGGGGGTTCCCATTGCTATATATAATGGCGGAGTGCAGCGCCTCCGAAATTCCTGCTAGTAGCAGAAGCAGTCCATGTTCAAAAAAAAAAGAAAAGAAGCAAAGTAAATATAGGAGAAGCAGCTCACGTGAGTGAGCAACGCCTTATGTTTAGTTCAACGGTTTTCCGGTGAGTGGCCTGTGAATTGTACTTTCAATGTCCATAGAGGAGAGGTCCATACTACAAGGGAGAGAGGAGGCTTCGCCCTACCTCCTACCTTTTGCTTTTTCTTCAGGCAGTTTGTAAGAAACTGTTTTGCGCTGGTCGCTGCTGGATGTCTCTCAGCTCGTCTACGGGAACCAGCACTGGAGTTTCCACGACCCGCACTGCATGGCGGTCAAAGCGCGCACTTCTCAGTCGCTCCCGCAAACGAGAGTGGCTGCTAACAAAACCAAAGGGCGCTGGTGGTACTGCTGTGGATTCGAATGACACAATACGCAGAAACAGGCAGGACGCATCCCTGTACGTTTTTCCATCTTATTGATATCAATGAGAAAGGAGGAAGCATCGCATTCAAGCGGTCAGGCGAGCAAAGTATGCCCTCCTCTCGCTCTCCTGTTTAGTTGTGTCGGGCTGGTTTCTAAACCAAATGGCGCGTGTCTGCTATATTTATTCGATAGTGAAGATGGCCACCAGGGAAAACCAGGGCCAAACAGTCGAATTTAACAAGGGTAAAAGTGTAGCATACGTTGTATGCATTTTTTTATCTAGCCCACACAGCGTTGAGTCGTGCATCTCAGGATTAAAAAAAAATTCTTGTACATCCAACTATCTAGTCACAATCATCAAACTCCATCTAATGCCATCGCGTGAAGTGAATGATACAACAGGTAGTATTCTTTGAGTTACGTGTAAAGGAAAGCTGTCTTATCCACAAAATTTTTGCGGAGCACGTTCGCCTGCGCCTCTGAACTGTTATAAAATATACTCTCGCGGGTAATAATCCATACTGAGATGTCTCTGTCTAACTTGGTTTCTGCTTAAGACAGAGTTCTTGTTACGAGCAAAGCAACGTACTATTCGAATGTTAGCTTTATAGAGCCAGCCGATGCGGTATGCTTCTTTTTCTGTGGCTACCCTGGCTAAGTAACATCGGAATTTATGCCTTGCTAAAGAAGTATCGAATGTCTTTGATTTTTACTCATCGTTTAGTTTACATATGCACAGTTTCAGTTTATCCGCTTGCATGCCTGCATTGTCAGCTAAAAGTATCTGTTCAACATCAATAATTGCTTGCCTTTCTTGTGTCAAACAAGATATTATTTTGAGGCACACTGTAGTGTGAGTATCAGCAATATTTGTTACCTCATTGGGTTCTCCAATGCACATATATATCTTGGTTCACGGGTGTTCTCTATATTGCACCCCAATCGAAGAGCAGCCGCGGTGGTCGGGAACCTAACCCCCACCTCCAAACATAGGAGCGCGACACCACACGTGCTATATGCTGCGATGGTGGTTTGCTTGATCAACGTCCCTTGAATACATACCGTGGGCATGGCGTACACGCGATGCCAGAAAAAAAAATTCACGCAGCTACCACTGACTGTTTTTATTTGTTTTGTTTTAGTACAGATTCGGGCTGCGTGGTATCGTAGCAGTACAGACTGGTGGATGGGGGCATTTCAGCCTGCACTAGATTAACACAACACCGAGCACGCAACCGGAATATGAAGGCGAGGGAGTCGCTATCACGGCACGACACTGTTCCTTCGATGCCACATGCATAGACGGAGACCACTTTGCAGGGCTTCTTTCCATTTTAGATGCGAAGCAGCTTTTTGACTAGCCTGTGTAATGCTGTCCTTCCGTCCGCACCACTCCCCTCGTCGCAGGTGTTCACTCTTCGAAAAAAGATAGTAGTACTTGCTAATTTTGGGATAGCAATGGTTTGCCACATAAGTTACAACCTTGGTAGTAAAAGCAGTTAGTAACCGCGAGAGTGGTAACAGTTACTGCCTTTGCTGTTACTATCAGCAATTGGTAACTGTTACTACCCTAGCCGTTACCACCCATGGGTAGTAACTTCTAAAGGTTCCAAAAAAAGTAGCAACCGATACTAACTTGTTCATTATTTTGGCATATTATTTCTCTATTATTCATGTTGGTCAATCAATGTCTCATTACTACAAAACTTCGGGAAATGTAGCGTGGTGTACCATGAACGCAAAGAACACATAGACCTAACATGTTCACTACTGTTTACGCATACATTATACAGTAAGCGTTGGGTATACATAGCCCCAACGTTGCAGGTGTGTCTCTGGCACAAGGGAGCACTTGTGTTTCAGGATGAATTATAACGAATGTGAGCCCATGACACTGTATTATACTACCTTATTACGTGTGTTTGGGAATGTAGCACAAGACATTAAACAGTCTTATTCGTAAAAAATATATGTCATATCTATTCATTATCAATGGGCCACAAAAAAGCATTATGTATAGTAGCCGAAACAAGGTACCGAACTCATTCTCGGTGGATTTGAATGCTTCACATGGCTAATATATCAGAGGTAAAAGGTAATAACTGTTTTGGGTGTTGGACATGCCAAAACAATGATAATAATTGGAGACACGTCACAGTGGATTAATTGTGACTGTCTTCGAGGCTATTTGTGACCGTCTGTTATTTTGATCCGCTGGTCTTGTTAATTTTTTGTAATTTAGTGAGTTTGTTGTAATTGTCTGTTAAAAAAGCGTGTAGCACTTTCTTATGGTTCGTTAAATTGTACTTTTCCGTTTCGACAACATCAAAATGACGTTTACATATCTCGGTTGCGTGATTTAAAGCAAAATGTATTTTCTTGATTGTATGAATATCTTCTGCGTCATATTTTTTTCGTTTAATAAAATACATCCAGACTATTTCTCTCATAATTTATCACAATCGGAATCAAACACTATTTTGGATTTGATAGTCAATAGCCGGGTAGCAAAAAGGTAGTAACCGGGCAAGAAAGGTAGTAACGGCTGCAGTTACTACCTCCTTCATTCCAGTTACTAATAGCTTACTAACGTAGGTAGTGAACAGGTCACAAAAATTAGTAACGGTTGCAGATAGTAACAGTTTACTAACGTAGGTGGTAAACAGGTAACAAAATGGTAGTAACGGTCCAAGAAGGGTAGTAACCGCTGCATTTTCTACCTATTTGATTCCAGTTGCTAGCTTTTTAATAACTTTTTTTAAAGAGTGTTGGAGCCATGCCAAGTAGCTCACGCCCTCCTAGCAGTGCGCGAAGACGTCTCTCTCCCTCGCCTGCCACGCTCTCGCCGTGTTTCTAAAGCCCCTAGAACTTCACAAAGTAGCGACGTACATGATTAACCACACGCCTCCTCTCTTTCCTCTCTCCCCCGACCTCTCCGAGGTCACCGCTGCGTCGGCATTGGCCAACTGCTGTCACGTGAGACCGCGGAAAGATTTCCTCTGTTTACCGTCGCCTGAGGCGGCCATCTTTGCTCCAGGGTGCGGAAGCGTGAACGTGTGGGCGCGCACACCCTGTGTTTTTAAAAACCTCGGCACCTGTGCTTCATGAATGCGTGTTGCTATTCAACTAGCGTTGTGCACAAAGCAAACCTGAGTGTTAGTTGCCGTGGGTGACTGCTGCGCCTTCGGATACCACATCAATTCGAGCAAAGAGAAAAAGTGTTTCATGATTCCGTCCGGCCAGCGCAACCACTTGCGGGGAAAGGCTTGGTTACATCGAATCGGACGAGAGAACTTTCATCCAACGCTTTCTACGCGACTATGCGAGGTAAGTTGCCATCCTTTCACAATAAGCATGCGTCGATGTTCACGAAACTGACTGCGTGCTATAACACCGTAAGACCGTCTCATTTATTCTGCTATATCTCGCTATTTATTATTCATGTTTTAGTACTGGTTCTCTTAAGTCGGTACTGTTTTAAATCTTTTTTAAGAATACGAGGTTACGTTTCCTTCTCGACGTTCTTCGCCAACTGGTCTGATTTCTCGGTATTCATTCGAGTCTCTACCATCATGCACGCCCACCGTTCATCGAGAATGTGATTGAGAGATTCGGTGCAGTGTTTTTAAGAAGGAAAACGTTAGTGTGAAAACTCGCGTTAAGAGCAGTGTTTTCTCTCTCTCTCTCTCTCTGTTTGTGTGTGTGTGTGTGTGTGTGCGTGCGTGCGTGCGTGTGTGTGTGTGTGTGTGTGTGTGTTTGTGTGTGTGTGTGTGTGTGTGTGTGTGTGTGTGTGTGTGTGTGTGTGTGTGTGTGTGTGTGTGTGTGTGTGTGTGTGTGTGTGTGTGTGTGTGTGTGTGTGTGTGTGTGTGTGTGTGTGTGTGTGTGTGTGTGTGTGTGTGTGTGAGAGAGAGAGAGTGAGCGTGACAGACGGTAGCTAGGCAAAGCGTGGATGCTCGACCGAGTCGCAGCTTGCATTGATAGTTTATAGAAACCTCATGTATGCGTCTGATATTGCAATGAGTGTATGTGCTATTTTGCGTGAAGACTTCTATCCGTGAGTGGCTGCCCGCTGTGGTAGAGGAGTGTTTATGGTGCTCGGCTGTTGATTCACAGGTGTCACGTGTCGATGCACGTGAAATACTTGAGGCCCGTGCATTGTGTGATATCAGTGCACCTTAAAGACCACCAAATGGTCCAAATTTCCGGAGCCCTCCGTTACGGCACCTGTCATGATCACAACGTTGTATTTGAGATGTTAAACCCCACATATCAAATCAAACAGCATTGTGGGATGTAAAACCACAGATATTGTTTTTATTTTTATGGAGCGTCATGAAGGAAATCTTAACGGTGGCACACTAGTTTATCTGTTCTCTTGCTGGTTCATTGATCAGTATACTTCGCATATCAAGTACGTATGCGAGGCGCACTTGCGCACCATGGCTGGCACGTAAATCTCCTAATGAAACAAACAATGCGGTCTATATGTATCCATTCAAAATGATGTACGCTTTCTAATGCATTCTTCTTTCAACGAAGCCCTGAGTTTCTGCGTGCACTGGCAGTCATTGCTTACTCCCCTTTTTTTTTTGCATGGCACATTTTGCCGGGGCACTATTATCTATTCATTCTACAATCTGAAAGGCTTTAAAGATAATTACTAACATGAGCAGTAGTGCATATATACTGCGTAGTATAACACGATTTCATCTTCCTAGGACCATTCCACCGAGGATCAGTCTGAGTCTTCATTTCTCAGGAAGTTTGAGATAAAAAGCTAAGACCTGATGCTCTACCAAGTATATTCAGACACCGGACTTTTCCTAAAGCCAGGAAGCCCCCTTTGGAACGTAAAAATGGTAGTCCTTCTAAAAACACTCTTGTCTTTTGTTGTCATATACACTAACGAACTTTGTGCCACCTTTCTGCAATTTAGGTGCTCCTCTGCTGAAAAATATTGGTTCATCAAATACCGCGACGTTGAAAGGTACTCGCATGTTCCCGGTACTTATTCATCTTTCGTTATTAAGTACGTTATTAACGGGATAGCCTCAGGTGCGTGATTGAACAAGAAAATTGATGGGCGCCGGCTCCAACACGAGTGATGGGAGGGTTGGAGCCGGCGCTCATGACGTACTTACTCACCTTATGACTTTGTGATGACATCATCGATAGCATAAATTTTCCTTTGTCAAATGGGGAGTTATCAAGGGTGCAGTGCAAAAAGAGGTAAGCTGCGGAAAGCTTTCGGTGAGGGACGGGAAGTGTTTTTATAAAGTACTGTTGAGCGAAACTGCTGTGTTTAATTGTTCGTGGTATTTATGGCGAAACTGACGAAGAAATTACAGGGTGCCATATGCATTCGCCCGAGACTACTAAAAGGAAAAAGCCATTCTGATTTTTTTAGTAAATGTATTGATCGATTTCAACAGCCGTCCGAAAGCTTTTGGCACTTATCTTGGTTTTGGACAGCCTCCAGAATCGAAGGTATCACAAGCTTTCTGCACCCGACCTAGTGCTGCACTGCCTTCATGATCGGCCAACTCATTAGAGAAACAGTTCAAACCAATGATGTAATGTGATGACTTCATATTTGTACGTCAAGATGACGTCACCAATTTTGGCGATCTTTGGCGTCGTGTGATGTCGTCACAACATGATGATTTTTTTGCATCACTATCGTCAACACGGGATGCCGACGCCCAATTTTCATGTTTGATGAGGCATCTAGGGTTTTAGCCTCAAAATGTAAGTCCATCCTGGAGCCAGTGTAAACAAGGAGCAAACGCTCTATTCCAACTATCCAAGGGGCAAATTGAAACTCATCTGTACCAATAAGTATGAACCATCTGTTATGCACTTCCAGCATCCTCAACTTACAGTGGTAGTAACATGGGTTGCTTCAACTTGCTGGGTAAGTGTGGTACTACAAATAATGAATTTGTAGCGGGGTATTTGATTAACGTAATCCACACTTTGTCCTATGCGAAATGCAGCTCCCGAATTCAATGCCAACAGTGTGAGTGCTTGTCTTTGCTAGCAGCTGCTGCTCATCTTGACTGTAAGGTGTCATTTCTAATTCGTATGTGTATGGCATACGACTTATCCGACATTTTTTATGCATACAGCATCCTGCAGTAGTTCAGGTTACCTGTACAAGCAACACTCAACAACCACCGGTTCCCGTGAAAGTAAAAGGTATTTAAAGCAAGCTGTAAATGCTGGGTAGCTGGTACTAATGACATCATATGCAGCAGTTCTTCGTAAGCTTGCGACAATCTTGCAGTATAATCACGCAAGTCACCGAATTTGCTGTATTTTTCCAAATGTTTCAGATCAACAGACGTTTTCAGAAGATGCGCCTCCTAGTACGTACGAGACACTTTTGGCGGACACTGATTGCGAGTTTACGTTGCCTGCTCTCTAGCACTCATACAAAATCCGTTAATCAATCTGTTTTTTATGTACTGAGCAGCACTAGCGTTCAGTTCTAACAGCATGGCTTCCCTGTATGAGGAACTGCCTGAGTACACAGTACGTAATGCTTCTCCATGTAGATTTATTCAGCAATCTCATTTTCGAAAGTACTCTCTTACACAATTAATTGCTTGTTTGTTTCACATTTTCAGTCAGTCCAACATCCGGTGATAATTTTTCACCAGGCTACCTCCCACAGGATTCGTACTGAATATTTTGCGACATTTAAGTTGTAGATATGTGTGTAGGGTCTATGAACTACGCATTTTTATGTCCTCCTAATAGCTTTACAAGTCCGAGATAGAGCAGGGGTACACCTTCTTCTGAAAGCTGCAGCTCATGTCGAAGGTACATTTTCATTGCTGTATTGTACCGCCATTGCCTAGCTTTGTCTAAACTGAAAAATGTCTTTTTTGTCAACAGCATCCTCTATCTAGCGCTGGTAATTTGAGCAGAGCTGACCCACACACTGTAGCACCTGAAAGCAGTGGTAAGTGATGGTGTTTTGAATTTGATATCTCTGGCACGAATCGCCAGCGAAGTTACCTTACAGTTTAATTTCCAGATACCCCGATCGCCCCCTACGCTTCGGAACTTCTGTAGGGAACGTGTCATAGTCCACCGCTACCTAAAAACAAGGACGCTGAAACTTCACCGTGTATCGTTAATATGCATCATTTTAGTTTCTTTATTACACAGTGTAATCACTGCAGGTATCTAATGTTGTCTCACGTGTAGATTCAACTGATGACCTGAAGGACAGTCTGCCAGTACAAGTCCCTTTGAAGGGTGTGCACCTTTCACCGGATGCTGTAACTGCTCTCCACGAGAGGTTACGGGAATTGGAAAACAAGCTCCAACGTACACAGAGAAGCTTGGTACTAGCACAGCGGCAGAAAAACAAAATAGTGCCAGAAAAATCAACCTTCTGAAACAAGTTTAACACTTCTTAGCTCCTGACTGTTGTAGTCCTTAGAAAGGCCATCAAATGGAAAACAGCATTGGTCGCCAAGCACTATACAGAAAGCCCTGAAAGTGTGACTGCCGTGTGGTGCCCGCGGATAGGCTCTTGTGAAGGAACTTTGCATACCTCTTCCAGCCGAACGCACTCTACAAGGCACTTAGAAAACAACAAGTTCTCTTCAGGTGTGCTTCACGACATCCTGCACTGCCTTTTTCTGAAAGTAAGTGGATGGGGCACTGTTTATAACAAATCGACTTTGATATCTGAATATATGCTTTCATTTTTCAGGTAAAGTTCATGGATGACCACGAGAGGCATGCAATCTTAAAGTTTGATGAAATCCAACTAACAGCAGGCCTAGCTCTTGATCAGTCAACCAGCGTGGTAATTGGCAGGCCTACAATACCTCTAGCCGATGGGACGCTGCCGGAAGACACTTTGGCTACGCATGGACTTGTTTTTATGTTAGGAAGTGTGACCACACGTTGGAACCAGACAGTCGCATATCACTTCACAGGGAATTTTTTTTTAGTTCTGGTGCTGTGAAGAAAGTTATCTTAGACATAATTGGAAACTGCTAAAAAAGTTCTAATAACGTATACGCAGTTGACAGTGACATGGCAGGTGGCAACCAAGTCATTTGGAAAGAGTTTGGCATATTTATCGGTAAGCACTGCCAATCAACTGTCTCATGCCCGCACTCCTGTGATGCAAGTCGCAGGTTGTATTTGATTTGCAGATGTTGCGCATCTCTCGAAGAACCTTCGCAACCATTTCACAAGAGGGCAATCCTTTCTTTTGCCAGATGACATAGTGGCTAAGGATAAGTTCCCTTCAAATGAGGTTAAGATTGAGCACGTGAAGGCTCTTGTGCAGATTGATGCTACTCTTGAATTGAATCTTGCACCTCACTTGAAGCCAGCTTGTTTAGAGCCAGGACATTTCGAAAAAAATGAAAGTAGGTCTCCCCTATTCATTTTTTAACCATAATACAGTCACTGCCATTCGTTTTCTAGTTCAAACAGGAGACCTCCCCATGGAAGCCCTCACAAGAGCCTGGTTTTTTGAAGCCATTTTATTATTACTTAAATTAATGACATCAAGAACGACAAAGCTTGCCCTCAGCAAGCTTGATGAGCAGAAGTACAGTGAAGCATTTGTATTCCTCAATAATTTAGTTTACTTATTTGAAAGAGTGTGAATTGGCAGTGCAAATAAAATTGCTTGGAAACATGTGCAGTCCGGAGTGGTGTTAGCGTCAACAGTACCACTTAAATTGCAGGACTACTACTTGAACAAAAAGAACTTCTTTTGTGTACTCCTCAGCCGATTTGGACCAGACGCGCTTGAAAAACCGTTTTCCACGTTGTGCTAAAAAAAATCCAGTGCCAAGGCCTCTTGAGTTACGCTGCGTCATTCGAGCTGCAACAATGGCGCAGTTTTTACGACCCAGCAAAGACCGTAAGTATGCTGCTGATGATAAATTTTTGTGACTAGCTTGAATACGTCAGATGGAAAAACTTGTTTCGAGACAAAAGACACCGAATTTCCTGTCCTCCCTCATTACATTCTTGAACTGGGCAATGCAGAACAAGAATCGTTATACTGTCTGGCAGGGTACGTGGTAAGCAATGTACTAAAAAAAACTGCATACTGTAAAGAGTGCAAAGAATCGCTTCAATCAAACAACGCTAGCACACTAACGCGGCTGAAATCCTACATGAGCAACATAAACCGTGTCCTACCTTCGCCAGCAGTTCTACATTTGAGTGAAAATGCTGAGGCCCTATTTTGTGCTAACAGCCAAGGCCTTCTGCAAAATAAAGTGACCCTTTGCACAACTAGAATCGTCTGCTGCAAGTAATAATAAATCGGTGAATTGTTTTCCATCTTGCCATGATATTCAGACGAAGCTCGGGAAAGCATTTTTCAAAACGAGGCAATACATTCTTTTGAAAAAGGAAAATGAGCGTGCAACTTCAAACTGTTCATGTTTGAAGTGCGGTAGTCGTAGGGTGGGAAAGCAAGTGGCGACAACTGGAGTAAGGTGAGAACCGTCTAACTGATGCCTCCCGCTTTTTGCGCTGAAATAGCTGCTCATTCTCCCTCTACATTTTTATTTTGGTTCCTTTTTTCCTACTAGTTGTTACAAAGTTTACTTGAGTGCGTTTTGTGTAGAATTACTTCTTGTATGGTAAGTTCTGTTGAATAGTATGACAACACACCTTGAAATAACACCATACATTTTATTGATGCAGTCTCGAATGTAAGTTTGTCAGCACAAAGCAGTGTTAAGTTACCGTGTTATTGCTTACTTGTATTTCGCACAAAGGTGTCATTACATGGAACGTGATTTACCCTAGTTATGAAACAGCTAGCGCTTGTTGAAACTCATGCATGCACGTCGTGTAGTCAATAGTGCAATTATGTGCGCGGACACTGTAAGCGCAAACACGTGATGCATAAATATTGGGAAATAAATGGCATACTTCCAGCTTTTCTATTCAATCGTGAATGGCGTGTATTATTCTTTCCAGCTCCATCACGGACAGTGAACGGAATATTGGTGTCAGGTCGTATTGTGCTCCAACCTGGTGGCAGACTAAAAGTAATGTTCTCAGGAGGAGTTTAATGTAAGCTAGCGTGAGCGAAATGATCTCGCAGTTTCAACTTATCGAACGAAGTCCAGGAAACTTGAGTGCATTCAGCAGGAAAATCGAAGTCTACACTCTCTAACTCCAACATAATACCACCAAATCCTATTGCTCATGTGTTTTTTGCACTCCAAAAACGTTTCCCACCCTTCGTGGAGTCTTATTTGCTCCTCATGAATGACAGTCATCTATAGGTGCTTCTTTCGTGATGAATCGGCACTCGCCACTTTCCCACCCAAAATGTATTTTTCAAGCTAATAGCACGCATGCAATTTACGACTTAAAATTACCCCGCACCCGGCGATAATGAAAGGAAAGACATCTGAGATTGATGGCTTTTTTGTGGCGGGATACAAACACAACCCGAAAAACGCTTTTTGCGAGATTGTTAGAGCTCACATGAAAAAGCAAGCGCATAGATCCCGTGAAAAAATAAAGAGTGAGCGAGCGAGATGCCCTTCTTTGTTTTATGAGAAAAAGAGGTCCCAAATACACCTGTCTTGCTGTATACAGTATGATATATTGTATACAGCGAATTCCCGGCTGCCAACAAACCGACGTTGCCCGACGCCTTAACGCCAGCTGTCTCCTTGATCCAGGCTGTTGTCCGCCAGGAATTCGCTAACCTGGGTATCCTGTCCACTGCACCCACCCTGGATAATACTGATCCCTCGATAGCTTCTGTGGACATGAGACGTCGCCGTCCGTACTCTATTCGGACCAGAAACCCGTCTGAGTGGCGAACAGTTGATTATCAGCCAATCTGCTTCCATTGTGGTCGCACGGGACACATCGCTCGTTACTGCCGCAACCAGTGGCCATCTATGTCTCAGCGCACACCACTCGCAACACATTCAGGCAGCCGTCAAATAGTAGACATGACCGCCACTGATCTTCCGCCTCCGCAAGTTGAAGCCCTACAACATCTTCTCGAGGCCTACCAGGATATTTTCGATTTTGGCGACTGACCTCTAGGGCAGACGTCCTTTGTCCAGCATCGCATACACACAGGTGATGCCAACCCTGTTCACCGCCGTTCCTACAGAGTGTCTGCTTTTGAGCGGAGCATCATTCAAAAGGAGGTGAACAAGATGCTAGCGAAGGACATTATTGAACCATCCTCCAGTCTCTGGGCATCCCCGGTGGTATTAGTTAAAATGAAGGATGGTCGTGGAGATTTTGTGTGGACTATCGCCACCTTAACAACACCACCAAGAAATACTCATACCCTCTGCCCCGAATCGACGACGCCCTTGATTGCCTCCATGGTGCCACCTACTTTCCTTCCATCGATCTTCGTTCTGGTTATTGGCAGATTACCGTGAACCCCATGGACCGAGAAAATACGGCTTTTGTAACACCCAATGGCCTCTACCAATTCAAACTCATGCCTTTCAGCTTATGTAATGCCCCCGCCACCTTTGAACGAATGATGGACTCCCTGCTCCATGGATCCAAGTGGTCTACGTGTCTTTGTTATCGGGATGACGTAATTGTGTTTGCTCCCACTTTTGAAGCGCACCTTGAGAGACTGTCAAAAATTCTTGATGTATTCCGTCTTGCCAGCCTTCAGCTGAATTCATCCAAGTGCCGGTTTTGTGGCCGTCGCATTACAATACTTGGGCATATTGTTGACACTTACGTCGTACAGCCTGACCCAGAAAAAGTTCGAGCTGTAAAGGACTTTCCTGTGCCGAAAACTGCCAAAGATGTCCGCAGCTTTGTAGGGCTCTGCTCTATACTTTCGGCGGTTCATCAAGAACTTTGCGGAAATCGCTCGGCCCCTAACAGATTTACTCAAACCAGATGAGACGTTTACCTGGAGTCCCTCGCAAGCAGCAGCATTCTCTGACCTGACCACTTTGCTCAATTCCTCTCCTGTTCTGGCTCACTTCGACCCTACGGCACCGACCGAAGTCCGCACCGATGCCAGCGGTTACGGAATAGGCGCTGTGTTGGCTCAGCGACAACGTGGCCAGCATCGCGTGATAGCTTATGCCAGCAGGCTGCTGTCCCCCTCGGAGCGTAATTATTCCATCACAGAGCGCGAATGCCTAGCGCTGGTGTGGGCAGTCACGAAATTTCGCCCTTACTTATACGGCCGACGATTTATAGTTCTCACCGACCATCATGCTCTTTGCTGGCTCGCCTCCCTCAAAGATCCCACAAGTCGTCTCGTCCGCTGGGCACTCCGCCTCCAAGAGTATTCTTACACCGTAGTGTATAATTCAGAAAAACTGCACAAAGATGTGGATTGTCTGTCACGCTACCCTGTGGCCGACTGCGATCCTAGGAGCACTGATTCTGTGGGTTGCGTCCTTTCCATCTCCCAGCTGCTTCATCTCGGGGACGAGCAGCGTCGCGATCTGGATATCAGCCGCCTAATACAACAGCTTGAATCTTCACCGCAAAACGCTTCTCTTCGCATGTTTATCTTAAAGGACCACACCTTATATCGGCGTAATTTATCGCCCAATGGTCACGACCTACTTCTGGTCATACCAAAGCACCTGCGCTCCACAGTCCTACGTGAGCTCCATGACGCGCCAACCGCGGGTCACTATGGTGTCTCTCGCACATGTGACCATGAGCGCCGCCGCTTCTACTGGCCTAGGCATTCACGCTCTGTACGTCGTTATGTCAACGCTTGCGAAGTTTGCCAGCGTCGCAAACAGCCATCGGGACTCCCTTCCGGATATCTTCAGCCCATCTACATCCCATCGGAGCCATTCTTCTGTGTTGGTTTGGACCTTCTCGGTCCCTTCCCGCCTCCGGAAACAAGTGGGTCGCGGTTGCTACAGATTACGCGACCCGTTATGCAGTTACGCGAGCCATGCCAACAAGCTGCGCTACAGACGTCGCTGATTTTTTTTCTACGCGATCTCATTTTAGTGCATGGAGCCCCTCGTCAACTGCTGACAGGCCGAGGCCGTACGTTCCTTTCGAAAGTGGTTGACGATATCCTGCGTTCCTGCTCTACCCAACATAAGCTCGCGACATCGTACCATCCCCAGATAAACGGGCTTACAGAACGTTTAAACCACACCCCGACAGACATGCTATCGAAATACGTCTCGGCCGACCATCGTGATTGGGACCTTGCACTACCCTACGTGACGTTCGCATACAATTCCTCCCGGCATGACACTGCTGGGTACTCGCCATTTTACCTTCTGTTTGGACGCGAACCAACATTGCTGTTGGATACCTTCCTGCCAGCCGCTGCGCAGTCTACTTCTGAATATGCACGCGACGCTATTACCCGAGCTGACCATGCTTGTCAGCTTGCCCGCAGCAGATTAATGGTGTTCCAAGACTCGCAGAAGCATCGTTACGACAAGCAGCATCGCGGCGAACACTTTCCGACAGGTTCCCTCGTTCTTCTTTGGTTCCCTACGCGACATGCAGGCCTTTCAGAGAAGCTTCTCTCTCGTTTCACGGGCCCATACCGTGTGCTAAGACGAGTGACCGACACTACATATGAAATTGTCCCTGATAATTCATCAACCTCTTCTGCTCTGCTGTCCCGGGACATCGCCCACGTGTCAAGACTCGAGCGTTACCACACTGCTCCTGTTGTGGCCCCGTAAACTCGCCGGGTCGGCGCTTTTGCCGCCTGGGGTCGTGTTACGTGATTTCGGCTGACTGAAACAGGGCATAGTGGGACATACCCAAGTAAAGTGCCTCAGACTGAGAGTGAAGAAGTGGACGTTGTCGGTGAGCTACTCTTAAAATTATTATGGGTACCTGGACATTGCTGGTTAGAGTTAAATGAAATGGCGGACTCATTAGCTCCAATGGCATTAAATGGTCCAATACTTTCTGTGCTTCCGGTGCTGCCCAGTTTAACGGCTATAAGCTATCGAAAATTTGCACTCAGGGCTGATGCCATAGAATCAGTAACACCGTGCACTGAATTTAGACATTTGAAATATCGATGGAAATCCGGCTGGTGTCATACTAGACAACTGGAAGTCATGCTAACAAGACTGCGATGTCGTGTGCCACCTTTGAATTTATATTCACACAGGGCTGGGCTGGGAATATCTCCCCTATGCAGCTTTTGTACAGATCTGGAATCAATAGACCATTATTTTTTGTCATGACGCCGTTACAGTCTATTCAGAAAACGTCTCCTTGCCATCCCATTTGCTAACCGTGGGCTGCCCTTCACCATTGAGTATATACTCTCCTTTGGTGCTTCGGTTCTGGGCTACAGCCACAGCAATGCCTTTAATGCCGTTTGCAGCTATCTAGGTGAAACAAAACGAATGCGCCTCTAAATTCCAATTTGCACATTTGTTATTATAATATTATTAGGCAAATTCTAAACATCAATTTTAAACGTGTTCGAAATTACTTCAATTTCAATTCGAGATATATATTAGTCTGTCTGGTCGAAATAGCAAAAAAAATATTGCACTTTTTCTGTATTTACGGGTGTTTTATCCTCCTCCTGTTAGGATTAGGTTTCATTCGAAAGGCTTTAAATTTCATATCCTCAATTCTTGGCCAATCCCCCTGAGTGGGCAAGAGCCATAGTGGAGGCATCATCATCATCATCATCGGTGAGCTGCGTTGTGGCTGCGTACTGACTACTGTTATTTTCCACGTAACAATATGAAGAGACTCGTGCAGTGGCATTAGCTATACTATACCCATAAGCACCCACCTATAGGGCGGGTACCTCTCCTGCATACTGGTAACTCCAGTGCGTCATCACCTCGCGAGGATGATGTGGACACTGTATGAGTTTCAAAATGTCTCTTGCAGAGTGGAACGTTAATTTCCTACATCATAGATGTTTCTTTTTATTTTTGCAATCAGTCACTGCAAGACCAGTCGATGCGAAATAGGCAAAGGTTGCGTAAATATTAGTAACCATATGTGGCACTGCAGTGGCACCATGAACCAGCGTTACGCTAGTGTGTATAGCTTTAGGATTAGTTATCAAAAATGCAAAAATTGCAGCTAAGAAATTTGCATAAGGTATCGGAGAAAATAGTGTGCTCTACAAAAAGATACATGGACACTCCTTGGTGCTCTTTTATGTATTTCTTTAATTGCTGTGAATTTCACAAATGCACTTCCTTCAACGTTCAAACGACAAGCTATTTATATCTACCACTTACAGCTGGTGACGGGCATCTCGGCGGTAACTAACGTGTTTACAGTATTACCTACAAAATGGCGCAACGAGCGCACATCGCCACATCGTCACGACGCGGCGGTGCGCGCTCTCATTTCCGACGCGTAATCTGCCTCGCGGAGACGAAGGGTGTGGGCACTCACTCGCACATCTTTATCTCGCGGTGGGGAAGACCGTACGTATTGGCTGGCTTTGGGCTTTCACCGAAACGATTCTGTTGTAGTTACCGAGTGCGCAAAGATCACTGCAATTGTTGCACAGTCTCCGTTTGCGAAAGCGCGCGCTTTTCAGACATATCGAAGCAAGAACTGGGACGCTTATTCACGTTCATCTATACCTGTGCGAGTACGTTTCGTGCGTCATTTGTGTGTGAGAAACGCGGGGCACGTTTTGATCTGCTTACCCTTCTGCGCGTGACCTTCCAATTTGTTGCCATCGCGTTCATTGCTTCGCCTTTGCGCCAAAGCTGTGACTATTTTTTCTCTTTTTTTTAGCGTCATCACTTTGGAATGAGTACAAGCGTGCTTTTGGTCGATTATCATAGTTTCCGCGGCCCTGAGGAACACAACACCGGCCCATGTTGCATGAACTTGCAGTCGTTGCGATGCTATGCGATTCGCACCAAACGTGACATATCGTGGATTAACACGTGTGTGCCAAAAAAAAAAATACTCACAGGGACACGAAGAACAACAAATTGCACAAGGCATGAAGAACACAAACTGTGCAGCAGCTTGACGCACACGCACTGACTTGCCTGGGCAAGCACACCGAGAAAACACGTGCAGGCAGACTGCAGGTCACCAGACGTTTTTACAGTTTTTCTGTCGGGCCTTTGTCATCACGCATCACGCGGAAAAAGGGGGATGTGAAAAGGTATGAATAATTTTAAGAGGGTGTTAATTTGGTATAGTTAACAGACGGACACAGAGAGATAGACGGACAGACAAACAGACAAATGGACAGACAGACACGGACAGACGGGTGGATGGGCAGACAGAAAGACAGACGCTTCAACCCACGCATCATCATTCACTCCGTGAATTTATGCTGTGATTTTCTTTGTCTCCGTCTATTTGTGCGCTTAGATTTTATCAGGGTTGCCACTGCCTTTCGCGTGACATTTGCCAAACAACGAGCTAAATGTCGCCAAAAGTGGCCATTTTTTCATATCTCACCAAAATAGTCGCCCGTTTGCTTATGTGTGGCATACCTAGTAATAAAAAGTTCTTAATTATGTATAGCCTCGAGAAGTACAGTACCACCGATAAAACCTAAAATATATTGACGTTTTTCAAAGCATATGTATATCACCTGCTTCACCATGAGAGCCCTGAAAAAGGGCATGTATGCACTAGCAGCGTCCCTGAATGCTAGCACCTCATAACAAAAGCTTGTGATGGCTTCTGTTGTAGCGAATACCGGATGAAGCAATCGCTACTACCGGATGAAGCTATCGCCACAAAAAGAGATGGATAGCGTGCGTAGCCTTCCTGCATATTTACAGAATTTTACTGCCCGGCATACACAATCGAGAGGCTTCACCCGCGCATTGTCTTAAATCAACTGGACAGAAGTTATTTCACTGTCGAGAAAGTATTGGGACCATGGCACTGTCCATCCCGATTCCGAAAGCCAACGAAAGCGCTGTTGCGTTTTCTCAAAGACACCGGCCTGTTTAATCGTTTGTGGTGAGAAACTGTTACGCGTCGGGCCCAGTCAGTGACCTTTCTTTCTCCTCCTTTGTAACTTTCTTTCCCCGTCTCCCCTTCCCCAGTGCAGGGTAGACTACCAGGGCTCAGCCCTGGTTAACCTCCCTGCCTCTCTCCTTATGTTCTCCCGCTCTCTTTTCTTTATTGCCATGAAATTATGTATTCGATAACCAAATAACTTAATTACAAAACAACGAAAATTAATTCGGAAGTATTGCGTAACCATCGCAATGCCCGCACAACGCTTTATAGGTGGTCATGCTTAGGCTATACATTAGCCTCACTGTGATTTCCGAAGTCTACCCAAAGAAACCCGACTTGTTGGCCCACACAAAAAGTATCTTAAAGACAAATTTAAGCTCAATTAATTAAATTAGGGGGTACTACAGCAGAGAAGACGTTGACAAGCTATTCACGACAGTTGAAGCTGTGGTCAGAACACACAGCCTTACCATCCTCTAACCACTTCAGAAGAGAAACTTTAAAAAAGCTTAAAGCTCTAAAAGCACCTAAAAAACGTAGTATAACACCACCACCTCGCGGCACGAGAAGCAGTTCACTGACCTAAATTTTGCTGGTAAATTGATGGTGGACGCACTAATGTACCTCCTTACGGGAATTATAGATATACACACGAGAAACACTACAGACATACTAAATTGAGCGTTAAGTGCGCCTTGTACTGTTGGGTTTGAAACTACAAAAAGTAGAAATAGTTTTGTCGTCCATTTGTATTGAGGACACTGAGTTTGAATGCATAACTCGCTCGACGCCTAAGCCGAAAATCGCTAAAAATTCACCATGTCACTATGCTTAATTTTAGGTCCCCACCGGCCTCTCAATTTCGCCACCTTGTCGAAAAGTAGCCATCAGTGGCAACCCTGGAATTTATTGATCACTCTTCCATGCACTAGCTGATACGCCGCTCGCACTATGCCTCCTGAAAGAAATTATAGCCCTTGTACTCATTTACGTCCCCCCTCCCCCCAAAAAAGCTACGCCTGCAGCGCCACGGTGCACCTGCACTTATCCTTGGGAAGACAGTCAGGCTGGCTGCTTTCCTCTCGAACCATAAGTAATTTTTCTCGCCTATTGGAAATACAGTGCCTAAAAAAAGTCAAAAATTCGTCGTTGTGCTACCTGCATTATGCGCATGATGTCATAATCCCAGCAGAAATTTACTTGAAGGTTCAAGTTTTGGTCCTCAAAACAGTGGTACTAACGCATGTCTCTACCGAAGCCAACTCTCTGAAATAGTCCAGATGCGCTTGACGTAACAAAGGTGACTCTAGTGCTATTGGATGAAACATTTATTCAAGACATTCCTAACTCAATGTTCAAGACAATGACTGCTGCGGGCGAAGCTGACATTTCTTCTTAGGAACCGAGTGTATTACTCCCAATTTGGTCCGCACCAGCAACCGCATTGTTTATTGAATCTGTGCCGGTCTAAAATACCGCACAGTTGTAAGAACACGAGGGGATTGTAGTGATATGCGCCAAAGGACAGCGTCTCGTGCACTTCGCTTGTCAACCTAAGCACAAAAACAAAGGCGGGAAAATATTCGCTGCATGCTTATCTAGTGCTACCTCTTTATATTTTTAGGACAACTTTTCTGCCCGAGTAACTTACTACAATAACGTGCCTGAGCACAAAGAGTGCTGTAGAAGAACGGTGTAAGCAGCTCAGCGAACCGTCGTCGCGCCAAATGGGTTCAAATTTTTTCGTCTTCCACAGTTTCCGCTTTTGCGGTCCAGGGGGCAGCAGCAGTCTGCAAGCAAACATGTCGACTGTCCATGGTGCACGGCTAGAGGATTTGATGGCTTCGTAGTGTTCTGCTGACCGCCGATGTAGCGCTTTTAATGTGTTTCTGTATAATTCTAAGCGGTCGCTACACTTTTAGACATTTAGTGCTTTATGCGAAGGTGCCCAATGTCGTGGTAGGAAGTTGACTGCAAGTACTCATCGCGTCGAAAAGCTCCAGAGGTAAGAACAACGTCTTCGCCGCATGCCGGCGGGTGACATCGGTTTAAAATGATCTTAGTGTTCTCTGGTATTTTAGCGTATCTGTTTGTTTTCCTAGACGTCGCATAGCACTATCTGTTCATGGGTTGCTGACGTATTCTCGGCGTTTCTGTTGTGCAAACTGCGGAGCGATATACGATGGACTCGTCGCATCTCGCATCGCGTTTCAGTAGGGACTGTCAGCTTCGAAAGCGGATAGATGAATCAGTTTAATTGTTCGCTTCCTGTCTCCGTGTGTGTAGTGCTTGCTTGCGCGTATGGACGTTTCTAACAGGCACTACACCGTTGGTACGCAGAACTGCCGAATAGCTGGTTCATTTAATGTGACATCGCGTCCCGGTGTTTATATTTAGCCTCCACCGAGCGGGCCATCTCGAGATAATTGAGCCGCTCAGCCTGCTCTTCCGCTCGTGCGGGGTGGTGTCGTACAGCCCTGTGGTGGCCGTGGCGACTCGGTTGTAGCTCACTAATTTAAATTAAAGTTTTTCGTTGTTCGTACCGGGTAATCCGCGGAGAGTTGTGCTATCAGATGTAGGCATCACGCGTGGGCGTGCCCTTTGCTCTGCATTAGCGCGATTACCGGTACCGTCTTTTTGTTTTACATATTTGATAGCTGTCCAGTGTCTATTTCTTCGTACTTGATCATGGGCTACTTTAAAAAAGCTGGAGGCCATTTCAGCTCTATTTTTTTTAGCAATGTGCCCAAAATAACGTTAATGAGTTCAGCTCGGACTTTTGCTGTCAGTGCAACTTCTTAACCAAAGCCTCCAGGAGATCTGTTGTGTGTGTGTTGGTCCTCTCCTTCTTATAAACTTCTGGGATGTCTTCTCATGAGTCTAGAGGACAGCTGCTGCATTGAAACGCCGGGAAGCCAGCGAATGGTCATCTTTCGAAATAGTACACTAACTTTACTGGTAAAACTTCGGCGTTTTTAAAAGAAAGAATGTCAACTCAGGTTTCGTATGATTTGCTTCCCGTAAAGTTCAAGAAAACTAAGCAATTGAAGTTAACCAACTGCGTTTTTGAATATGTGTAATGAAATAATCAAGGTGCTAAAATAAACCATAATTGCAACTCTATCAAGTAATGACAACGATAACTAAATTTCTCGCTGTGATTTCTCACGTATGTGATATATATATATATATATATATATATATATATATATTATATATATATATATATATATATATGTGTGTGTGTGTGTGTGTGTGTGTGTGTGTGTGTGTGTGTGTGTGTGTGTGTGTGTGTGTGTTTAGCGTTATGGCCAGAATTAGAATGGCAAAGGCCTTTCCTGATAATTTCGCTCCCGCCACAAGACGACTGCCTAAAATGTTCAGTTTGTTTTCGAAATCGGCACTGCTTCTCTTTTGTCTTTTTAAAGATGGCTTCAAGCTCTAATTCAAGCAATATATATTACATATTCTAATTGTCAAAAGTTCATTCTGGAGAGTATCGTCTTGCTCTTAAAAATGTATGTGCAATTATTTTTCTATGCAGTAGTTTTTACACACTGGCCTAGCCGGATGAAGGGGGGGGGGGGGTTCAATTTACATACAAACGCATGCACGAACGTGCATAAAGTATGGTTGGTACCCTACCCCTTGAAAAAAAGTTTGGCTACGCCACCGTTACGCTGTTAATCGTGGATTACACTGTTAATCCATGCTAATCCTGGGAATGTAACTGTCGTCCTGCACAAACTAGTCTATCAATTGTGTTAAGTGAAATATCAATTGAGGGACACACATAAATGTGCAGGTACAGTCTACCGTGATTGTCACGGGGAATGGCCGAACGCTTCTAAAAATTAATGCGCGCTTGAGAGCGTATATTAATTGCAGATAAGATGTAATATTAATTGCAGATAAGATGTATATGCAATTTCATTTTTTGAAATAGCAATTCCCCACGAGCACGATACGTGCGCCTCGAAGTGCTAATAATGACTTTCGGCGACAAACGCGCCCGATGCGCTAAGTCGTCTACCTCCATCTTGCACGAAACTGGGCGAAAAAGACGAAGAAAATATTCGCTAAAAAAGAACAAGAAAAAAAAAGAAAGAGTTGATCATATTATGACAACGTGCTACTTTGCAGAATGTCCGGTTTTAGTCGTCGGCTTTATCGGCTGTACATAGCTTCACATTTCATTATGATTTTTACCTTAAATATTTGCCAGGTGGATAGTGTTCATTCAAGGCCGCGGGATCGAATCTTGGCTGCGGCGGCTGCATTTTCGGTGGAGGCGAAAATGCTGTAGCCCGTGTCCTCAGATTTGGGCGCACGTTTAAGAAACCCCAGGTGGTCGAAATTTCCGGAGCCCCCCCACTACGGCGTCTCTCATAATCATATGGTGGTTTTCGGACGTTAAACCCCACATATTATTATATTGTTCGTTCAAGCGCGCATGTGCTGTAAACAGGGTAACATGCGGGGGCATGTAAAGAAAACAGGGGCAATGTCGCTCCCGAAATTTTTTGCGCGAAACTGCATGGCGACAGCACTTGCCTAATTGCACCGCCCCTCTGTTTCCTTTGTGTCCCCTTCGATTCGGGGGAAAAAGTTTTGCTCGCTCCGCCGAGATGGGACCGGCGAGGCTGTTGTTAGTGGTTCATGAGGAAAAGGAAGAAGGCACCTAATTTCTGTCTGCCTACAGGCGACCGGCGAGGCTGTGCAATGCGATTTGCAGCTGTTGCAAGACCAGCTCTCTCACTCTCCCTCGTTTTCTCTTTATTTTTTTTTTATCCTTTCCTGGCGCAGATGAGCGGAAGCGCATGGCGCGCGTTTCTCGCAGCGGCGCTCTTGTCATTCCACAAGTGGCCCTTGCTCTTCACGGCAGGCGCGTTCAGACCTTGGGATGGGGAGTGCGACGCGTCGCATTCGGAAGCTTCGCCGAGCGGTCGGTCGCGAATGGCGGTGGATGTACCGCACCGCGAGTCCGCCGCGGTCGACTAGTACATTTGCTGCAACACAAGCATTCTGTATTCCTCAAAGCATAAACGTGCGCATGTTAAGGCAGGCCCCCGCCCCATGATAGGGAACCCTGCACACGCTTATGCCTGAAACACTGATTGACGGATGATTGATATGTGGGGTTTAGCGCCTGAAATATGGATGTAGCACGAATATTTTATTTTCCTGTTAACTATTCCATTCGTGTAACAGTTTATCTTGCAAATGATATGTAATTTTCCAGCTTGCATTCTCATGCTGTCTGGTATAAGCTTGAACACAGAGGCCAGAAAGGGTTTGTTTACACACTAGTTTAGTTTGGCAGTACTGCTCGTATCTTCCAGTGAGAAACACATTTTTAATTACGTTTTCGTGGATGTATATGATAAATTAAGAGGGTGGTCTGAAGCACTACTTATGCTTTCTGTACATGTGTCTATGTGCACCTGCCTGTGTGATGCTCCTAAAAAAAAGCACATGGAGTGTACACACGTCACATGTCGATGTTTTTTTTTTCTCGTGGCATGCAATATTTTTTTATTGTATTGTTACTTTTTTGCATTACACGTAATTCTACAGCCAAATGCCTGTATGATGAATATTTAGAGCCTTCACAATTCTTCATATATGGGCCACTTTCTTGTAAGGGTTGTACACCTAATAAAACTTGCAGTATTACCAGTGTGTAAGGAGTACTTCATTGTGCAAACATTCTGTGCCCCAAATGTCGGCAAGGTATTTCTACTTCTCAGCTTCTACTACTACTACTACTACTACTACTACTACTACTACTACTACTACTACTACTACTACTACTACTACTACTACTACTAGCACTCAGCTGTCATATTACTTTTGTAGTAGTAGGTGTGACATCTCAAGCTATTGGTTGGTATCAAAGAGAGCATTCTCTGCTTCTTTCTTTTTTGGAGCACTGTAGATCATGTGTAGGTTCATATTCTAATGAATATAAATTTGTATAGGGGTAAATCAGAGGAGTTGAATGACTTGTAAAAATGTGCTGCAACATAATTGACAGTTGGATTACACTTGGCTGTAAGGCATGTCTGAGTTACAGTGCAGTGGACTCACAACACAGAGCTATGCAGAAATAAACATATTCATTAAAACATTTAGTTTTGGTAATTAACAGCCTGGTAAAGCATGCAGTATGTTCTGAGAGCTTTAAAACATTAGCATGGAGATAGATTTTATGTATGCAGCTTAAAGTACAAGTTACTGAGAAGTTCATGTTCTTGGAGTGTTTGTGTTTCTAAATACTTTCATATAGGACATCTGTAGTTGCTACCTTAGTACTGTGCGGTGCTATTTTCTGAAGGGTATTTTTATTCTTTTGGTACTTTTATCCTCACCCCCTTTAGAACATGCTGGCATTGGACCCTTTCCACTAGTAATGCCAGCTTGTTCCTTCCCCTTTGTCTCTGTACTTTTGATATGTTTTCATGTGTCAATTCTACTCTGTATTGTATTACTCTTTACTGACAACTATGTATAATTACTTAGGGTATTATTGAATAGAACATTTCACAGGGCTGATTTGGGAGTGTACCATTCAGAAAAAGGGGGCCTACTTGTAAATATTACTCAGAATAGGTTTGGCCAGTTGCTCCAGCGAGTGTGATGAAATTCTAAACATGGTATTTCATGAAAAAAGTTGTTTTTCATTATTATTATTATCTTCAGATCGACTGTTGGCTGTGTTGTGGGATGTAATTCATACCTACAGGCTTGTAGCTGTTGTGAAGTTGTCTTCTGGATATGTTGGAGTAGTTCAGTAAGATGGTGTTTCATTTTTAGTGATTATTATTTGGGTTTGATTCCCATCTGTGACCGCATTGAAAAGTTGTAAAATACAAGAATCCTTATGTATTTAGGAGCACGCTCAAAAGCTGTAGGCATTGGAAGGTAATTTGAATTCATGCACTATAGGGCCTCTTGAAGCTTTACAGTGTTACACTTCAAGGGGTTAAAACCTGTGGACTTGTCAGTCATCTTGTGAATGGGCTAGTTAATTATTCAACTGTTTCTTGATTATGCAGTGGCTACGACAGGGAAGTGGTGAGATGGCAGCCCATTTGTGTCTGGAGGAAGCAGAAGTCGTGCGGTTGGTGCTGGAGTTCTTGGCGAATAGAGAACTGAGTATAAGCCAGTTAGCATTGGAGCGAGAGTCGGGCGTGATTAATGACGCCCTGTCAGATGACTTACTGTTCTTGCGACAGCTCATTCTTGATGGCCAGTGGGATGACGCTCTTGACTTTGTTCAACCACTTGAGGACATGGAAGCATTTGACAAAAAACGCTTTAGGTAAGTATAGCTTATTGTGTTGACACTAAAGCAAAAAAGTCAGTTAAGTTAGACTCGTGAGGTATTCTTACAAAATACTATTTTCATCAGTTTCATCATCATAGATATATTCATAAAAAAGAGAAAATGAAGGTCGAAGTTTCGATTTATAGTTTCATAAACGAATGTTGGCGCATGAAGGACTTTGCAGATTTCAGTGTTTTTGACCTGCCATAGCTACATTTGCTCAACGAAATTCCCTGAAACTCCGCCTGTCATCTCTGAGCCCCTTGGAAGACGGTGAAACTTCATTTTTACCAATTAAGAACTATGTGGACTCTAGTTGACACCTTAAAAATCTGTGACATCGCAGAGAGTTGGTGCAGGAATTTTAAGATGCATCGCATCGCCTTCCGTTTTTTTTTTTTTTCTTTTTGTGTGTTTTCCTGTTTACCAAGCGACTTCGCATGGCGAGAATTGTGCTTTTGGTGTTATGAAAGAGGAAGTTATTCATAAGCAAATACTAATTGTTTTTCCTTAATGTCCCTTTGAAGCTTTGTATGTACGGTCAACTCTCATGCAATGAAACCTTTAGAAACAAAAAAAAAATACGGCCAGTTTAACTGCAGTTCAATATACTGAGAGATTAACAGGGCTATTACAAAACCAATCCCAATTGTTCTATTTATGTTGCCATTCCACATAACAGGTTTCCATTTATTCAAAGCCTACTTACTTCATTGGGAGAGAAATTGGTTTTGCTTTCAAAACAATTTCTGTAACATAGCCATAGGAATTTCGTTAGCCTAGTTTCTTGCTGTTGTGTTAAGAGGATCATGGAGCCTACACTTGTAGCTGATATATCTGCAGTGTGCCATCAAGTGAGTGCCAGGATGTGAGGTGACCTGGCACTCTTGTGGCAGCGTAATGGATTTCTGGGATAGTTAAGGGGGAGATGCGATTTGGAAAAAAAAAATTTCATTTAATCAGTAGCGTAAGGCAATATAATTTTAGCTGCTTATATTAGTTTTTATGGTTATTTTGAATATGTAATCAGTATTATAGTAAGTTGCATAGTTTTTGTTTTGTACCATGACAATTTGTGAAATATTATTCTTTTTGAACAGACTTTTTTGCCCATTTAACGTTTTATAATTATGAGTAATTAGTGGTTCATATTGCTACGCATAAACTGTAGAATACGAACAACTATTGAGAAAGAGTGTAGAAAACATGTAATAACACAAGAAAAAAATTTTAATTTGAGAATTGTCAAGTGCTCAGCCCTTACTAATTGCTTGCTTTAAGTCCGTAATAATTCTATAAGTGGTATCTTACTTTAAAGATGATAACTGCACTCTTTATATATTAGAGGATATGGGGTAATACGCTCATCTCAATATGACCATCAGAAGTACCAAATACATGATGTCCAAAATAAAAAGATGCCCGAAATTGCATCTTGAGAAAAATGCATTCTAAAAGTAGTGTTTGTCATCATCTTATAATTTATGAAGCATTGTTTAAGCCTTTGTAGTTTCAAACCACTTTCCCGTCTTCTGTTCATTCTAATCTGAAAGTAAAAGACTCAAAGCGCAAGTGAGAGAAGTCTGTCCTTTACAGATGGCACATAATACATGCTTGAATCAACCGCGAAATAAGTTTTCCAGCTGTGCCCAACTACATACCGCTCAAGATGTATTGCAGTTTGGGCATGGGCTGACAACAAACAGCAATGCATTACTAAAAGCCTATTTGGAGCATTAAGGGGGAAAAAAAGATGCCTTATTTGTATTTCTATATGCTTGGAACTAATTCTTGAGTGTGAATCACAGTATTTTTGCCATAAAGGACTGGCACCCTGAGTGGCACATAATGTGCTTCACTCTAGAACTTCTTGCATTTTGCTTCTGCAGTTATTAAATTTATTGCACAGTTGGTGATTTCAGGTACTATTATAAGAACAAGCGAATTTTGAATACCTCTCGTTTGTATTTAATTTGTTATTCAAGATTATTGAATACTTGGACATTTTCTTATATGAGTGTAACATTTGCTCAGCTTTACCCTATTCTTTCACATATTTTATGTAATGTCGAATTTTTTTCATTGGTCATACTTCTTTTCCAGTGCCACTGAGTGAAGCCTATTAGCAAGATACAACATACGTGCTTGCAATATAAATTATAAGGACCTAGAACAGGAACATTACTTAAACTAAGATGTAGTTGGCATGCTTGTGTAAAAATAAGGAATTTTGTACTTTCACAAACTATAAGTTTGCGTATGTAATGTTTAACTGCACTCATGGTTCTATAATTCACATCAAGGGTTGATTTGACGCATGCGCACCAAGCACACTTTTTCTGCTCTCCAGATTCTCGGTACTAAAGCACAAGTTCTTGGAGCTGCTGTGCATCAGGTCGGAAGCAGGGTTGGTGCAAAGTGCTGAGCTTGGCGTGGAGGAAATGGTGGCTTGCCTCGGAGCCCTTGAGCAGTGCAGCCCCTCTCGTGAAGACTACAACCAGCTTTGCCTATTGCTCACCTTTCCTCGGCTCTGTGATCACCTGGACTACAAACACTGGAATCCCAGTAACGCGCGGATAAATTGCTTTCGAGAGGTACTATACACATCTTGCTTTAAAGGGACTATGTAAAGGGGTACCGAAACCAAATTTTGCGGCTGAGACAGTCTCTGGGATTATCCTCTACCAAATCTGAACAGTGAATACAGCTTGGAAGATATTTTATGTGAGTTTTCACGTTCACAAGCCCATTTCAGTGCTATATGCCACACCTCTTGACATTGACATCATGTAAAGTGACCTGAAGACGACCGTAAAAATGTGCAACACCATCAATGCAGCTGAGCTGAGAGATGCCCAACTAAAGCATGATGCCATAGTTGCCATTGCGCTTTTGCCATGCTCGCACCTGTATGCTACTATTCCGTGGTTCCTCGTGAGATGGTGCCTGCAGTGAACATGTGGAAGCTCCAAAAAGGTCCTCGCCACTAGGTGACGATGACGATAGCAATAACGCCCTGCAGCACATATGGCATGCAAAAGATTGCAAACAGACAATGCAGGTACTAAAGAATTTTGTCTGTATTCCAGTCCTTTCCCATGCTAGATGCTGTTAGTTACACATGGCGGACTGTCGTTCTCGAAGCTCTCTCTAATCGAAGCTAAGACTGGTTGGTGATAAGCATACTACTTATAATTATCTGTTGGGCACTGTAGCAAGTGATGTGCTGCAATATGACCGAAAGGATTCTAGTAACATCTTGCTATAAAAAAACTCCAAAACTTTTGTGCCAATACCCCTTTAACCTTAGAAGGCTGGTAAAGCAAGAGTGCTGTAATAAATGTATAGTGGACCCAGGGCTCATTCCAAATATCATTTATGCTCTGGAAATGGAGAAGTGCTTGGGAGGATATCTGCCATGGTAATTTTTCGGATTACTTTTATTCATACTAAAAGTGTTATTTGAGATTAAGATGCATCAACCTTGCTGTCGGGAGATGAGCTTCCCTTTGTTCTGGCTAGCATCTTTGAGGAATAGGCTTTCCTCGCCTTCTTACATTCTGGACCCGGGATACTGCATTTAGAGTTACCATGTGCCCAGTTATAGACTGGCCCAGCTGGTTTTTTTTAGATATTGGGCTGTTTACTGGTTCGCACCTTGGGCCAGCTATCATCGGTCAGTTTTCCGTTATAATACTGCACTCATTTATTTTCTCGGACGTTTTCAACAACTATGATGATAAATGACATTGTCAGTCACATAAAATCTTACGATATTAGTCAACCCTCTTTTGAAATCCCTTTAAGTGTACTAATTATCGGAATAGAGCATATCATTGCATGTCTATGTACGTATGGATATCTGATATTTTTGGGGCTTGTGCACCTATACATTTTAACATTAGTTTATGTCTGCAATATCACTGGCTTAGTGATACGATAGAAAGAAGCACTATTTAAAGGACAAAGTATGTGCAGTCCCTTTTCAGTGCAGCAAATTTAGAGCACTAACCAAAACCTCAGTTACTTTAGTACAAGCATTATTCCAATCACTGGTACTTTTATGCAAACAATCAGACTAGTTGGTTAGCTCAGTGTTGTGTTTTTGTGTACATGTACATTTAAGTTATTTCGCTCAAGGCCAGGCTACAATAAATTGCACTGCATGCCAAAAACATAAAATCGCATCTATTATATGTTAACTTGATCTCTTGTAACCCTTCCTCCCTTTCTCCAAAGGTTTGTGTTTTTTTTTTTTTTCAAAAAAAAAAGGGGGGCAATCTATAACAGCATCGTGATTATGCCATGAGTGCTACCATTTGTTTTTTGATCTATTCATGTGTGGCCCATGATTTTCAAGCATTAAGTGGTCCTACATTTAGAGGAAAGGGTCTATGAATATTCCTGTGAAAATTCAGCTGCTTTTGCACCACGCAATAGTCTTACACTTTACAGATATACTATCCTAACCTACTGATCTATGCACCACACTTATTTATTTGCATTTTTTAAACCAGGCAAAGCACAATTTAGGTTATTCTTTTAATTTTTTAATAAAAATGACTGTCTGAATCAGTACTGTGTACTATTTCTAACCATTTATTTATTTATTTATTTATTTAAATACTCTCAATGCCATTTGCGGCGTTACAGAGAGGAGTGGTTACAAGTTAGAGATGGCAGTCTTGAATGATGCATGATCAGGGTTGCTGGCGATGGAGGCAGGAAGGTGGTTCCATTCGGATGAAGTCTTCGGCACGTAGGAGTGGAAGTATATGTTGGTATGGCAGAGTGGCACATGGACTTTGAAGTTATGGTCGATGCGAGATGAAACGTAAGAAGGTGACGAGAACAATGTGCCCTTTATTTCAGGATTCATAAAAAAAATTTTGTGAAAGAGACAGAGTCGGGCCTGTTTCCTCCTGTTAGAAAGGGTAGGAAGGTCTAGAGAATTTTTAATTGATGAGATGCTAGCGGTACGGGAGTAATTAGCGACAATGAAGCGAGCTGAGCGATTTTGGATGGCTTCCAGTGCATTAACAAGTGAACAAGAATGAGGATCCCAGATTGATGAGGCGTATTCGAGTTTAGATCTGACTAGTGTTTTATAAAGAAGAAGTTTTAATGAAACAGGTGCTAATGAAAAGTTACGGCGCAAGAAGCCGAGAGTGCGGTTAGCATTGTTAATCACATAACTGACATGATTATTCCATGTTAAATTGTTATCTATGTGAACACCAAGATATTTGTAAGTATTGACAGACGACAACAGAAAATTAGAAATTGAATAAACAGGGCTAGTGCAGTCAGTACTTCCTCGAGAGATCCTCATTATTTTGCACTTGCCAATATTTAGTTTCATTGACCAGAGTGAGCACCAAGATGTAATGTTGTCAAGATCAGATTGAAGTAGTGATGAATCATGAGAGTTAGTTATTATGCGGTAGATGACACAATCGTCGGCAAATAGCCTGATTGTTGATGTAATGCTGGATGGAAGGTCATTAATATAAATTAGAAAGAGTAAGGGTCCAAGGACAGAACCTTGCGGCACACCAGAGATTACTGAACAATTGCGTGAGTCATGATCGTTAGCTGTTACATGTTGGGTTCTGTTAGATAAGAAGCATTCGATCCATCGTAATGTGTTTGAGTCAATATTTAGCATGCTTAGTTTTAGTAGGAGTAAACGGTGAGAAACGGTGTCAAAAGCTTTTTGAAAATCAAGGAAAATGCAATCGATAATGGAGCCAGTGTCAGAAGCTGAAAATAAGTCGTTGGTGAAGAGAAGTAGTTGGGTTTCACATGAGTAGTGTTTCCTAAAACCATGCTGACTGTTGTGAAAGAAGTTATTTTCTTCGAGAAATATAATTAAGTTAGAATAGATTATGTGTTCGAGAAGCTTACATGGAATACTAGTCAAAGTGATGGGCCTGTAGTTAGAAGGATTAGATGAGTCACCTGGTTAGGCACAGGAACCACCTTCCCCGCCTTCCAGTCACTGGGCAATGAGGCATTTTGTAATGACTGTGAAAAGAGCTGTGAAAAAATGACTGAACAATAAGTGGCAGTTTGTTTGAGAAATTGGGGAGCGATTCCATCTATGCCAGGTGCCGAGGCTTTCATTTTTAATATGAGGTGAAATAGCCCCAATTGATCAATGATGATTGGTTCCATTCGGGGATATCCAGGATCGGCTTGAATTGGTAAATGATTGGAGTTGTCAACGGAAAATGATTTTTTTAAATACGTCTTGCAAAGCCTCGCAGCACCTGTCACTTGCAATCGCCAAACCAAGTTCGTCACAAAGATCAATGTTCTTATTTTTTGGACCATTTACTAGACACCAAAACTTACGAGGGTTAGACTGTAGAAGAGAGGGAAGGGTATCGCTGAAGAAACTATGTTTAGCAACTGCATAAGCTTTTTTGTATTCTAATGTTGCGTTGTGATAAGCCGCCCATCTCTCCGTGGTGTCAGATGATGAAGCGCTGCGGTAAAGTCGTTTTTTTTTATTACGTAAGCGAAGAAGTGCTGATGTGAACCACGGAGAGCGGAACGCCGTTCGAACAGTTCGTAAAGGAACATAACAATCTATAAGTGAATTAAACTTATTTTTGAACGATACCCAGTTCTCCTCTACAGTGTTATCAGCGGCACATGCAATGTATTTTTCAGTGAAAACTTCCAACTCAGTACATATAGATGCATAATCAGCTTTCGCATAATCTTTTATAACTTTAGTTGCGTGCATAGGACGCTGTGGTTGCATTGCGCAGGTGAAGTGTACAATGCGATGATCACTAAGCCCGGGTAGGTAGTGAATCGATGAATGACCGAAGGATTAGTTGTGAAAACCAAATCAAGTATATTTGAAGAAAATGCTGTGATGCGCGTGGGTTCATGGATTACTTGGGTTAAATTAAAATCATTGCATATGTTTAAAAAGCAATTACCTTCCGCTGAAAGACAGCTAGCCGTTCCATCCCCACTGCCCCAAGTAACTTCTGGGAAATTAAAATCGCCCATGACAAATATATGAGAATTTGGGTACCTGACAGAAACTGCGTGCAAACAGTCATGGAAGTTTTCGCAAAAGTCTGAGGGGCAGCGAGGCGGTCGGTAGCAAACGCACAAAATCACGTCCTGATACGCAAATCGAACGCACGCGCATACGATTTCTAGTGGCGAACTTATGGGAACAATATGAGAGGAAAATCTATCTGATATCGCGATAAGAACACCGCCCCCTGTTCTTGTTATTCGATCTGATCTGTAAAAATTGTAGGTGTTTTTGCAGTGTAAAACCTCAGTGTTGCGAATTTTACTTGACAACCAAGTTTCTGTTAACACTACTATGTCCGCAGAACAGTCATCAATTATAGAAGATAACTCGTCACGTTTACTTAGCACACTTCTAATATTTGTAAACAAGACTGAAACTGGTTCAGGTGTTGTGGCACGTTTAGTAGGTTGGGATTGCTAGGAAGAGGGAAGAACACTGCTAGGAATATTGGTACTTGAAGGGGAAAGTGAAGAAGTAAATTCACGGGTAAGTTCACAAACGCTGTCGGTTTGACTGCAGTAAACGAAGCATTTTTTGTTAATGAATAACTTGTTGTAACGCACTGCAAACTGTTGACCAGTCGACTTTCCGTACTCGTACAATTTTTTACGCGTGTTCCTAGTTTCTTTGCAAAAATCTTCACTTAAGCTGACACCGATACCTTTTAATTTGGCCTTATTTGCCATAATGCTTTCCTTAACCTTAAAATTAGAAAGCTTTACAATTACAGGACGGCACTTCTTATTTGCGTATGAACCAAGCCTATGCGCACGTGAAATGGCATCGGTCGGCAGTTGGAGACCTAGAGTGGACATAATCTCGCGAACCTTATCTTCGGACTGCGACCATGTTTCGGCTGCAGCATCAGGTATTCCGAAGAATAGAAGGTTTTCTCGCCGTGACCTATCCTCGAAATCATCTAGGCGTGAACGTAATTCAGCGTTCGCCCCACGAACAGTATCACTTATAGTTTGCTGCAAGTTACTTGGAGGCATTTTGTCGAAGGAATTTACACGAGCTTCTACAGCAACCAATCTTGAGTTAATATCTGACACAGTTTGCTCCAAAATCGCCTGACTGGACTTCAATTCATCAAGAACTGTTTTTAATTCTTTATGGCGTGCGTCAACGTGCGCATTAATTGCCTTCACGACTTCAGCCAGCTCATCAGGAAGACTAGAAGAATTATTGGGACCTGGATTGGATTCGACGTCACCACTCAAAAGCAATAGTTTCACAACATGAACACATTCGCAAATACATAAAAAAAGTACACTTGGGCATGGTACAAGCAGCAGACACAGGTTGTTTGACTTTTTAGAGTGGCATGAGTGAAATTTACCAACCTGGAGTAGAAGAAAAAACGGGTTCTTAGTCGACTGCATAGCTGCTGCTCGACCATGCCCACTGAAGTCGCGCGGGGGGATGACGGCTGCTTATAAACTTGTGGCTGGGTGATGACGATGCTGATGAGCATTCGGAGATTATCGGAGTGACAACAGGCAGGCTTGTTGTGCTATCAAACACGGGGCACTGCCAAGCATGATTCCAAGCCGAAGAAGAAGACTGCAGAAGCGTTGGCGGTCCGCCCTGAACAACATGCACCCGTGACGCGAGGCACCACGAAGAGAACCTCGCCGTGTCGTTCCAGTTGGAAGCGCCCTTCGAAGGTAGGTGAAAGCCGTCCGTTAGAGCTTCTTTGCAGGGGGCGGAAGCCAGCATCGTCAGCAACTGGAGTAGAAGAAAAAACGGGTTCTTAGTCGACTGCATAGCTGCTGCTCGACCATGCCCACTGAAGTCGCGCGGGGGATGACGGCTGCTTATAAACTTGTGGCTGGGTGATGACGATGCTGATGAGCATTCGGAGATTATCGGAGTGACAACAGGCAGGCTTGTTGTGCTATCAAACACGGGGCACTGCCAAGCATGATTCCAAGCCGAAGAAGAAGACTGCAGAAGCGTTGGCGGTCCGCCCTGAACAACATGCACCCGTGACGCGAGGCACCACGAAGAGAACCTCGCCGTGTCGTTCCAGTTGGAAGCGCCCTTCGAAGGTAGGTGAAAGCCGTCCGTTAGAGCTTCTTTGCAGGGGGCGGAAGCCAGCATCGTCAGCAACTGGAGTAGAAGAAAAAACGGGTTCTTAGTCGACTGCATAGCTGCTGCTCGACCATGCCCACTCCATTAGTAATGAAAATGTGGCAAGTGTGTGGAGAAACTCTTCTTGAATTTGGCCGAGCAAATGGTTACCTAATAGAGCATCTTCATCATTTTTGAACACAGACATTGTATCAGTGTTCAAGTTAAAGCTTCCTTGTGACAAATTTTCATTGCATATTTGCTGAACATTTTAATATAATTGCCCATTCTCTTTAAATACTAGGCAGCCTCCAAGGTGGTGCTCAAAGAGTTGAATATATTGTTAAAATTGCCCCTGTCCTAGAACTGAGCAGTGCTACGAGTGCTTGTAATTGCCGACCTATTTTATTGACGCTCACCTGCTGCAAAGTATTTGTTACTTTAACACATAATATCTGTTGCAACCTGTTCGGTGAAAACAACAGGGCTTCATAGAAGGACTGTCGTCACGTGCACAGTTTATAGAATGATGATAATGTTTACTGATCAAGCCTAAGTATAAATGTACAGCTGATGAGTTCAAGTTTACTAATATAAGAACTATGTTTCTTCCTTGGTCAAAGCTGTTCTGTTAGGTGTAGCATCCTGCTGGATATACTTAGCCTCTCAAAATGCTGTGGCTTCTGTAATGCAGGAATGGAAGTTGCAATGTCAAATAGCTTGACCTAAAATGACAATCATAGAATGGCCTCATGCAGAAGCACATCCTGATGGCTGCACTGCTCTTGCTTTAAACAGCAAGTCTAATTTCAAAAAACTAATTTGAGTGCAAACACACATGCACATGCACGCACGTACACACACACATGCACGCACACACACACATACACACACACACTGATTTATTCATAGCACGAAGTTTTGAATACTATATACATGGGGTACATGTGCGCATTAACAGCATAGAAGGCCAACAGCATACGCTGTTCAGACATGCAGTTTATCCTCTCGCAGCCTAGAACCAATAAACTGGGATTCAATTAAAAAGAAAGATGGTGAAGGGGTGATTACACAGTGATATTTATTTTTTTATAGAAAAGGTCTCTAACTAGCTGCGCAGTTTTTCTTGCGCTTCTGCCTAGAATCTTTGTCTCAGAGAATCGTGCGTCACAACCACACAAAACGACATGCGCAGCCAGGTGCGCATACTTGTCATCTGGTTTTGTTAATTTTTGGGCGTGTTCCCTTAACCAGTCATTAATACATCTTTCGGTTTGGCTGATGTTCACCTTGTCGCAGGGTAAGGGTATCGAGTACATGACTCCCCCCCCCCCCCCTCGGAACATTTTACAAAGGGCCTCCCATGCTTCTTCTTGCAGCCGCGCTTTTTGTTATCGCAAATACGTTGGCACAGTTTCCCGATCTTCTCAGGTGCTGAAAACACCTTCGGTACACCGCGCCTGCCCGCAATTTTCGCGAAATTGTGCTAGAGCTTATGGATATATGGCACAACTTGTAGTCTAATCTTTGAGGGCTGGGTAGCAGTCATCGCTTCCCATGTTCCACGTTTAAACTTCTGCAAAAGTGATCCAGCAATGGCCGTAATGACCAATCGAGGGAAGCTAGCAGCGTCTAATTGGCTCACCTTATTATGGAAACTACTTTTCATGCTGTGTGGGCACAACCTCCTCAGCACCGAGTCCAAGAGAGGCTATACCCCTCTTGACAATCTTTGAGTGGGCAGAATCGTATGGCAACAGCTCCTCCTTAACACGAGGATGATAAAACCAGCAAGAATGCTGATCGTTTTACGTGAGACTCAAGTCTAAAATTTGCAGACAAGCTTTTTGCGGTAATTCAACACTGAAGGAAAGCGCTTGTCCTAGTCTTTTAAAAATGCTTAAAATAGATTCAGGGGATGTAAGGTCTCACTGCTCACATAAAGAATTTTAAAAAATTGTCCACCACTGTGTGTTTGCTATCAAATTAGTGTTTTCAATGTTCTACCAACTAGACCACCGTGTGTTTGTGCTCAAATAAGTTTTTTCAATGTAGTTTTAACTAAACCACTGTGTGTTTGTACCCAAATTAGTTTTTTTCAATGTTCTACCAACTAGCCCAACATTAAGTTCTTTTACATTTCATAATTTCAAAGTTTTTCTATTCCCAAACATTAGCTGGTACAGTAATAGACTAGGTAATGCTTGAAGGTATCAAAAACATTGGTATTCTCAACAGCAGTGCTTTGGGAAAGAAGAGTTTAAAATTAATGTAAGGGACTGCTTGTGAATCCAGAAGGACATTTTGATACTAGCCAAATAATGTGTTATCTCCACAGTATAATTCAGTCACTAGTGCCTAAGAATGCATAAAAATAAGGTCATTTATGGGCATTGAAAGATGGAATGAAATGCTACTTGTGCACTTTTAGAACAGAACAGTATATATGGTTACAAACTGCCTGCTAATGTCTTGCACGTCTTGTGTTGATCGCAATGCGAACTAACAGACTATGGTGCCTTGGAAAGTACTGAGGATGTTATTGTAACATAAATGTGAAGAAAGAAAAGTGGATGAAAAGATAACTTGCCGCTGGCAGTGATAGAACCTGCGGCCCTGATGCCCTACCCACTGAGCTATGCCGGTGGTCATATGTCCATCCACTTTATAGGGTTTACAGTCAAAACCACTTGTAATAACCCCGGTTTCAACAGTATATTGGTTATAACAATGGGAAGTTGCTGCAATCACTGTCAGATTTCATGTTTTTCTTAGTGGAATAACCTACTTACAGCAATGCCTGCATGCTGCCTCAACGGTTATAAAAATGAATTCTGGCTGTAGGGTGTCTGTGCCGAAAGGTAATTAAATGCAAAAGTTTTGAAAAAATTAAAGAAAACGAGAAATTCAAGCTGCTGAAACCCCAGTACAAAACCCCAACGTCCCCTAGGGCCCTTCAGATTCGTGGTGTGCTTTACCGCGTAGCGTCATGACATGATGGCAAACCTAACTTCTGAAATCTGCTACGGTGCGGGAGCGGTGTTGGTTTCTGTTAATACATTTTCGGACGTGTAATTTGAGTAAGAAGTTAAGGCTTGCTAGAGTTTCACATCCGAAAATTCAGATGTTATCATGCATTCTTTGCATTCGTGATTCTATGTGGCGGGGCTGTGAAAGTGTCTAAATTTTCAAGCACGTCCAATAAATAGGCGGCTTTGTCATCCTTATCCCTGATGTCTCTTGGCATATCACATCTGGTGTTATGGCTTTTTCACGATAGCCTGCCATGCATCTATATTGCTATTTTTGGGGGCGACCCATTTATATCAATTATTGGTGATAACAATGAAATTATCGTGGCACATAAGTATTGTTATAAGTGGGTTCGACTGTATATGTGCATTTAAACGTGGGAGTGTCAATCAGTGCCACGAGTAGCCATGATGTTCACTGTAGAACACTTTTTTGTTTGCATGGTGGCGTTATATAGCACACCCAGTCAAAAAAGTTCAAGTGGTCCAATTGGAAAAAATACCAATTAAGAACAATTCGTTTTCTAGCAATTGATATTTTACCATCAATTGAAAATGTACTGACTACATCCAATTGGTTATAAGCGAACATCCAAATGGTTATAAATAACCATTTAGACAGAACTGGTGGCTAATTGGCTGACCAGTTAATTTAGGCTAGGGTCCAATTAGTCATCCAACTGAAGCTAACTGGTGCCCAAATGACTAACAAGTTAAAGTGAACTAGTGTACAACTGATAGTCCAGTTAATTGTAAATGGTCACCGAGTTGGAACTAGCTGGTGCCCAAATGGTTGGCCAGTTGAAATGAACTGGTGTCCAACTAGATTGCCATTAAAAGCTTTGTGGTGTTCAGTTGCTTAACCAAATAGATATATGGGCTTATCCAATTAAAGATAACCAGTTCTCAATTGGTTAGCCAGCTAAAATAGACTGGTTTCCAACTAGTTGACTGGCTGAATGAAAATGGTCATCCGTATAAATTTAACTGGTATTTAACCCAAAGAGCCTTTATTACACAACAATAGTTTGCAAAAATGACTCGTACATAGCGAGCTTCGTAGTACAGCTCTCAATTTTCGCTACCAAAGATATTTTTAGTGAAACTACTGCCCATTTTGCTGCAGGTTCTGGGAACGAGGTCGCTGATATATTCTTGTTGTTCAGAGCTTTTTCCTTTGTGCCGCAATACATCAGCAATCATGCAGGCAGGCTGCGGAAAGGAAAATATGACAACATGGAGAGAGAAATGAGCTGTAGTAAACTGGTTAACACACCGGTGTAAAATGCTGTAACTGCATACTCTGGTATTTTCCAGCACAAGTAGTTTTAGATACTTCACACTTGAGTGTTCGCCCTTTGAGGTCATACATGCTAACATCGACAGTACAATCCAGAGTGCATTATTGGAGTGTTCTAGACAAGTGTGGAGATCTCTGCATGAAAGACGGAAGTATTAATGATGTAACAAGGACTTACCGTGTACAGTAGGTCCCACCCGTCATGTTTGCGGCACCCATGCACCATGTCTACTGCAGTCATGCGCCAACACTAGTTAGGATGACGAATTAAATGTGCAAAAAGTGATAATAATATAACGGCTACAGTTGTTTAAAAGTAAAATACTTGCCTTCATTGTAAATAAATAGGGCTGAGTCCACAGACTATGTCAACATGAATACTGCAAAGACTTTTAATATGAAACATGCCGGTAAAGCTGCTGGCCATTGTCCGCTGTGGCTGGCTGTTGCATGTGTTTACAAAGAAGCGCGGTCCGATCGAGATGACCATGCTGATGGTACTTGCAGCAGTGCATGCACTAATAAAAATACAAACTATAGACTATTGTTTCCGTCAAAAAAGAATGCGAAATTTCGTAACGAGATAATTTTTTATTTTCAAGTTTATTTTTACCTTACTTTATTGCTTAAAATGCAATGTTTCTCGAAGGGTTGTTAGTACTGAACCAACGCTTGTTAAGCCGCTTTCTCATTATGTTCTTGTATGAATAAAATGCAGCGGCTGCTAGCGTCAGAAAGATGTAAAGTGGCAAGAAAGGTATGTAGCAGATATAGTATTATAGTAGGTGTTTATGATGATTTTCAAAAAGATATTACAAATTTTCGGCCACCTCACTCACTGCCAACTTCACAGAACTTGCCCATGGCGCTCCCCCCCCCACACACACACATATGTATGTGTGTGTATATATATATATATATATATATATATATATATATATATATATTTATTGTAGTGATGAAAGATGAAAAGCGACTACGGAGCTCCTTTGGCTTTCACGTTCGGCCAGCCCGAAGCAGAGTAAGACGAATAAGAACAGCCGGCCTACCATGCGAATGCTGTGTCTTATTTCTTCTTGACAATGGCGCAGTCATTGAAAGGCTTTCGTGAACCTCATTTGCCAGCTTGAGGTCCTGCGTCTTTCCGAGGAACACCGTTACGCTTCTTCGCTGATAGAACCCACAAGGTGACCGTCGCGGCCAGTGTCGATTCCACCACCAGCGGACGGCGTCCAGGCCTCCATTGTGGTTCCGGGAAACCTGCCCAGTGACGTGATACTTCGCGCTAACCTTGCGCACGGGCTCCTCTCGCATAGGGACGATGTGCATGCCTCCTCCAGACCTGGCAACCTGTCAGCGCTTCCAGCACCGTCCGCGGATGGCGTTCAGGCTTCCTCAAAGGCTGAGCATCGCTTTATTAACGCCATAGTAGGAGGTCACAACACATCACACAGGGTTCGTTTGCCTGGGAACGTCGTTGGCGCTACCAATTTACATTGCCACTGGATGTCCAAGGGATGCTGTCTACGCGTCCTTGGTTTTTCATTTTACCACCATGAGGACTAGAGTCCCTGTATCCTCAACAGATGCTGGCCCTGTGTCTTCAATCGAACTGTCCAACAGAGCCTCAGAGGTGCAGCACACCATCGCACAACTCTGCGTCATGACTGACGCCTTGCTAACGTCCAGTTCCAAGCTGTCACCGGCCGCATTGCCAACTTTGTGCGTACTCAAGGCTATGTTGGCTGCATCCGTGTCGTGAAAACTTGAGGCCAGCCCACTCGAGAACCGTCACAAGCTCCGGTGTTCCCTCATGGAGCTCTCAGAGCAACTGGGCGGCTTCGGGTCGACATGAGTTTTCGTGGCTCTATCATCATCGCCGGCTGCCTGCGAACTAGCGCCATTCCGTGGCTTTCAGCACAACAACGATGATTGGGTGGCTACCGTCAATGCTCTCAGGGCTCGCAAGTTATGGACAGAACAACAAAACTGCTGCATAGCCATCGATTACCGTCAAAATCGTGCCACAGCGTGGCTTAGGTACGAAGGCGTGTAGTAGCAATCGTGGGCAGAATGGAGCTGCAAGCTGATTGCTGTTTTTGGCCGGACTCCCTCCCATCTCTCTGCCACCACTCAGTCTTACTTAGCCGTTACCGAGAATGGAGCTCGGGAGGTGTTCCATCTCAAGGCTGCAGCTTTCAGCTGCAGTTTACCACTTGAGCTGGTGGACTCTTTATCGGTAACCAACGCAAGCACATGTCAGCTAGTGACCAAAACCGAAGATGACTCGTGTGAAGGGTGCCACTGTTGGTATGCATCTGCAGGGAACCATCCCAACTCCACATTTGTGCCTTGTAATGCTCCTAATGACATCACGGTGGAACGCCATGCGGAAGACACTGAAGCAGGCCTCAGGTGGGCTTCGTGGTTCAGCTGTCAATTGCGCGTCGGGACCCATTTCCCGGACTTTCTTGTTAGGGACCTCAAGGCAGTCAGGGACCTCAAGGCAACTATTTCACTCAGATTATGGCAGTGGTGGTGTGCACATCTTTTTTTCTTTTTTAAAATTCATTGAGCTATCTTTTTTGTGTATGTATGGTGAAATTTGAACTAGATACACTTTTTTTCACTTTATGCATTATTGTATTGCCCTGTATGCTTGCCTATTCTTGCCATTTTGTGTGGGGTCATGGTCCTAGTCAAGCCTGGGAAGAGGCTTTTTGACCCCGACTCTCGGCATCCCAAATGATGATTTGTTAGAATAAATAAAATTTGAAAGTTTCAAGTTAAACATAGGCTTATCATTTATGCAGTCAGGTACTGTTTTTTTTTTCAAAATGTGGAAGGATGGCTGTTATTTATTTTATCTGATGAGTTTGTTCCTATTCGTGAAAAATGTCTTTCAGTGCATTTAGGGATGCATCATATTATTAAACATGGCTACTGCAGCAGCAGCATTTTAATATGATCACCAATTTTCTCTTCAACTTCTTCCTTTACTCCTCTATGGTTGATCTTAGTTTTTCTTTGACTGGCTCAGGGAGGCGACACCTGCTTATCGTACTGCTGACTATGTCTACTTAGCTGCAGTCTTGAATAAATGCATAGCAGTTTGTTGTTCATATTTTGGTGCACGGCAATATTTTCACAGGTGCTACGACCTCTAGAATTAGACTAACAATAGGGGCAAAGTCAAATAAATAAGACAATACAGTTGCAAAGAAATAGGATTTATGTGATTTGGTGGTTCTTAATGAAGAAGAAATGTCTGTGCTAATATAATAACCATATTGAAAACCATCCCATGATGAAGCAGAGGAAGGTATAGGAGATGCCACTTGTGCTGTTTTAAGTGTATTGCAGCACTTGTGACATACTAGACGTGAAGAAAGTAAAGTGGACAAAAAGGCAACTTACAACCAGCAGGGAAGCTGTTTTGTCTACTTTACTTTTTTTTACATATATATCAACGTGACTACAGTGCTCCTAAAACAGTAAAATCAATCTCCCTGTACCTTTCTTGGCTTTATACTGTGCTGGTTTTGGTTAAAGTTGTGTCTAACAAACAAGAACAAGCCCTCGTAATTGTTCATCGCAGTAGATCAGTGGTTATGGTGCTAGGTTGCTGACCCGAAGGTCGTACGTTAAATCCCGACCGAAGTGGTCGCATTTCGATAAAGGCAAAATGTTTGAGGCCCATGTACTATGCGATGTCGGTGAACCTTTAAGAAGACCAGATGGTCAAAATTTCCAGAGCCCTCTACTATGGCGTCTCTTATAATCGTATCGTGGTTTTGGGGTGTTAAACCCCAGATACCGCTATGGGCTCTCAAAACTCCGTTCCTTCATCGTGCTTATGAAATGTTGGTCAAAGTGATTCGCGAGCTCCTTGCTGGTTTATTCAGTACCATTGCACAGTGCGCTCTTTCTTTCACCGATTTTGTTTTGATGGCATAAAACATTATTTCACATGCCATACAAGTGTGGTAGAGAGACATTTGTGAAAAGCTTCTGATAATGCTGCTATCTTGCACCAGTAACTATAATATATAATTGATATCTGTAACCATTGCTTTGAAGTGCAATTCGGAATTTTTGCACAGATATGTATGATACTTGCCATTATTATGATGGATTTTTTCTAGGTGTTCTTTTGAAATCTGTAGCTTTCTTGTTCTCTTAATGTTATACACCTCATGTCTACTATGGTATTAACAAAAAATTTTTTGTTCTAGGTCCCATTCATATTAACTGTATTGGAAAGGAGAGGCCAATATTGCTGCATTATCTATATTTCAAAAGTCTGAAGTCTGAGCTTTTGTGATGAGCTGTACAGTAAAAGCTTCTACTTCTCTTCTTTCTGTTTTTTACACTATTTAAGCAGGGCAGTGATTGCTAATACCCAAAACCATTGTATCTACCAGAGTTATGAATAACAGTTTCAAGGTTTGTCCCTAAAAGCTCCAAGATAGAATGACATTGAACGTGTAAGGTGAGCTCGTGTTGGAATGAAATTTTTCGAAGCCAGATGCACGTAAGTATAATTCTTTAGGAACATTGCTCTTTTTGAAAATGTTGATATTGAAGCTCACTACTGGCACACCATGATAGTATAGCAATTGCAGTGGTTACACATGCCAGAACCACTGTATGAATATGAGTGAGGCGCACTCTACAAGGGGCACTCGCGATTATTTCAACCATCTGGGTTTCTTTGATGTGTATATAAATCTAAGCAAAAGGGTGTTCTTAGTCATTCGGCCTCATTGAATTGCATTTTCCGAATGCGGGTATGAGGCTCGTGCCCTCAAGCTTAGCACACTGGCACACCATGCAAAAATGGTGGTTAAACATTAAGGCCAGAAGAGAGTGTGAGATTCTCCACAACATAGTACACAAATCTTCTCTGTTGGGTGGTAGACTATGGAAACAATTTTATCACTATTTGAAACTGCTGCCATTTCATAATCCTTTGTTGACATGCTGTACTTGCCGGGCAATTTTCAATTTTAGTGTTTTAAAAAGGAAACATGCATCACTTCAGCCGCATTTAATTGGATGACAGAGATCAAAGCTCTTGCATGCACTGAATTATAGTGTCTTGCTGACAGTTCTGTACGATGTTTTATGTATTGTGTCCAATTTAAACAGAAGTTAGTAAAAAATAAATTAAATATCAATTTGTTTGCAAGCAATGCAGGGCAGACTCGCATAATGGATAATTAAACTTTATTAGCGAAGCTCAGGTTGACACATAAGACTCGAGGTTGTTATCCATTTTAAGGAGTCAAGGACACATTGCAATATGTAGGAAAAACATAAGAAAAAAGAATGAGTGTGCTGTCATTCAAGTTAAGAGAAATTCACATCAAAGAATGATGGCTCACGGTGTCAACCTTATGTCCTCGTAATTAACCACTTTTAATTTCCTGAGAAGCTTGAATAAATTAGGCCAACACTTGAATAACTAACATGTGCATGTTGTTCAGATTGCTTGTTCAGCTTCATTTTCAGTTAGGGTAAGAGCTTAGTTAATCAGGAGTTGCAGAAAGTATAATACCATTTAGTGAATATTTTTTTCGGTGCACTATTACAAAAATGGTAAACCACAAGCCTACTGTTCCAATCAAATGGCAGTCACATTTACAAAATTTTATTACTGAAATCTCTCTCTACATGCACGCATATACTATAGTAAAACACTGCATATGCCTGTAGTTATTATTCACATCCCTACCTTGGCCGTGTGTGGTGGCAATTTTGTGAACATGTATTGATGATGATGGCAATACAGCAACAGTGCACCAATGTTTAAAAAATCATTCCACTTCCAATGATTTGCCTTCTAAGCAGTTCACCAGAAAGTGCTTGTCTGACCAGCAAATAACTTTGCTAGGAGCGAAGAGTAGATGCAACATGCTGCTGTGGCAAGTGTGATTTTTGCATTCCTGACTTGTCACGCGCTATAGGGAATAGAGCTTTATTTTATCGATGTATCATTTTGTGCTCATTGTTATGCCCTGTTTTACACTGATTACCTCTGGGTCATTGTTAAACAAAACACTGTTTTCTTCATTCCATAGGTGTTGCCACTCGTGGAGAAGCTACTGCCATCTCCAGTGAAGTCTCCAGTGTCGGTCAGTCGAACATCATCTGGCGACCGGCTGGTCCAACTACTCATAAAGGGAATTTTGTATGAAACTAGTGTTAACCTCTGCCAGAAAAAGGCAACCCTTCCACCAAGCAGCACTCAGGATGAGGAGTTTGTTTTCACCGAACTCCTGGGAAGTGCTGATGCTGATCTCAGCCTTCTTTCGTGGCTTCAGTGCCTCCCACCAGAGGTCTTTTCGTACCCATTTGAACAGAAAGTGCTAAATGTTGACATTCGACAGTTGGTGAAACCATTCCTAGAAGCGTCTTGGACAGAGCAAATCCTGGCGACACCAATCAAGCCGCGCGTCTTTCCACATTCAGCTGTTCCACGCACTCCAATGAGCAGGTCACTTATAATGGCCAGCATGGAAGGGGGCCTCTTTTCTGCTGGCAGCCACCCAGCTCTCAGTGGTTGTGCCAAGATGGCTCTATCAATGGCAGACATGTCCTCATCTATGTCGCGTTCTTTTGGGGCCTTCCATCTGACTGGCAAGAAGCTGATGAATACATCCGTTGATCGGCTGTTTGAGGTGGGCGACGTATTCAGCACAAGCTGCACTGACATTCGTCCAGGCACATTGCCTGGTTTACTCAAAGAAGAGGAGGAAGAGAACAAGGATAAGAGCAAAAATGAAAGTCAAGGCAGTGATGAGTTCTGGAAGGAATTTCAGCGTCTGAAGAGGAACCTCCTTCAAAGAATGGACGCTGCCATGGCGACCCCGACTGTGCCACCATCTGTGGTTGAAAGTGAAAAAAGTGAAAGAAAGACGTCGAACTCGGCAGACTCATTGTTGGCATATCTATCTCCCCCAGTGCAGACACCTCATACATCTGCCCCAACAAGTGCCACTAGCTCTGCTCCTTCACGTGTCAAATCTCCTGCGTCAGCTCTTCTGACGACACCATTGACTCCAATAGGACAGCCAGCTCAGAAAGCAAGTGTGAAATTTGTGACAAGCACACCACTACCTCCAAGGATAGCACCTGCACATGTGACAACTGTTACGATAGATGGAGTGGCAAAAAACAACTCTGAAGACCTCCGGTCTACTGACAGGTAAATGGCTACTGTAGTTTGTTGCTTGCTAGTGATTGCAATTTTCATGCGCTTCTTAGCTACTCTGCCATTTGCATACTTCAAAGTGTTGCAGTATTCAATGCAAGGTATGAAAAAACAACTTCTTGTGGTACTTCTCTAAGCGCAATACCAGTTGGAATGCGAACTAGTCGAGAGTTACTGGAGCACACCTCATAATTTCTACATTTGGCAGTCAATAGAACTTTGTGCACTATATCCTTTTTTGTGTGTATGTGGAAAATTCGAGACTTCAATATCTTTAGAAAACAGCGAAACTGTTGACTTCCACTTATTCAGCACGTGGCTAACTTTGTTTTATTTATTTATTCTTTTGTTACTACAATCCCAGATAAAAGTTTCAAATTATGCATGGACCAGAACATTTCTTGTTTCACGCTAAAGTTAACCATCAGCAGATGACTCAAACTTGCCTGGTTGGTGTGAATGTGCTCAATCTAAATGTCTGCCTGAATTGGCAACCCATTCATGTTATTGTCTTGTCTGTCTTCATGATGCAGAGCATCAAACACACATCAGTATCATCAACTGTTTTCTAATTCTTTGTCTAACACAGGAATATTTAAATGAAAATGACATTCCACTCTGAACAATTATTATCTTCTCTTATTTTTAATGCACACCCTCTGTGCTGGTGTAGCAGTTAGGGTACCCAGCTGCTGACCAGGTCACGGGTTCGATCCCAGCCCTGGTGGTCACATATCGATGGAGGGGGAATGGTAGAGGCCCATGTAGTGTGTGCTGTCACTGCACATTAAAGAACGCCAGATGGTCGAAATATTCTGGAGGCCTCCACTACGGCATCCCTCATAATCATATTGTGGTTTTGGGACGTAGAACTCCAGATAATGGTTTTCATTTAAATATATTTCTAATGCATCATTTCTTTTAACCAAGAAAATTGCTCTGTATTTTGGCCACACAGTAAGCTTGGATGTAAAACTCTGTTAAATGTGTCCAAATAGCCCATTGTCAGAACATGTATTGCCCAACATGAAATGAAAACAGTGCAGAACGAGCTCACTGGTACACTAAGAATGATGCGCCACATTTAATCTGTCATTACTAACAACTATTGCAAGTATTATGTTTAGCTGCAGAGAAGTTGTGACATGTTTTCAATGTTTCCGAGAAAATGGTTATCCTGGACATGAGTTAAAATGCATTGGTGGGCTAGTTGGTTTGCATCCATGGAAAATAAAAGATCGCTTGAAAGTAGCACTCTGTCTATGGCAGTTCTCTTCTACCTCCTTGTCTGTTCACGCTTACTCACAATTCTGGACATGAGCCACTGTTGTTTGTGATCATGGACATATGCAGGATTTTATTTAGGGGGGGGGGGGGGCTACCTGCCTTTCAGATGCTTTTGTTTCGTAAATACTTTTTTTTACAGCTTAGGCAAGTAGGCTGAGGAAGTCAAGTAATAAATAAATGTGCCAGTTTGGGCATCTGAAGCAATGAGGTAATTTAACTTAACACAGCTCCTATAAATATTTGGTGATGCCCTGGTCTATAAACCTACATCAGGCATTATTTGTTTGTGAAATCAACACAGGGAAGAGGCTGTAAGGTCAATTTTCAACAGTTACTTTTGTGTTCGTGCTGATAGATCCAGTGGTGGCCATTTTATTAGACAGCATCATGATGTTTGTCGTGAAACATATTAACTGAACTTGAAGAAGTGTTTCAGGACCCCTTTAACACTTGTGCTACATGGGAAATTTATAGATTATGCAGGTACTGAAATTCTTTATCTTTGATATGCACCGATGGTTGACTAACACATAATTCAGCACCCAACTTCTTGATGTGGTTCGCATGTTTCTGTTTCTAATCTATTGTGTTCCGCCCCACCCTAGAGGTCTAAGAGCCAAGGTACTGGGCTGCTGACCTGCAGGTCGTGGGATCGAATCTTGGCTGCGGCGACTGCATTTTTGATGGAGGTGAAAATGCTGTAGGCCTGTGTGCTCAGATTTGGGTGCACATTAAAAAACCCCAGGTGGTCGAAATTTGTGGAGCCCTCCACTAAGCCGTTTCTCATAATCATATGGTGGTTTTGGGACATCACATATCATCATCAATCTATTATGTTCCCTCAATACAATCAAGACACTGCCGAAATGGGGTGTGCATCTGCACCTCTTGCAATGCAAGGGAAAGTGCCCTCCAGTGCCAGTTGGCAGAAGATTGGGATGTTCCTACATGTGTCATTGGTTTTTTTTGTGCATTCGTGATGGTGTCCTAGGGAATACTGTTGTTTAATCAACTTCAGTTGTAAGTCTAGCTGTATCCTGTCTGTTCCTTTGTTCTTGTTCTGAAACTTTCTGGTATTCTTAACTTTCACATCACAAACCAACTGGTCCAGAAAACCATGCTGCTCACCTACAATGCAGTGTGATCTCAAGAATTAAACAAGATCTCATCAGCTTGGGATGTAATGGCATGGTAGAAATAAAAACACTGGACGCCAATCAAAAAGCTGGTGAACAAGGCTTCCGTGTGGAAGCCGACCCATTATATATATATATATATATATATATATATATATATATATATATATATATATATATATATATAGATAGCCGGTGGTTCCGTTTAAGCAGTAGTTCCATTTAACAGATTTCCGTTTACTGAGTGTGTACTGTGTATATATATATATGTGACATAGGAAGGCAGCGACTTGTAGTAGAAGCCGAGAAGGAAGAAGTCAGAACGAAATAAATATAGCGTATGAGCCAGGCCAAGTCTCCCATTTATCTTAACGTCACACGAGTCGACAGGATGAAGACCTGGAAGCCACTTCATCAGCCACGCATCATTAACGAAGCCCTCAACATGGCGCTTTGACTGTATGTGGACTGCAGAAGCGGATCATCGCTGTATGTCGCGACTAGCACCATGGCATCATCACTGACAGACCTCGACATCCTGAAGTACACAGGATCAGCGGACGACGGACCCATACAGGACTGGTTCAACCTGTTCGAGCTCCACGCCGCCGCTGATTCTGGTCGGAACGGGAGATGATCACCAACTTCAATGACTACATCTCAGGTGAAGCATTCAAATTTTACCTCACTCACATCATCGAGAACGATGAGTCTTGGAAAAAGATAAAGAAGAAATGATCACCCTTTTCAAAGAATACGATGAAGACCTGTCCATACCTCATCAATGGAAGGCTTTTCAACTCACCCATCACAGTTACGTGAAGTCTTTCCGCAGTAAGCCTATTTTTCAACCGAGACCTCAGAAAAATATACCATTGTACCATCATATGACTTTTCTGAAAAAACGTCATGCATTCGAACACCGACTGGTAACTTGCACGTTGCAACAGACAAGGTAAAGCCCCCGTATACCAAAAGCAATTTAGACCATTTCGCCAAAAGACTGAACCTAAAGCTGGCTTTTCCAAAAGCAGTGAAATCGGCATTTTCAATGTGTTCACTGCACCACATCACTTCAGATGTTACTGAACCACCCGAATCCCTTGATGCTTCGTGTCACACTCAAGGCCCCAACGGCTTCGAACGTGTGACGGAATTTACACGTGATGAGCTGGTGAAGCCTCACAATACCAGCCCACACCCTGACGTTCCGGACCAGGGTCGTTCGACAGACATTCTCAGCCTAATCTCGCTGCAAAAAGAAAAACATACGCCATCAGAACCACCTGAAGCCATGTCTGTTGTGCTCTCATCGTCAAGTGATAACACACATGTGAGTCAAAGCACTGCAGAAATTTTGAATCTATCAACGCTGGCGCATTGTCAACTGACAGAAGCATTTACAATCAATGATGACTTGCAACCATCTTGGGAGCTTTCTCATCAGTCTGTCACGCTGCTTTCATCGCAAGACAAGCCCAGCAGTACAGTATCAACTACTGATTATCTATTGATCACATCACCATGCAAAGGAAAGCAGACCCATGTTCCTGAAAGATGCCCATCTGACCAACTTTCGCAACAAAACAAGCAATTCCAACAAAGGCAACTCCACGAACTCCAGGAACTACAACGGCTACTCGAACAAGAACAAAACGATCAAGTGAAACCTCCTCACGGTTACACCTATGGCTTAAAGGTCATCAGAGACAGCAGCATTTAAAGAAGCAAAGGCAAAGTCAATGTTTGAGCCATCTTCACAGAAAGCAACATCGACAAAAATTTCTGCACCAGTTCTCAAGGCCATGTGTGCGATCCAACAAACTGAGAGAATGCCACAGAACGTTACGAAACAGGCATGAAGCTGCCACGTATACAACGGACAAAAAAAGACATCGTCCCATCAGCCGTGGTTCCCACGCACGCCGACTAGAATCAAAGCGTCTGTTGCCACGACGGCGCTGGATCGGATGCCAAAGGCATCCGTCAATTCAATGCTGCACAGATTTCAAGCCTTGTTCGTTCCTCACAAGACCTCAAGTCGTGTCATCATCAGTGCAGATGTGCAGAGCGGGGTTATGCTATCCCGGGCGCAACAGCCAGCCTCTTCCACCAGAGCTACCCTAGATATGACCGGACTGCTGCCCTGTGCTGTGATGCTGTTGTGCGAGTTAAAAAACTCCCTTCTGAAATTGAGCTACTGCACATTTGGACATTTTTCACTTTATGCTTTTTGTTGTTTTGTTGATTGTAACGTGCATTCTTTCGGGGGAGGGGGAATCCTGTGACGTAGGAAGGCAGTGACTTGTAGTAGAAGCCGAGAAGGAAGAAGTCGGAACAGAATAAACATGGCATATGAGCCAGGCCACGTCTCCCATTCATCATGTCATATATATATATATATATATATATATATATATGCACACACAAACACAAGCGAAATAAAAATTTGTAGGTAGGTTGGAACCTCCCCTCCCCTAGCTACACCCCTGCCTCACCCACAGCATCCGTTTGTACTGAAGATAGCTGTAGAATGCGCGCCGGCCTCCTGTGGCTGTAACACTGCGTTCTCTGCGTGTGCTGGCTTCGAGAAAAATCAATCACAGCTGGGCTAGAGGGTAGACATGATGCGCATTGCGTTTCACTCTAATTTGGCCATGGTGATCACTAGCTCTTTAACTTGCCGTAGGATGCTGACCTTAGCTCAAATTCTGCGTCCAGTCGGCAACATTATTTTGTCACACCGCTTTCTCAGATTTCGTTCGCACCGTTAACTACTGCAGCTACCACAGAGGTTTCTTTAATCATTGATCAATGACGTTACTCGTCGGAATGAAGATGTGCCACCAAGAACCAATGTGGCTCTGTTCATGCTAAACAGTGCTGGAGCTGCCTAACCCCCAACAGACCTTGTGCAAGCTCTCTTTTATGAATATAAATAATAAACATTGAACTACTTATGTAAGGGCATGTTTTACTTTTGTGTTATACCAATTGTTATGGCATAGGGATCAAACATGTTTTTTTTTTCTATCATTCGATGAATTGTACTCCAATGCTTTCAACTTCTATTACTTCTTAGATGACGAAGTTGTCAAACTTTGGTGTTGTGAATAACGTTGGTTCACTTTTGGTAGAATGATTTGGTCTTTACACTGTACTAAACTCTGATGGAAGAAGTTGCATGGAGTAGCCCTAATTGGATGAAATTTTCCTAGGCCTATATTCACATGAGGTAGTCAAGAGCAGATATCTTCTTCCATTCAGCAACTCTTTATTTTTTTTGGCTGAGGCACATAAAGTTAGGCTCATCACGCATACTACTAAAACTGTGTTCTTGAATGCCTTCTACTGACAAATCGAGTAGTATGCACGTGTCAGCGCATGTCTCAGTCAGCTTGTGTCATGACCTTGAGCACTTCCCTTTTTTTTTCTTCGAACGTGCAGCTTACGTTTGGTGGGATCACGGCCGTCGGTCGTCGTAACCATGAAGTGCACGATGCTCGATTGAGCCAAGGGCTGAGTAGTAATTAGGGTTTATGGACATCGTTTCTAGAAAAAAGAGAGAGCAATGTCTGGCTGGTTTTCAAGATGTAATGTGAATTCGAGGCCGTGCGCTGCGCTATACAATGTTTAGCTGGCGCACTCTCAAGAGTCGACTACCAATCGGCAGCTTTTAATGACCATGCTGAAAAATTTTTTTAAGGACTCTTTAGAAGTGGCACCTTGCAGTGTCGTTAACAGTTTGAACGGTGGTTAGTAGTGCAGTATTATTGGGAATTATTGGGAACACTTTCTTAAGAGCTGGTATATTAGTAAGAAAGGAAAAAGGTCGTATTTGCGGTCATTTTGAAATTGAAGTAAATCTTGCTGCGTACTGAGAGAGAAGGGTAAGAGGTGAGAGGCAAGGCTAGAGGCAAAGGCAAAATTAGTATTTTGTACTTGAAGGCTCAAATATTTTCACACACCTGTCGTAAATGTTCTAGCCCCTATCGTGTGGATTATATGGATGCTTGGTTAGTCCACCTCCCTCGCATTTGTCGAGGTTTCTCAAAATGTTTGAAGGAAGTGTTGATGTATTTCTTGCCATTTCTTCTAGCTTTCCAGAGCACAGTGATTCAAGCGTCCATTCAGACACACGGTCAGTAGGTGCCCAGCCTCGGTCACTTGCGCAGCCTTCCAGCGCTGGATCAGCAAGAGTTCTCATCAACACAGTCAGTTCCTTGTTTCTGCATACTCCTATTTCTCTCTACGGGGCATTTTGGTGGGATATGTCAAACAAGTTGACGATGTGTTTTGTAGGCGACACAGCCGGCGTCAATAGGAAGGAGAGCGAAGGACAGAAAACACAAAGTGAATCGGTCATTGTTGCTATAAAATATGGAAGTTTGTGCTAGATTTATTCCAGCGTTATTCTTCATGTCTAAAACGTAATGCGGCAGCTCTAAATTAGGGTGAAGATCTCCCCAAGGACATTGTTCAATACAGGCGATCAAACCAGAGTCTTTTCGGGGAAGGTAAAGGTTGTAAAGAAAAAATAGTGGAAAGGACAGCCCAACTTCTTGACAAATGAGTGCCCACACTACTGAGTGCAAAGCAGGGTACCTCTTTTCAGTAGATGAATTGGTGGTTGCCTGGTGGCGCTGGGAATCGAGTGCCTTGGCGAATGGCAGGCAGGAGCTCTGATTCAACTGCTTGACAAATGCTGCGCTTGCTTCACCAACATGAACACTTTATTAACTTATGCACGCGCTTTCCTTTCCTCGTATCTGTGGTGCAAAGACCTCTAATGAACACCACACTTACTAGCCCTTCTTGCTCACATGCAGTAATGATCAATAACAAAAAAAAAAATCACACTGCGCACATCACCTCAATCTTAATCAACTTCACGATTGCAAATATTTGGGTCTGCCATGATAGCTCTGGTGAACGTGTGTTGAGGACATGGGTTCAATTAGCGGTCACGGCGGCCACATTACGATGGGGGTGGAATGCAAGAACCTCAAGGGGTCCTTATTAATCCAAAGACCACAACTATAACGTGTGCTTCACGATCATACTGTCATTTTACACATAAAACAATAGAAATTGATAATGTTAAACTCGAACATTACACTGTAAACTTTCGTTTAGAACTATGATAACAATATACAAAAAAGGCATGCACATAAAACAAGTAGTGTAAATTTAAGATAGAGTGAGACAGGACGAATGGCCTTGCACACGATGCATTTATTTAAGCTGTTCAAAGCTTATATTTTTGTTTCGAAATTGGCCAAATACAGAACCGTATCTGTAAGAGTGTGGCAGTTTGGGCTAGTTGGTATGACATGACGATAGTTATAGCACGAGAACAAAACGACGACAAAGAGACTTAGCGCTCGTGTCCTTCTTGTCTCTTTGTCGTCGTTCTGTTCTCGCGCTATAACCATCGTCGCAACTATAGCTCAGATAAGGCTGTATTGGCACACACATACCCTAATCTTTCATCTAAAACAGTAATAATAAATAATAATAATAATTACTAATTTATTATTACTGTTTTAGAGTAAAGTTAAGAGTATGTAAGGGCCAATAGAGGAGCTAGTTTCGGTTCTGGATTTGGCCCATTTCGAAAAAAAAAAAACTCGCATTCTTGTGGAGTCGACGGATCGACGGCCTGCCATATCTCTCTCACTGCCAACCCCCTGCTGTGACAGGGGCAAGCGTCCAATGAGAGACAGCCACTGTCAGCCGGTTGACCTGCCACCCATCGCAAGGTAGCTCTGCAGCTTGAGGATAAATAGAGTTACTGTATATGCTTCCTTCAGGAGCGGAGTTGCGCTTATAGGTCTGTCAATTATGTTCAATGACTATGCAGTGAAGCCACTCGTCGCGCCCGCAGGAGACAAATACGGCGCGATGTTTCGGCACGGGCGACGTGCCGCAGACTTTTAAATGCGAATGCATTTTTAAGTCAAGCTATATCAGGCAGAAACACCAGAGAAGAGCTACTAGTAGAATTCGCAGAACGCAATAATTTACGGATTTTGAATACCTTCTACCAAAAACGAGAAAACCGCAAGTGGATATGGAGGAGCCCTAATGGCGAAAATAAGAACGAAATAGACTTTATAATGAGTGCACACCCAGGAATCGTGCAGGATGTGGAAGTGGTTGGCAAGGTACGATGCAGTGACCATAGAATGGTACGGTCTCGAATTCACCTAGACTTGAAGAAGGAACGACAGAAACTGATACGCAAGAAGCCAATCAATGAGCTAGCACTGAGAGGAAAAGTACAGGAATTCAGAGTGTCGCTTCAGAACAGGTACTCGGCTCTTAATGAGGAAACCAACCTTAGTGTAGATACAATTAATGATAATCTGATGAGTATCATTACGGAGTGTGCAGTGGAAGTTGGAGACAGGGTAGTTAGACAGGACACTGGCAAGCTTTCCCAGGAAACAAAGAATCTAATTAAGAAGCGTCAAATCATGAAATTCTCAAGTACAACAGACAAAATAGAACTGGCAGAGCTTTCGAAGTTGAATAATAGGCGTAAGGTATGCGATGTAAGAAGGTATAACACGGAGAGAATTGAACACGCTCTGAAAAACGGAGGAAGCGTCAAAGCAGTGAAAAGCAAACTTGGGATAGGCAAAAAATGGATGTATGCACTAAGGGACAAAGAAGGCAAAATAACCACCAATATGGATAGGATAGTTAAAATAGCGGAGGAGTTTTACAGAGATCTGTACAGTAGCCGAGACAACCAGGACTTTAATACTATGAGAACTAGCAGTAACCCAGATGACACCCCACCAGTAATGATAAAAGAAGTCAGAAAAGCTCTGGAGAGCATGCGAAGAGGCAAAGCTGCTGGTGAGGATCAGGTAACATCGGATCTGCTGGAAGGTGGAGGACAGATTGTGTTAGAAAAACTAGCCACCCTGTTTACGAGGTGTCTCCTGACTGGAAGAGTACCAGAGTCTTGGAAGAACGCTAACATCATCTTAATCCATAAGAAGGGAGATGACAAGGACTTGAAGAATTATAGGCCGATCAGCTTGCTCTCTGTGGTATACAAGCTATTTACGAAGGTAATTGCTAACAGAGTAAAGAAAACATTAGAATTCAATCAGCCAAAGGAACAAGCAGAATTTCAAACAGGCTACTCAACAATCTACCACATTCATACTATCAATCAGGTAATAGAGAAATGCTCAGAATATAACCAACCACTATACATAGCCTTCATAGATTACGAGAAGGCATTTGATTCAGTAGAAATATGAGCTGTCATGCAGACACTGCGGAATCAGGGCGTCGATGAAGTATATATAAACATCCTGGAAGAAATCTACAGGGGATCAACTGCTACCATATTGCTTCACAAAAAAGGGCAACAGAATACCAATCAAGAAGGGTGTAGGGCAGGGGGACACAATCTCCCCAATGCTATTTACCGCGTGCTTACAGGAGGTTTTCAGAAGCCTGCAATCGGAACAGTTAGGGATAAGAGTTAATGGAGAGTACCTTAGTAACCTGCGCTTCGCCGATGACATTGCATTGCTGAGTAACTCAAGGGACGAATTGCAACTCATGATTATGGAGTTAGACTAGGAGAGCAGTAAGGTGGGTCTTAAAATTAATCTGCAGAAAACTAAAGTAATGTACAACAATCTCCGAAAAGAGCAGCACTTTGAGTGAGGTAATAGTGCACTTCAAGTTGTAAAAGACTATGTCTACTTAGGGCAGGTAATAACCGCAGAGCTGAACCACGAGATTGAAGTAACTAGAAGAATAAGAATGGGGTCGAGCACATTCGGCAAGCACTCTCAAATTATGACAGGTAGATTACCACTATCCTTCAAGAGGAAGGTATATAACAGCTGTATCTTGTGGGTACTTAACTACGGAGCAGAAACCTTGAGACTTACAAAGAGGGTTCAGCATAAATTGAGGACGACGCAGCGAGTTATGGCAAGGAAAATGATAGGTGTAACCATACGATATAAGAAGAGAACAGAGTGGATCAGGGAACAAACGGGGTTTAAGGATATCACAGTTGAATAAAACGAGAAAAAATGCACATGGTCCAGGCATGTAGCGCGTAGGCAGGATAACCACTGGTTAATAAGGATAACTGGCTGGATTCCCAGAGAGGGCAAGCGGGTTAGGGTGCGACAGATGTTTAGGTGGGCAGATGAGATTAGAAAGTTTGCAGGTATAAAGTCGCAGCAGCAAGCACAGGACCAAGTTGACTGGCAGAACAGGGAAGAGGCCTTTGTCCTGCAGTGGACGTAGTCAGGCGGATGATGATGATGATGTCAGGTATCCGGCGTTTTCCGCGGCGGTGTCCGAGCGCCGGCAGGTGTTATTTCTCCGCCCTCACGCCGTCTCTCATAGCAAGAGTTGCGAGCGTGCGCGCTTATCCTCGCCCCTAGCAACCGGAGCATGTGGGGCGAGAGAGTGGAGAGGATAGGTACAGTGCTTCGCCGCTCCATCTCTCGCTGTTCGCTCTCTCTCCTCCCTGCGCCGAACTTTACCGTCCGCTCGCGCCTCACTCTTGACCGTTCGCTGGTTGGGTGCCTCTCAAGAACACCCGGAAATGTGTGTTCGAGCGGTGCCTCCCCTACTAAGTGAAAGAGGCGCTGGCTCGACACGCCGCTGTGAAGCATCAACGCTGAGCCAGCCGAGAACGCTGGCGCCCCACTCTTCGTCCGCTTGCTCCTCACTCTCGCCAGTTCACTGGCTAGGCGCCTCTCAAGGCGATGACAGATTTGGGTGAAGGCAATTGAATGGCTGACGACAACGGTACCCTCTCTTAACGCAAGAAACGCATTCGCATTTCCTCACGATTCCCTTTGGGGTGGAGGGGCCATTTTTTTCGCACGCGCTGAGCAAGATTTCACTTTTGCAGGGAAGCTGTATATTGCTGTAGGTTCTCACGAATGGCGTCCATGAACAAAACTACGCAATGAACAACAGTTTTGCAGTGGTGGGCATATTCTACTATCACAGCTCTCAGATGCATGCGACGATCAAACAGCTCAAAAGTTGGCTTTTATGCGCAGAAATTTGCAACGAAAAATGGTGCGATTACTTTCAGCATGCACACGACCTTTCCTCCCCTGGCCGGAAGGCAAGAAATAGTTGTCTTGAAGGGCGTTTGATGCAAATTCACGCAACGTGTGGTCGACCATCAGAATGCATTTTAGCTGCCGATGCGAGCTGGTCGGCCACCGTGGATAGAATATCATTGCGTGTGCGGTTAACCTGGAGACCACTGACAAACTCTCATTAGTCATTAACCATTATTCACAATGGGGTCACTGTTCTAAAAAGTGGCGCAGAAAATTTGCTTTTTAAACTCATTTCAAATGACCACGTGAATCACGCATTTTGTGCAGTTAAAATTCTAATAATCGAGGTGAAAGTCTTATACGTCTTTTGAAACACGATAAGATCCAGTCTTGGCGACAACACGAGTGCTGCCAGTACTCGTATTGCTTCATATAATACACCAAATATCTACAAAGCAAGCCTAACTGCATTAAATGGTACCCAATGAAGTAATCAAACTAAAAACGCAAAGTAAATCAAAACAACAGGAGTAAGATAACTAAAAAAACAATTCAAGGTCAGCTTAGTGCAAAAGGTAAGCCAAAGGTAATTAAGAGAAAATCAAGCAGGAAACAGGTGAACGGAGATTTAGCGAATCTTCATGGGAATGCAGGTTGGCTATCGTCGTCAAGTCATCTTAGCATGCAATTAGAGCCCTTCGATTTGAAATATTTAATTCGTGCCGCGGAACAGACAGTGACGCTAGAGTTTTTCAATTAAATTTTATTTGTACAATGGTATAAATACTATGGATGGCAAATAGCAGCCGGCATTAGGTGCCCAGTCATATGTTGCGTCCAACTGTCAATGCGACGTACTTTTTAACACTTCGCCAAGTTATGGAGCCCATGAACAAAGCGCACATTTGACGCGCGCGCGCACGCTGACACGCTCGACGACCGCTCACGATGGGGGCTGACGGAAGGTACTCGGCGCGCCGTTGTGCATGTATAAAGTTGGCTTCGACGCGTGAAACTGAGCACTTGACGTCGCTTTGCACCACGTGACAGCGCTCGCCGAATAGCGGCGCAGTGCAAAGTTCTGCGCAACTCTGCTACCTAGCATATACAGTAACTCTCAAGGATAAGCAGGCCCTTACGCTACTTCTTGAACGCTGTGCCGCCTACCATTTCTTAATTAGACGCTTTCTATTCCCGTTGGCATTCATCACCCACCACGGTCTAGTGGTTATAGTACTCTACTGCTGAACCGAAGGTAGCGGGATCGAATCCCGGCCGCGGCGGCCCCTTTTGAAGTGGAGGCGAGACTGCGCTTGAGGACCGTGTATACCTGGGTTTCGGTGCACGTTAAAGAACCCCAGGTGGTTGAAATTTCCGCAGGCCTTCATAATTGCATGGTGGTTTTGGAAAGTTAAACCCTGTCAATCATTGTTGTGCTATAGCCTACATCGTGAGGACGCAAGGGAAGCGTTGCTTCTGGAGTATTCGCAGATGTTTCTTCTAAGGAATCACCCTCAGCAACAGTGAGTCTCATTTGCTATTTACCAAGTCGTGCTATTTATGAGCGTCATACGAGAGTGCTATTTAAAGAGCGCTCGGAAACAACCCCTGTGCGTAGTCTGTAGCTTTGGATTTTTCGTGGGTTTGGCGGGGGGGGGGGGGGGTGCATTTGTTGTAGGCCTTGAAAAACACCCCCTTCATGCAAATTTCGGGAGGGGGGGGGGCATAGGGCCCCTCCTGGCCACGGGCCTGTGTCATGAGCACAGCGCGCGAAGGGTTCTTTCTTGTAAGATATAAACACCGCTGCACCGTTGTCATTCGACAGATTTAGTTGCGCGTCCGCAGCAGCCGTATACCGACGCAGCCTGCCAGCCGTTCGCAATGGGAGGCTGTGTCCGTACGGGGCAGCTGCGGACGCGCAATTATTAAGTTGTTTATGAAGTTTTCTGAACCGCTTAACGTCGCTTTGTTGTTGCTTTTGGTGCTTCGCGTGGCGTTTCAGTAGCGGCCATCACGCGTGAGAGCCATTGCTCGGCTAGCGCTGGCGTTTACAACGACGAAAGCCAAGTGCGGGACGCGCGTACTCGCACATCTTGCAAGGCGAACTTGTGTATAGGTTCCGCAGCGTTGCGCCATGATGTATGAAATGGAGTATGGTGAAGTGAAAGTCGGCTACTGTGGAGACTAGACACTTTCGTTACAATTGTGGAAGGCATGTATTTATCGTAAGTGCAATAAAATCGGTCATTCTTGGAGACTTCGGAGTAAAAAAAAAGAAACAATCCAACTTTTCGTGCCGCTCTGAGTCATTGAAAAACCTGTGACAGGTCTTGGAAAGACCTTCAATATCCTTGAATTTTCGCTTCGGAAATCTGTGCGAACTCTGACGCGGCCGTGTAACACGACGCTGGTGTTTGCATTTCCACATTGCCCCGCCGCAGTGGTCTAGTGGCTAAGTATACTCGGCTGCTCACCCGCAGGTCGCGGGTTCGAATCCCGGCATCGGCGGCTGCATTTCCGATGGAGGCGGAAATGTTGTAGGCCTGTGGGCTCAGATTTGGGTGCACGTTAAAGAACCCCAGGTGGCCGAAATTTCCGGAGCCCTCCACTACGGCGTCTCTCATAATCATATGGTGGTTTTGGGACGTTAAACCCACATATCAATCAATCATTTCCACATCGAGGGCGTGCCACCAGCTGTGTACGGACGTATACGATTCGTATACATCGGGCCGTCTAGAAATTTGAGCAAACCTCCGCTGTTGGACGCGAATGTGGGGTATCGGGGCGACGCGGGGAGCCCATTGTTTACAAAACGTTGGCAATCGGTTGAAAGCGATCTGTCCCGCGTATAAAAATGCATATCGCCGGCACGGAGGTTGTGCAATATCTCTTCTCTCGATGAAAGCGCTCTGCATCAGCTCATTGGAATGCCGTTCCCCCCCCCCCCCCCCTCCAAGGCTGGCCGCCTTTTTTTTTTTCATGTCCTCGCAATCTCATCTTCACTCTGATTACGTACCTCCCGGGGTGGGCGTTTCTCTCGCAACAGCTCGAGCGCCTTGCTGTTTGTGCCGCAAAGCTTTGACGTGTCCGCTGTACGGCTTCATAGCGCGCTAAGGTTGCCGCCGTAAGTCTTCGTATATTTGTATATATATAGCCGCGTGATTTCGCTTTTGTGTGCCGAATATCCTCGTTCCTTCTCGCTATGAGTGATGGAAAAGCAAAGTTGAAGGCAGGTGCAGCGCTGTGATCATATGCAGGAAAAGACAGTCGAGTGCTGCTGATAGAGTTGATTTTCGCAGGTGCCCTATAGAGAGCCCCCCCCCCCCCCCCCAATCTCTTTCCGATCCTCCTTGCTTCTTTTTTTCCCCGGTTTTCGTTTCTGTGCACCCTACAGTTGTCGTAGACCCCTTTCTTTTCCGCGGAGAACTACTCGTGCGAGAGCTCTTTACATACTCACTGACTTGACTGATAGCAGTCGCTTTTACTTTTCTTCTTCTTCCTCCTCTTGTTGCTTCTGACGCCGGGCGTAGCGCTTCTACATCGCGGTCGACCTTCGAGACCGAGCCTTTTTGCGTGTGCACCGTCAAGTTGCAACCGCGTTCTTCCGCCGTCCGGCCCGAGTTCGTCGAGCACGGTGACAAACCTGTACGTTACAGAACCGGTCGACGACGACGTCAACGGTGGTTTTCCGCAGATATAGGTAAAGGTCGCAAGCGTCGTGCCGGCACGCGCCCGGTCATTTACTCGCGCCGGCATTATAGCCGGCGCTGTTTTGTGCGGTAGTGTTTGTTGTGGACCGCTCACTCTTGAAGGGGGGGTGGCGGCGGTGCTGAGAGAGGGTCGGCGAAAAAGGCACGCTTGAGACACATTAGAAGAGCGGCGACGCGCCAGCTGTGCGGCACGTCGACGATGAAGAAGGCACCGTCGCGCTGCAGCCTCCACGACAAGGCCCCTTTCTTCTCGTTGCTGTCGCCTCCGGGTGCCCGGCCGGCGGAAGGCGACGAGGCGCATTCCTCGGCCCGACTGCTGGTGAGGAAAATGCCGCACTCTGATTTCGTGCTTCGTTCCACTGCTGCTCCAGAAGAACGGCGTAACTGGCGGAGCCCTGCAGCACATACGCCGCTGTGGCATAAACCGAGTGTTGGACTACAGTAGATAGAGTCTGTGTATACGCTAGCTAGCTGCTCTAACGTTCTAGCGCACCTCGCGCGTTTTCTTGTTCTTTTTTTTTTCTTCGCGTGGCCCCGAGCTGGCTTGCGTTCCGTAATTGTCCCCGAAACGAAACCGGGACGGCATTGTGCCGCTCGCACCTTAGTAGTGATCTTTCTGCTTCGAAATGACTGCATTCTTGCTCGCTTATAATATGTCTTTGTTTCCTGGAATTATATTTTGGCTGCCAGCGGAGCTGGGCTATTTGTTCTGGTTATGAAGTCGCGCAGGGCTCAAAGGGGAATATGAATCGGAGTTTTTTGACAGTTCCAAGCTGCGTGCAGGGCGGGCCCCAGAAAGTTGCGCAGTGAGTTCTTTTTTTTTCTTTGTTATAACTTTTTTTTCTGCGCTTGTGCGTCCCGCAATTTTCAGGCCTCCAGAAGTGACTCGGAATTTTCGTGTACGCTAAGCGTGTCAGCTAACTTGCGCGCTTGTTTATGGGAGTCATATGGCCGTCTAACTTTGCAACAAATAACATTTGATGAGCTTGCGCTGACGACAGACTGCTATTAATTAGCTGACCTAATGATTTCAGAAGACGGACCTCGTATACTATCAAAGCAGATGTTTGCGAGGCCGAGTCAACAGGGGGTTGTAGTTCTTACAGATTGTAGAACGTACAGTTGAACGCTTGTGGCAGACTGCCATTAATTATCCGACCTAATGATTTCAGAAGACTGACCTTGTATGCAGTCTGAACAGAGGTTTGCGAGGCCGAGTCGACAGAGGGTTGCAATTCTTACGGATTGTGGAACATACAGTTGAACGCCTACGAGGGCATTATTGCGTTTCTTACGTCATTGTGTTCATGGATACTCTCTCTCTCTCTATTTCGTTCTCATCCGTTACTGTCGCTTTCCCTCATTCGTCCTGTGTAGGGGCGCAAACCTCAATTTGTGGTGGTTAAACACATCGACACTATATTTTGTGCCACTTGGGAAGTAGTGTTTACTCTGGGACACGCGTACGTTGTAATATGCGCTGTATCGTATAGCATCGAATCCCGGCTGCTGCAACGGTATTTTCGATGGAGACGAAAATGCTTGTAGCCCCCTTCCTTTAACTTGGGTGTACGTTAAAGAACCCCAGGCCGTGGAAATTTTCGGAGCCCTGCACGGCGGCGTCTCATAAGTACATCTTGATTTTGGGACGTAAAACCCCACCAATAATTATATGCATGCTCTGAAAATACTCGAGCCATACCTCTGCATTGGTGTTGAAACGTGTGGTCAGCTTTGACAACCGTGCCCTCGTTTCTTGTCGTGACAGATGTTCTCTTTTGACAAAAGAACAGTTTCATTGAGAAGAAAGAGGGTTTATTGGTCGACTTTTCGGCTTATGTCTGGTAGATATAGTGACCACACTTAGTTCGCCCGTAGAAGCGCAACGATTTGGCTTTATTTTGTTTTTCATTTAAGAATGTTGCATTTCCACTTCGTTATATTGACTTAGTAAGTTAATATTGAAAGAGTAGTTTTTTTTTTCTGAAATCGGGTTTCGGAGGAGAATCCAAGAAAAAAAACAGTTATTACTTGCTGTGAATTTATTGAACGAAATTGGAGTGCGCGTGCTCATGTCTTCTTCGTGATTTCTTGTTGTTTGGCGAGCTTAGTACGCGTTATCACCGGTGGCAGTACTTTCGCGGAAACGTTTCTTCGTGCGCACGTATGTGGCTCGTGGATGTGCATTTCTCAGTGTCCAAACCAATCACCAAATAGGAAACAGTGCTGGTATCGAAAATGCGTCTCTTCATGCTTCACGTAGTGGCCATGTGTTTTACTGCAGTGTGCGCCCTATCTTATATACTTCCATCGCTTTATACAGGAGAGCAGTATATATGTTGGAGAACTGAGTAAAGTCACTTCGGCTATGACTGATTCGGCAGGGATTCAGCGACCGAGGAAGATTTTTTTTTTTTGCGGAGGGACGTATTTACTCCAATTTATAAATGTTTCGTGAGCTGGCCTCAGCTGACAAAATAAACGAAGTAGGAGGGGGAAGGATTGCTGAACATGAGTTTCTCTGGAGTCCCACCGTTAATGCGTATTCTTTCTCTTATGTTTCGAGGAAGGCGATTGTGTATATATATATATATATATATATATATATATATATATATATATATATATATATATATATAATGATATGATTTTCGCATGGCTTACGTGCACCTTATGAGCCGTTGAAGAAGCTCATATTAAATATGCACACGCTTGCGTTTGTACTCCTGTTGTCGAACGGCGCTCTGCTCAATGTGCACTCTCTACTCTGATTAATGGAAGATGGGTCGGTGCAAAAGTCTCGCGCGTGTGCGTAAAGTCTTAAGTCACGTTAAGCAGACACCTCCGTTTGCTCGAAATTAGTTAGTATAGTCCCCATACTCCGGCGTGCCTTGTAATCGTGCCGTGGTTTTGGCACGGAAAGTCCCGCAATTCAGTTAACAACTCTGCAGGTGCCATCGACAATCGCGACTTCGTATTTAACCGGCACGCCTGTTAATTGTGCTTTAAGCTTCAAACCGTATAATTGTGCAGAAACGCTACGTAAAGAAGGAAGTATACGGACCACTGCTAGGAATAGGTTAGGCAGCTTCATCAGGCTAAGGGAGTTTGCGAGCGTGGTTCGCTCCTCCGGTAGACCAACACCAAGGGAGTGTGCCGATTACGAGTTCGTTGGTATAAACAGCTAACAATGCCCAGCGGAGGTTTGACGTTCAGAAGGCTACGCGTTTGCCAAGCTAAAATGTTATTCATGCTGCATTTTCGCCCTTATATACATCCCAGCAAAGGTGATCGCGCGGGTCTTTCGACGGTGTATATATTGATATTGATTAGTTTGGTGCTAGTATTCTACAGCCCTGTTCTTGTCCCAGTAAATGGAATCACTGCTAAGCAGAATATACTTTCTCGATTACTCCAGGTTGCGCCGCAATAGGTCTACTGTATTGCCATATTTACGGCAGACGCGGTCGTTCAACTTTCAACATATTTGCACAGCGCAAGACTACGAGTATAGTTACGACGCAACTACAGAAGAAGAGACGAGGACAGAAAGAGCGCCGACTTCAACTGAAATTTTATGAGCGAAAACGCTGGAAATATATACTCGTGACAGAACATCAACGCGCAATCGCACAACCTATTGCATCACAGCAAGACAATCATCATCTCATTATATGCTTACGACGCCACAGTACAGCTCCCAATCACCAACTAGCCCAAGCATCTGTCTTATCACGTTCAACGTTACTCTCGCTGAATTTTCCCCCCTTCAATCACCAACGTGACGCTGCCCTGAGTCAGCTGAATTGAATGAACTCGTAAGCGGGCCGGATCATCTGATAATTATTTTCACTTTCGCAGTGGCCACGTCATTGTTTATCCAACTTGACCAACGTTTTATGGAGTCTTTTTTTTTTTTTGAACATGTTTGAGCAAAGTTGTCAGGATCGAAACTCCTGTTGCGTTTAAATTGGTTCGCGTTGGCTGAATATTTGTTGGGAATGGTAGGACTGTGATTAGCGCAGCGGCTGTATAGCTGCTTGATGAAAGGGAAACGTATACGCGGCGCTCAGGTATACCGTATAGGTTTTGATGGAATTTCGATCTTTTGCGCGAGAGCGATTCGCCACACGAGGTATATGGCTGCGTAAATTTTTCACTAACGGTGAACGAGTTGGAATGGTAATTTCAATTTCTACCCAGTAAATATCCACAAGCGTGAAACATTTCTCCTGAGTTACACCGCGAAAAAACGTAAACAACCGCGATGTCAGGCGCCTAATTTAAAGAAACGATGGAGTAAAATGGTCGGATTGCTTTAATGCGTCTGCAATATTTCCTGAAGTGGCTTAGTCATCTGAGAAGGCGCTTTCGTGTTTGCATTGTGGATTGATTGATTGATATGTGGGGTTTAACGTCCCAAAACCACCATATGATTATGAGAGACGCCGTAGTGGAGGGCTCCGGAAATTTAGACCGTGTTTGCATTGTGGGCTGATCAAATTAGATAGTAACTAGTAAGAATAGTTATACAGCTTACGCTTACTCGCTTGACCGTTTTATTGATGCGCAACTTCTCCTGTTCCCTTAGTAAATATCGGTAGGAAATTTAGCTGCATCGAAGTGAGCCATCGAGAGAGAGAGACGAAAGAAATGCAATTAAGGGCCTTCGCCTCAAGGTTTCACTTTTTCTCTTTCTTCATTTCTCTCAGCATAGCTGTATCTGGCTTATAATTAGAAACAAGTTATTGGATGCAATATTGTTTCCATTTATTTGTGTTGACGTGCAGCGTGTCATGCGACGATGGTACAGCATGCAGAGCATTCGCGCATAGGCTATTTCTCTAAATGTATTTTGAGTGATCGAAATTTCGCCGGTGAATTGCCGCAGTCTTCCCGCGTTACACATGCAGTTATGCATTTCATTTGAAAAAAAAAAAACACTATTAAGGCTCGTTCACTCTGGGCGACCAAAGTGGCGAGGCGGCAATGCGGCAAGCGGGAAAAACCTCCTCTCCAAGCGGAAAGGGCGATCGCTCTCGGAGCAATTTTTTGCCGCCTGCCGAAGCTCGTCGCTTTGCCGTAGCCAATCAGAATGGCATCCAGCGGAGGCGTGTATGATGGCGCGGGTGTACGTTTGTGAGAAGCATTGCCATGCCATAGCGACACGTGTGCAAAAGCATGGGATTCCCGCCTCTTCTGCCGCACGGTCAGCCAAAAGAAGCATGCAGGTTCACCCACTCGCCGCGTCGCCGCTTCGAAGAGCCCGCTTTGCCGTGCCGCCTTCGGTGTGAACGAGTGTCGACGTCGTTCAATCAGTTTGGGATGGTCACTGTTTATGGCGTATTCCGGTTCTTGTAACGTCCCTCGTGTCTTCGGAAATACGTTCCTTTATTCTTTTTCGTCTCTTTTTAGCCTCTTTATTTCCGCCTATTCGCGATTCTGTTATCACACCGGCCCCAAGCAAACTGATGAAATGGGTGGTTGGAGAAAAAAAAAAAGGAAAATAATAAAAGAAGTGAGGTGACCCTCACAAGCTTTCGCTGTAGAGTTCCTCTGTTAAATTTTTATCTCAACAAATCAAGATTTTCATTAACTAACCTATGTGTAGTTTGCAATGAACCGGAAACAATAGATCACTTTCTTCTCACATGCCGCCGCTTTGCCTCACTGCGCCGAATAATTCTTGAAAGACCGATTGGTATGCTCGGATTGCCAGTCAATACATCCACCCTATTATCGTTTGGAGCTAGCCAGTTGGGTGTGGGCCACAGTGCTATTCTGTCAGCGCTACATAAATTCATTCAGGCAACCGGAAGGATACGCTGCTTGTGGTACTGCCAGATATATCCCATTCTTTCTCCCCCTTCCTCATTCTTGTTAACTTGTTTTATATATTCTGGTTTATCGCATTCTTCTGCAATTTTTCACGTTTTTTCAAAGGAACATTATTATTGTTCCTATCTAATTTCTCTATTTTTTTAGCAAGCGTTGTATCAAATGATCTATTATGAGGTACAGTGTGGCCAATCCCCCATGTGGGTATGAGCCAAGATCTCCTAGGAGACAAGACAAGACAAGGCATAGACTTCGGCGCCCGTTTAATGACCAAAGATATGTTATTTCAGAGGGATGCCCACTATGCGTATACCCTGTGGTTCTGATACGCGAGTCCCTGGATTTGATTCACTTTTTTTTCCTCCTCCACCTGTTTATAGTCAAGGTTTTGCGTTGGTTTGTGCGTGTGTGTAAACGTGCACATGTGCATATACTTTTACCACCACCTCCTTTTTTTTTTCTTTCCACAGAAACGGGCACGCACGCAGGAACAGTATATATGCGTCCTCCCCACTTGCACCTGTTTCCTATTGCCTTCAACGCCTCGCGACCCGCTAAGTTCTGCCGTCCGCGGGACATCGATGGTGTGTGTTCAACGCAAAAGCGCATACGACGTTAACACTAAACGCTCGCCATAAATTAAAACCCCCGCGTACGCCATATACACCGAAACAAAACGGACCTGGTCATATAGGACAAGAACGTGATAACAAATTGCCGAAGTACATCCTTCCACTGATTTAATTATGCCTACCGCGATGTATGTATCATCATCATCATCATCATCATAACAGCAGGAGCAGCTTAACTACGCCCACTGCTGGACAAAGGCCTCTCCCATGTTCCCCCAGTCAACCCGGTCCTGTGCTTGCTGCTGCCACGTTATACCCGCAAACTTCCCAATCTCATCAGCCCATCTAACTTTTTGTCTCTCTCTAACCCGCTTGCTTTCTCTGGAAATCCAGTCAGTTACTTTTAATGACCAGTGGTTATCCCGCCTATACGCTACATGCCTGGCCCATGTCCATTTCTTCTTCTCGATTTCAACGATGATATTCTTAACCCCTGTTTGTTCCCTGACCCACTCTGCTATCTTCTTGTTTCTAAAGGTTACACCTATCATGTTCCTTTCCATCGCTCGCTGCGTAGTCCTCAATTTAAGCTGAACCCTCTTTGCAATCCTCCAGGTTTCTGCTCCGTAGCTAAGTACCGGCAAGAGGCAGCGTTTATACACCTTCCTATTGAGGAATAGTGGTCATCTACCAGTCATGGTTTAGAGTGCTTGCCGAATGTGCTCGACCCCATTCTTGTTCTTCTAGTTACCTTAATCTCCGTCTGTATGTAGTACGTATGTGTGTAGGATGTATCTATGTGTGAGGGTAAATATTCAAACAAGGAACGTCGCTCGAAGAAGCAACGTTTGATATGAAAGGGACTTGTTTCCGTCTGGGCTCAGGCAGCATGCACAAACCCTTTGTCGCAACATTGGTTCAAGCTTCAGCTTATATATATATATAGATATATATATATATATATATATATATATATATAGTATAATATATATATATATTGTGTGGTGTGTGTGTGAGTATACTCGTGTATGTGGTATGTGGCCTGCGCGATGACTTGTCCACATGAGCGCGCTGCACGTCCTGAAGAAAGTTACATTCGCGTATACCGTATAAAAGAACGATGTTGTCGTTCATACGCCGCTTTCCTGCTTTTGGAAGCTCGAGGTGTCGCGCGTGCGCTGTTGCCGTGCTTTTCCATCTTAGTTTCCTAGCAGCGTGCGCTCAGCGCTCCGTGTCATATACACGTGAGCGTCGACTCATGCACGCACGTGGAATTTCGTGGTCTCCGGAGACCGCAGGATATACTTGCCCGGCTTTACGGCGCCTCCCCGCTCAGCCCCCCCCCCCCCCCCCCCCCTGGCCCCGCATTTGCCGCTTTTATCTATTTCTTTCTCGTCATCTCACGAAAGCTCCTTTATTTTTTTTTTCGCTTACGCGAACTAAAAAACAGCACATTCGTCTGCCAGGCTTTCTCAGTCTACAACTTGGAAAGAAGCGCGCGGAGGTTACTGTATAGTTCACTTGCGGTTGCCGCTTCACCGAAGCTCTTGGTTCGCCCCGGACCCGTTCGTCAACCTGAAGACACCCCCCTCCCTCTTCCTATTTGCACTGCCGATCTCGTTTTTTTGTTTGTGTTTCTTTGCCATCGTCATGAATCTAGGATTTTAAATGGTACTTGGAAGAAAGCCTAAACGAAACAAAACGCGTGCCTACCTAACCTTGCTGCGCCGCGTCGTATTTTCTTTTTTTTTTCGGCATTCATAACTCGACGTTTGAAAGCAAGGTCAGGGCGAGCGCTTTCGTGGGCCCTTGAAGAGCGAGGCTTAAATGATGGTCGAGATGGAAGGACGGTTGCGTGATTACTATGTGAGGAACTTCGTTTTTGTAGTAGTGCCGAATCGTGTGGTGCCGCCAGTCCTTCTCTTTTTTCTATGGGCGCGTGGTTCATTTGTGTGTAGTGAATCACTATGCCCTAAATTTGATCGTGTCTAGACTTGCGGGACTAAGTCTCGCTCACCTTGCTAAAATTACGTTTTATCTATAGAAACATTTCTAAAGAACGGCTAACGCCACTTTTTTTCACTGTCTGCCGCTAACAGGCTACGCAATGTGTGTGTGTGTGTGTGTGTGTGTGTGTGTGTGTGTGGTGTGTGTGTGTGTGTGTGTGTGTGTGTGTGTGTGTGTGTGTGTGTGTGTGTGTTTTAAGTAGGACGAACATTTATAACGTTTGTGATCAACGCTACTTTCAACGCTCAGTCGTGTCAGTGCTTTTCATAATTTACCTCTCGCGCACATTTGTAAGACGTCGTGACCACAGTTAAAATGTCGCGCGTGTGCTTTCTTTTTTTTTTTCATTTTATCGTCATTTGGAACTTCTTCGTTTGTTAGGTAATGCATAAACTTCTTACTTTCTGAAATTTGTGAAGTGCTATAAACCTTTTCTCATCTCCCTGGGTGCCGTCATAATCCTCCCTAGGCTGCGCTAAACAGGCCTAAGCAGCAAAACTGCACTGCTGAGGCTGTGACCTCATTTTTTCTGCCCATATGCACATCCCAGCGTAGCGATGTTCTTTTCGTCCCATGAAAAGGGCAATAGGCGTGAATTAGTACGCAAATCGAAATATAGACAGTACGTTTACCGTGAAATTTGTCATGCCGCCAGGGACTATGGGCCTTTACTTGTTGGCTAATATTGCTTTAGCTTCACTGCGAACTGCAGTGACAGTTTAGTGACTGAGCATGCAGACATTTTGGAACTCGTCGCACAGTTGAAGCATACCTCGTGCGTCAAGTCTGCAGAGGAGTCGTCTTCCTCGAGATCGATGTCGCTGTCGTCTCGAATGCTATATTCCACTTCGTCACCGCTGGAACATATTTCTATACCGTGTCAAAGCTTACATGCCGGAAGACAATGCTGATCAGGACTATATAGTAATAGTAAAATGAGTTTACTTGAATCATTTTTGTTTGTTTAAGAAAACAGAGGTTTGCTCGGAGCACTTGCTTTTAAAGTGAAGGGTCATACTGGGATATTAATGTGAAGTAGCACTTAATTTATTATTCTGCTCCAGGAAATGCGGGTTTTTAGCGCGTATTTATTTGTTGGTGGTATTGTGCAGCAGTAGAATGGACATTGTCGACACTGCAATAGGTGCAATGCCGAGACAACGCTTTGTTTTTTTTTTTTTTTTGTCGGTACTTACGTATTAAGACAGGACTCGGGAAGCAGCACAAATGATGAATACCCTGCTTCGGCGCAAAGTTGGTATACTTTGGCGTTCGTCTCGTATGCGTGCTGCTATGTCGCATTGTAATGTCCCTGGAGTACTTTTTTTTTTCTCTTGACCTCCCTGTAACCTATAAGACGGAAGCTGGTATCCTTACGTCTTTTTCATTGATTTTTCTTTATGAATCCTGAGCTGTAAGGCATTTCGTTCCCTCGACGTTTCATCCCACGTCGGCCCCAGCTTCGAAGCTCAAGTGCGATTCTGCCAGAGCTACGTGTATGTCTACAAATATATATGTGAATACGGCATCGTTCAAATAAAATCAGCTCCCCGCCTCCACTGCCAGGATCGTACACTGATTGCACATCTTTCGAGAAGGTCATTTCGAACTTGTAATTTTACTGTACTCTGTATTTAAATAAGTGAATAAATTATGTGGGCCGAAAAGAAGTATTGTGTTCCACGAAGCTAGTTAACGACTTCCCATCTTAGTCTCTGAACCCCTGACCATGCATCGCAGCATTCCTGTTGGTCTAAGTCATCACCCTGGAAATCGCGTTGTCCCTCAGTCGAGGCTGCCAATACGTGTCATATGCCCCGCCGCGGTGGTATAGTGGCTAGGGTACTCGGCTGCTGACCCGCAGATCGCGGGTTCGAATCCCGGCTGCATTTCCGATGGAGGCGGAAATGTTGTAGGCCCGTGTGCTCAGATTTGGGTGCACGTTAAAGAACCCCAGGTGGTCTAAATTTCCGGAGCCCTCCACTACGGCGTCTCTCATAATCATATAGTGGTTTTGGGACGTTAAACCCCACATATCAATCAATCAATCAATACGTGTCATGTGGTATAGGAGTGTGTGTAACATCAAGCATTATCATTTATACTCTTCCGGCGCTCTTCGTTTATTTCGTTTAGTGGTTGGATGGAAAAAGTGTCATTTCATATGTCGCTCTAGCTCCCGCCGTTTTGTCCCTTGGAGGTGCTGTGAAAAGGAATTTACGTTAAATAACGAGAAGAAATCTCGGTGTCGCGTGGAACTCTCGGTGTCAACCACACACGCCGTTCCGACAGAAACAATATAAGAGCGCCGGCTTATCGCTCGCTCTAGGAGCAAATCTGTGAATAGCCAGTTTATATATAGGCATGTTTGACCCGCGCAACTCGTCGAGTTCAAGTTACGTCGCGCGTGATCCGTACACCGCAGTCGTGTGTGGACCATTTTGTTCCGCACACTAAAAGTTCATGTACTGCAAGACGTTCGTTTGTCCGGCCATCCTGAAACAGTAGTGAAAGGCCTGAAAATGGGGTCGAGGGTGTTGCGGGGGGGGGGGGGGGGAAATAAAGAAAATACACGAGAGGTATCCTCCTCTGCCGCGTTGCTGCAGCGTTGCCCTCGTCCCGCCTGTTCGCCGATCTTGTTGAGGAGCCCCTGTCGTTGCTGGCCCGGGCGAATCCGCAATTTCACTTGTTCGCACTCTCATCATCTCACTCGCCGGTGCCGTGCGCACCACTCGCAGGGCTCGCGTGCACTCGTTTTCTCCGCTCGCCGTTTTACGGTTTCCTATTTCGCGCTTTTCTTCTTTCTCTCGCCTGCTCGGTTCCTCCCTGTTCTCTCTGTAGCAACCTCTTGGTTGTTCTCTCTCGCAACTACTCTGAAGTGTCGTCCTTTTCGGCCAGCCCCCATTGCTTTCTTTTGGCCGAGACTCGTGTTTTTTGGCTCCTGGAGGACAGACGCTCCAGAAAGCCAGCGATCCGCTTCGGTAGCTGGCCGCCCGCACGCGGATGCCCAGAGGTTTCGCTTTCCGAGACGGCGTGCTATGCAGTTCACGGGGCGTTGTGTAGCTGCCGTACGTTGGTAGTCGTCTCGCCTGCGGTCCTCTGCTTTCGTATCCGTTCGGCGGCAACTGCACCTCACGTAATCTGGCCGGCTATGCTTGGTCTCGACATTTGAGTGCCCGGCACGTGGCGAGACGCATATTCGTTCGTGAATCTCAACTATGGAGCCAGCGTGACCGGCCTGAAGTACCGACACCCGTAGTCCTTCTGGCCACTACCTAGTGCTCGATTGCGACTTGGACTTTCCTGTATCAAAAGTTTGAGGAAAAGCTGGAGGCGTCTTGACTTGCACCGTCTGCCTCATTATTCCAGCTGATGCTGCAGGTGCAGCTCTATCGCACCGTAGTTCACGCGAAGAGGCGATAAAGTTGCCAGCACTACCGGTGTTCGGTGGTGTAGCCATGCCGCGGCGTCTTTACGTTTGGTGCCGGCGCCCCGGGACGTCCCAAGCAAAGACGCCGGCTTCCGCGTCGTCGAACACGGCATTGCCGAGGACGCCGCCAAGTCCGCCTCCTCGAGCGAGGAAGCTCAAGACGGTGCCTCTGTGGGACCAGTTCGTGGTCAGTTGCCGGGTCGTGCCACCGGTTTCGCCACCGTGCAAGCCGCAGCTCTACTCGCGGGCGCCGCCACCACCTCCACCACCTCCTCCTCCCCCGCCTCCAATAGTGAGACCCGTCCGCAGGTCGACCTCTCCGACGTGTGTGACACCGCACTGGTGCAAGCCCGGACCCCGAAGTCGGAACGTAAGTTCGCCTGCCAACGCCTTCCGTCTAATGCCGCTGGCGTCGTCACATAATCGCGTCTTACTTGTGCCACTTCGTCGAGTGACCTTAACAGAAGCAATACGCTCGATAGCCCTTTCAACGTGAGCTTTCAGTCTGTCAGTTCAAGATAATTTGCGTTAAGAAAATATGTTAGGCTTCAAAGGTAGACCGTTTATAATAAAACTGGGGCTTTTGTGCAGGTTACTGCGCTGCGAAAGTTGCCAAGGGTAACGGGCAGCATTAGTGCAGTGCACTGCTACTCAGCCTTTAAAACCTTGACGTTCACCTCACAGCAGCTGTATAGTGTAATCCATCGCATACGCTTTGTTTCCTAATAACGTGTTATTGGAGTAGCCACTCAATTAGGGGACCTTGGTAAATCAGGTGCGGCTACAAATTAATGCGTGTGTCGGCGCAGGGTGTACTCCCGCTGTGTTTGTTCGTGGTATTCGATTGCATCTCGTCAGACGCTGCCCATAGAGGCAGAACAAACAAAACGGAAATGCAACTGAATCTATAGGTATAATAATTCTTGTAAGGTTGTCTCCGCGCCGCGTGGCTGACTGTAACGCTTTTGTATGACTTCCATTGCGGTGTAATACCGTTGTGAATGGGGCTGTATGTAGCTGATCTCACATGTGTTCAGTTCTGAGCAAACTATTCTGAAGGATCATCGCAGTGGCCTCTGACAGCGTCGTGAAGTGCGTGGCATGGCGATGATGTATGTCGTTATGTCTGCAGTCATACGCAATGCTTGCAAGAGGAGTGTACATGTTTCGCTTCGCCCGTACGCCTACGCGCAGACATGTGTGCACGTCCGCAAACTGGTCTGACCTGTACTTTAAAAAGGAAAGCCTGTACTGCAGAAGCGGAAACATGTCTGCGCGGTGAGTCGAGTGGCGTATCGGATGGTGGTTTTGAGCATGTTAGCCTACTCGAGACGGAAGTATTAGAAGCGCAAAACGGAAATACACATACAAATGCACAAATCCGCCTCATGCACATGAAACTCCTTTGTGTATCGATGGCTTTTTTTTTTCCATTTCGTGGTTACTGCTTATATATCGTGTGCGGGTCTCATTAAGAACACTCGCTTCTCCTAAGGATGATCGGCTCGTCCTCGTGTGTTTCTAAAATTTCTTGCAACTTCCGCGGAGTTCCTGCGACACGCCGTGGAAGCCTAGCAGTCACTCTGTCGCGCCTTCAGGCTCGAGGAAGCGGGCGCGATTCCCTGTCCTGAAGATCACATTTCGGTGAGGGCGAAACGCGGTAACACACCTGTACTATTAGATTTAGGTCCACGCTAACTGAGCCCTATATAGCAGCCCGAGTTCAAAGACGAGAGAGCGTTTTTTTTTTTTTTTTTTTGGCCTTTACTGCCCTTAAGTGCAGGCGGTACCTTCTCCTCGCCACATATTTCTTCATAAAAAGTGTGGACAATGTCAGCACGATGCATCGAGCCTGTAAGGATTTCGGGCTTTTCGGTAGCACGCTGTTATCACCGCTTGCGTTGTGGGAAACGCAGACAACGAAGTGAAACAGTTCATCGCTCACGGTAGTCATGACAGGCAATGCAGAACGGGCATGCGACTGCTCGATAAAGCAGGGTAGGACATGGTTAACTACACTCTAAAAAAAAGAGCGAGTAAAAAGGGTGTCTTTTTGTCCCACAACAATAATCGTCATCTATATTGCGTTCCATCTTTTCGCTATCGCCCCGCGCCCGGTACATTCCGGTCACGATCGACATGCCCATTATCAGGGTTACACTGCATTCTCGATAGGAAAGTGGCCAGCGCCGAGTTTTCAAGAAAGGAAGCGCACGCAAGCCTGATGACGATTATTGTTGTGGGACAAAAAGACACCCTTTTTACTCGATATTTTTTTTAGAGTGTATAATCGTATTTCTCTTACATAGACCAATCTAGAGCTCAATTGCTCATTACGTCGCGTGAACTGACTGCTGGCGTCACGAATCGGCCTGAAGAGGTGGTAAATGCTAGTGGCGATTAATTTGCTTGCTTTGTGTATGTTTAGAGGTTGTTGAAGGGGCTTTGAAGGCTGGTGAAGACCTGGAGTTCCTCGATAGGGTGTATACATAGTATGGTCGTTAAGGCCTGTAAAACGTGCATAACGTGCGATTCCTGCACGAGGTCTTGGCTTCAGAACTCGTCAGTGAACTATTCGACAGACCCTGTGCACTCGAACTATCAGGATCGATTACGTGCGCGACGTCAAGACGAACTTTCTGTTGCCGAATGTACTAAATTAAAATTTTATCGACGATCCGCCTGTATCTGCTCCTCTATGAGGCGTGCATCGTGAGGTCCTCCGATGCCGTCCAAGTGTTTATGCACGGGACCGCGTGCCTAGTGTGGCCTTGTCCTTCGCTTTCAGAGCGACTGCGCATGCGGTGCTCAGACGTCGAAACACGTTCCATCCGCGTGCTCCCGCACCGTACGGAAGAAATGCCTCGCACCGCGGGTCCTCCTTTTATACCTGCCTAATTAGCCAGGCGCATCTGTGCACACACTTTCGCTGAATCTTCTGTATACAGAGTTTCCGTTGTGTGTTTGTGTGTGTTTGGCGGGGGAGGGGGGCAAGAGAGGGAGAGTCTGTCTGTCTTTTTCCCGTGCTGCTCAACGCATGCCAAGGCAACATTGATGCGAATGCGATACCGCGGGCAACGCGCCGCCCGCGTGGTCTCTCCGTGCCAGGAATGGCACCACTTGCCTGACGTGCGATACGTTGACGAGCAGGCTTCGAGCCGACGTTGCTTCAAATCGAGGCACAGCGGACCTTCTCTATATTACAGTGCATGCATTTGTTCGAAGTTGGCTTTGCAGTGCGCGAAGCTTGTAGTATTGTTGCAGCTGATACTGGAGCTGGAACTTAATTCGACAAATAGAGGCGTTATTTTTTCTTTCGTTTGCTTTGGCACTTAAATATAATTCGCAGTCCTGATTTGCAAGTGATGGCGCGTGGCCGTTTGGCTTGGGCTGTTGGCAGAAAAGTCGCTAGGCTCGCTGCTATAGTGCGTATGCGCACATACGTCTCGTCCGTTGCGTATTGTTCAAATAACCTGGAACAAGTCGTCTGTTTTCCGTACATTTTAGTCGTAGTAGGCAAGCTTGGTGGTTAAGGTTGGTGCTGAACATCGCTTGTGAGTAAGATCGTGAAGTTGTTTTATTTCGTCAAACAGTGTCGCCTATGTGGGTACAGGGCCAGCCCTGGCATTTGTCGAGTGACTGACGCGGTTGCTTGGGCGAGTTGGTACGACATGATTCACATAAAAAACAGCGCCAATAACGCTATCTGTCTCCTTCTTTTCTTGTCCCTCGTTAATGGCGATGTTTTTTTTTTATGTGAATCATGTTGAGTGACGTTACACTTCTCATGCAAATAAGTTTGCTCGCAGAACTGATGTGAGGACACGTATACGCCGATTGCCTCTCCCAACGTTTGTTGTATCGGCTCTTCTCTTGACGCAGTTTCCATTATGAAATGTTAATCAACTATCGGCGGAAACCTTCGTAAGTGGTATTTTTCGCTCTTAGATTCATACATTCATTCATTCATTCATTCATTCAGCCTGTCTTAGTGTAAGCAATCGACGACCGCCTAGAACAATTGATGCTGTGACTATTTTCCGTCGAGCATGTGCTTCATTGTTCGCTTTTATGTGGCCGCTACACCATGTCACCGCTCCTCTCCGGCGAACGAGTTTCCAAAGATCGCTTCTTTGAGTGTCTGCTAACTGTCTAGGTGGGGCCGTTGACACGACTTTTAACGGTGAGCCTCATCGGCCCAATGCAAAGTGATAGGCATTCCCCGCGTGCTTGTGCGGACGCAGACGAGAGCAACGACACATCGGCGGACATTCCCCGCCATGTGTCCACGTAGAATGATGGAACGACAATCGATGTAATCCTGGGTGGCGTTACCGCCGGCGCCTTCCATGTTTATATGTCGGGACGATTTGTCATTGTTATACCTCTTATTTACTTTCGTGAAGGGCGAGAGCTTAGTGGGGCGTTCCAGTGGAGACATCCGGCGTGGGGACATTGAGTTCGTTGGCTTGTGTCAGTCGGGTTTTCCCCAAAAACATAGGGCTTGGTTTATTCTTCGCTGACGCTATTATGCCCAGTACTAGTTTTATTACTAGACTGCCCGTTCATATACATATTCGTGTATAGTTTATCACTTGTTCACTCGCCTTAGTTACCAGGTTGCGCTTCAAAGTTCAAGGACGCGGGTTCGATTTCCGGCCTCGCCGGCCGCATTTCAATACGGGCGAAAACTTGAAGGAACCTCAAGTAGTTATTAATATTCCGGAGGCTCCCTCTACGGCGGGCCTCATTATCATAGCGGGGATTCGGCACGTAAACCTGAAATTTGATTTGTATTCATGCTGCTTGTTAATGTTTTACTGTCTCTTATTCAGATTTTTTTCCTTTCTCGTCTACTTGGGAACATCCGTGTTGTCGCATTGCAACTGTCGTTCTTTAGCAAAAATGGTAAACAAACAAAATCGGAACATTTTAGGCCGCACCTATTGGAAAGATAGTGTTTGCAGGTGAACATTGTTATGGTTGCTATAGTCTTTCTATGTCTTCTGTTTTGCCTGTACCTGATCAGACAAAGAAGTGGTCGTTACTAGCTCCCTGCTTCGATATCTATTGCATGCGACATTTTGTTGGCCTTTGATCGCTAAAGTTGTTACTTGGCGCAAGAGCAATGTGCGTGTCTTATTGGCCGATGGTTAATGGATATGCGCTGAAAGACGGCTGATTAGTTGCTGTAGAAGCCACCGTTTTGACACGGAGGCTTGTCTGTTAGCCAGGATGACGGCATTATTCTCCTATTTGAAGGCTTATTGCTCCAGATTCAGGCTTTCCTCTTTCGCCTGTTGCTGATTCCTTCGTTTTCGTCTGTTTGTGACTACTGCGGCTTAATTTATATAAGTAATTGGGTTAATTAGTTAACGAATCTGATATATTGTGCTTGCTTTTCACTATAAGGTACCTTGATTCTGGTAAGATAGTAATTTAGATGTTACCAAGGGCAAGGGTACATAGCGCGAGCAAGTTGGACCCCCCCCCCCCCCCCACACACACACACACACACACCAAAATCAAAATATTGACTTGTTTGTGCTGTTTGATTGTCCAGTGTGCGTGGGCACCTCTGACCGATGATTATTTTGACTCGTAAGGAGTAGATAGGGGCCCACTGTGATGTTCAGCTAGTAAAGCAAGCATTTTAGACGTCACACACAAGTTAGCTGGGCGCACACGACACGATGACTATAGGCCCTCGCTTTGTTGTCAAGCTTGGTTAACCTGCCTGCCCTTCCTATCTATTTCTCTCTCTCTCTCTCTCGCTTTGTTGTTGGGCTACTTTCAAGGTGGTTCTGGCTACTTACGCCAGGATGTTTTTTTTTATTTATTTCTCGCGAGGTGTTATGCTTTTTATTGTTTAGTGAATGCTGTATCACCCATATCGCTTAATTCTTTACCGTGTGGAGTCCTGATCCAAAAATTGCGCTTTCAATGTTACCTATAAGCTCGGGCGCGTGAGATTCAGCTCCTCCGAAGTAAAGCGCTAGTTTTTACTGATTTCAGGCGGGCGTCTTGAACTAACGGTGAAATCGGTCATAATTAACGGTGATAGTATTAAGTTTGCGATACGTACATTAGAGCATTTATGATTTACTTTGGCATTATCCGAAACAAAGCTGCAAGTTACAGTAAGCAAGTAACAAAGATTTTGCTGTTGAAGGTCCTTTAAGTATACGTTTCCTTCCGTTTGATGTAGCAGAAAAGCTGCTTCTCGGAGTTCCTCAACTATAGTTCATGCGGTGACACGGAGGCTTGTCTGTTAGCCAGGATGACGGCATTCTTCTCTAAGTTGAAGGCTTATTGCTCCAGGTTCAGGATATGGACAAATGCGGTCTACGTAGTTACAGACATGAATATACTTGTGTTACTTTCTGTCACAGCTGGCACGTTTATGGTTTCAATAATTGCATTTTAGTGTTATCTTGTTGTCATTTGCCTTACGTCATTATCGTCACTGACCATTCTGCACTGTAAATGGATTCCCGAATGCTTGTTCTTCGTGTGTGGCGTTGTCGCGCAATGTGGTGTAACGACGCGATGCCTAAATCGTTGGTCGCCTGGCAGGGCGTATTGCGGGCACGCCTCGTTCATTAGAATTTAAGCGTGAGTCAACGGGAAACCTGACTCGCCGGGATTTCAGAAGTGCATGTACAAGAGCGACCCTTGTAGATTTCCTGTCGTCTCGATCTTCCATTTCCTGTTTTTTTTTACTTCCTTCTTGCTTATTTGCGCGACTGACATGGTGGCCAATATGAATAAAATACGTAAAAAACCTCCGGGGAGGAGTGAGTTTCGCGCTGGAGGACGACTTCGTTTTCGTCGTCAGTCGCTTTCGCCTCGAAGACCTTCGCAAGGACGGGAAGGCGACGCTGTACGCGTGAGCGAGAACGTGCCTCCGGATCGCAAATCTCTCGGCGTCGGCCTGTATCCTTTTGTCTTGTGAGTGCGTGGCTGGCCTCTCGAACGACTTTACTTCGTTGCTGCTGTTGCAAGGAGGTGTGCGGGCTCGTGTAGATTGCAAAACGCGTTCGAGTGACGGGGGTCGCCGCAGTCCTTGAGAGCTCCTTTCCAGGATCCATTGGCGGTGGCTGCCACTGTATACGTGCATGCGCTGTGGCGGCCGCCAACGCTGCGCGCCCACTCGCGTGGTCCTTGCGTGACGCAGCGCGCTCTAAGAGGGTCAACAAGGAGCGCCGCCTCTGCGCGATTTCGGCGCTCGTGGAAACACAGTCTCACTATGGACGTTCGAAGCGAGAACCGCATGACGGGGGTCGGCTTCTTCTAGAAGGGCATACGCGTTGTGACGACGCGCGTGAAAGGCAGCAGCAGCCACAGTCGTCCGCGATCGTGCCGTTTTCTGCACCATCACGGGTCCTCGCCTCTGTCCTTTGTAGATCTCTGTGGACGGGAACAGGAACTTGCTGCGACGTGTGCGACTCTGTCGTGTCCTGTGCAACTCTTCGACGCTATTCGATACTGCTCCCGACCGGTGCCCAAACTTCACTTTAACTTTCGCCAATCGTGACGTGCACCTCATAGATCGCCAAGTGTGTTGGCACTGCATTCTTCGGAGGAGACTTCGTTCGAGTTTGCCCAAAGATCAGCGATCATTGTTAATTATCGAGGACTGTGACTTCCGGCTCGGACGTCTGGCAGCTACCGTGGTGTTTCTGAAGCGGCCATTGAGTAGCTTCTCTGGACGACTGTAGGACACTTGTTCGGGACGTCTGCGCCCCTCTTTTTCACTGCGATTGTCATAGAGTCCTAGCCAACCAGCCAGCATGAATACGGTGCGCACACGCAAGCGTCTTCAGGAACTGTTCGACGCCGAGCGGCGCCGGCTGCGCAGTCCCAGCCCGAGACCCACGAGTCCCATGGGCTCGACCATCGCCGGGACTCACAGCCCGACGTGCAGGATGGCGTCGCCTTCCCCGCCTCCGCGATCTCCCGTGGGGCCCGGCAAGACGTATCAGCACTACTGGGAGGTCAGTGTGACCCGGCCACTAATTGACCGTCGTCTATTCACCGTGTCGCTCTTTAAGGACCCCGTGTCAGAGTCATGACATCATCCGCGACGTACGGGTTCGCGCGTTGGTGTGTGTAATTTGTAGGCGATTCAACGACTACTAACATACGCCTCCCCATGTTAGAGGGAATTCTAAGTTCCCTCTAGCAAGGCAGCATACATCGAGTTGACGCGTTTCCTTTGCACCCCACAAAGCTTAGTCAGGCAGCGCTGCACTTTTGACTGTGCACACTTTTTTTCGTTGCGGTGTACCACAAACTGCTTCGTTTGGGCCTATCGTGTTCTTAGCGGAGGCTGCGCGGTCGAGCGCGCTTCCATTTTTGTAGAAACTGAAAGGGCTTCTACACCCACGTGACCGCTGCGTGCCTCGGCTGCGCCCACGCATTGCGTCGTGTATAGGCCATTTGTAAACACGGCCTTGTCGTTGTTTGGTATTTTCGTGGGAAGTCCGTCTGTCGTGCTTTAATTGATAGGGGCCCGATCAATTAGGACGGGGTTGCTGGCGCTTCGGGGGTGTACCGCTGACGAGTGATATCTCTCTTGATTCCTCCGCGCTTTCTCGGCGTTCGTATATGCGGCCTTCAACTACCATTTCTTCTCGTTCGCTTTTCTTGTTCCGCTGCCGCCTGCACTGCGTAGCAGTTTTAACTGCGAGCCGCTTTACGTTGCGTTGCTATCCCTGACTATTACGTGAGCGTGACTAGATTAGAGTAGATTAGGAGTGTTTACACTTAGTCACTCAGGGTGATACAATAAACAAGTTTCATTAAGAGGCGCATCTTTTCGTCCCTAACAGCATGGATTATTATTATTATTATTATTATTATTATTATTATTATTATTATTATTATTATTATTATTCAGGGAGGCGACGCTCGAATTACTGTTTGTTGGCGCATGTATGCTGCCGTTCGTTGTTTGCACACCTTATATGTATACTTTCTTAATCGTAAGGCGAAAATTGTGGCATATGTCCACGCTTTCTCTGCTTGCTGGCGTTTAGCGTAGCGTACCTGCTCGCGAGCCCCGCGACTTGCCATCTCTGGGCACTCTTTGTCGTTATCGCTGCGTTATCGCTACTCATCTTATCGCCTTCCTCAGCAACGACTAAGTATGACTCCGTCACTTACGCTGTTAGAACTCGTGCTTGCTCATCCTATGCGCATTTCTTCCCGAGAAGAGACAAGCAGCAGTTTCTAATTTACGGTGCATGTAAAACACTGTTTTACAGTGTAAGCTTGTGGCAGTCATATCTTCGACTAATTCAAGATTAACTGCTCTAATCACGGCGCACGTGAATACATTTTGGCGTAGCCTATACTTGAGTTTAGCTGACGTAATTATGGCTCGATTGTTATAATCGACAAAGAGGGACGATGTGGGGTCCGTTGCCTTCAACTCGATGTTCGAAGCTGTTTGATGCGTTCGTTGAGAATACAAAGCTCATCTTTTCTAACACGCTTTCTTGAGTGGGCGTTGCTTCTACCTCGTTGACAACGCGTGTTAATTGAGATCTCTCGGATTTACGCTCCAGTTTTAGAGCTTCCATGTCGCGTTTACGCGTTGAGCAGTTGGCTGTAAGCCGGTACGTTCAGCCCATAAGCGGGAGGGCGATTACCTTGGGGTCATCGGTGTGGTTAGCTGTTCCGACGGATTTCGGTACCACTTGAAGAAAATCGAGCCTCCCATTGCGTAGAAAAAGTGGTTTATTTATAATAAACCGCAGCCCGACTCTGCGGGTTGCTTGTCTTCTCTTGTCGGCTGAAAAATCTGCCGCAGCGCGTGAGTCGGAGGCCAGGACAAAATGTCTTCTTCGTCGATTTTTCTCCAGTGGTATGACCTTTTTTTTTTTTTTAATACTGCATCGAGGATGCAGGTGCAGTCTACCACCACACGTGTAGTTGAATCGAGTAGTGCAAATTTTCTTCGGCTTTCGTCGCACCATTTTCGACTAATAAGTGCAGGACAAACTGAAGCAGAATTCGCATGATTACGCATATAAATTCCATCTATTGCTTTTGTTCCGTTGCGTGGTCGTCGGCGCAAGTTTACCTTTCGCATGTCTTGTCAGCGCCATGGTTGTATATGGTTGGCTTTTTTTTATCATCATTATTTCGTTTCATATGCGATCTGCACTCGGGTTCTTAATGCCGAACAAGTATAGTGAACATGCATTTAGATGCTTGTGTCTCGTTTTTGATAACTTCAATCAGCAGCCGTTGGTTAGGCGGAAAGTGACGTGACTTGTATGATAATTGAAGGGAGTGGCAGTGCTATATCTTTGATAGTTTGGGCGCAATGTCTTTCATTGTGTTCCTTGCGGGGCACACCGATGAACGGCGATATTAAGTATACTCGTAAAGCTTTCTCCTTTCTTTCTTTTTCTTCCTTTCTTCATTTCTTCTTTTTTTCTTTCTGTCATGCCAGTGTGTGTGTATGTATGTGAGACAGAAAGAGAGAGGGACCGCTATTTGCACTGTTCCCATCCGTTGTTAATTAAAAACGCCATTGACCCTGAACGTCTTGTAATGTGCTTCCAAGTTCGGGAAATGAATTCCCTGTACAGTTGTACCCATCTTGTTCATGCGCATCGTCGCACCGGGCGGCCTTCTCAGCCGATGTGGTGCAGGCTGCAAAGGGAGGAGAGAGTGGTCACAGCGGGCTATGTGGCCAGCGCAATTCGTCATGCGCGTGGCCCGGCGGTCGTCGGCCATCGCGTATGTGTGCGGGCGTGATCGACATTGTGCCCTAAATTTTCTATTCGAAGCAGCGTAATAACCGCGGACACGCTCCAGCGCTTTCTATCTGCTTCGCGTTAAATAGGAAGCGACGACTTCTTGTGTGTGTGTGTGTGTGTGCTCCAGGCGTGTATTTTCTAAGCTCTCGCGCGTAGCACGGCAGCTGTGTGCGTGTATACCTGCTGCGTGCTCGTGCACGTGTGCCTTGGAGCGCCTGTATAGCTTTGTTTGGGAGAATCGGCGGCTTCTGAGGAGCGGCCCGCGGGTGTTATAGGTGTGCCTGATTGCGGAGTGAATTGTGGCGCGCCGCCGTTATAGGAACGGGAAGTAAAAGCGAGGATTCAGAATAAAACCTCAGAAGCGAGTGCCGTTGTGTGGACCGTGCTTTGTGTTTACTGCCTTATACACGTCGTCTGCTTGAATTTTTTTTCTTTCTGCCTCCCTGAATACGTGGTGGTATCCTAAGGGGAAAAAATAGTTTTCTCTTAGTCTCCATTCTTGGGATCCTGCCTTTCTCGCGGAATTCATTGATATGTGGGGTTTATAACGTCCCAAAACCATCATTTCATTATGAGGGACGCCGTAGTGGAGGGCTCAGGAAATTTCGACCACCTAGGGTTCTTTAACGTGCACCCAAATCTGAGCACACGGGCCTACAGCCTTTTCGCCTGCATTGAAAATGCAGCCGCGCCAGCCGGGATTTGATCCCGAGACCTGCGGGTCAGCAGCCGAGTACCTTAGCCTCTAGACCACCGCGGCGGGGCCCTTCCTCGCGGAAGTATATATGCGCCCTAATTAGCTGTTCTTAGGGTGTGTTGTTAATAGTAGCTTGAGGTATCTGATCATATCTTTTAAGTTTAAATAAAGGCATCCAAGCTCGGCCAATTAAATCCGGTGGTTTCGACGTAGAAAACGGCTGTGTAATTTGTGGCGCTTGCTGGCTCAGATATATAGGCACGAACTGTCAAACGCGATCGCTTCGAATGATTGACTGTGGTGCTAGCATTAAGCGTGCTAGAAAAAAAAAGAGCCTTGAAAAACAAGGAACAAAGCCTGTGCGCTGTGAAAAAAAATACAACCGTGTGAAACCAGCACACGACTTGTCTGGCAGAATCCTGTGTTTGAAGAGTGGGTAAACGCTATAGGTTCTGCGCATGTGAAACTGGTATTTACATGGTTGTTTCATGAGTAAGGTTTGTGACTGCTCAGTAATGTAAATGTGTGATGAACATTTTATGACAGCTGGTGTGATGAACATTTTTATGACAGCTGGAGACTGTGTGCTATGTGGCATAAAAAGTACGCCGATATGCTCCATGGATCGCGTAATCACATAACACGTGACCACAAAACAAATTTTAAATAAAGACATAAGACATGATACCTGTGACGCGAGGCGTTAGCGAATTTCGCTGTCGAACGTGATCGGGGGCCAGAAAAAAATTCGGGAATAAAGTGTACCGTACGGCGATTAGTAGGAGGGCAGCGAAATTGGACGAAAGGCGGAAATGCTGGAGTAAACTAGATTTAGGTGAATATAATGCCTTGTTTTTACATGTGGTCACAATTTATTAGCGTAATACTTCCATTTAAAACCTCCGAATTCAAATAATTCTTTAACGGTTAAAAAAAATTGGGGTACTCTTAAGCTTCGTCCTTAAGAGTTGAACGCGATAGCTAAATGTGGTCCCTAGTTCACCCTTCAACTGCTAAGTGCATACTTATTAATATGTTTTGTTATATACACACGCACGCACACAAACACGAACATAGTAGATTGGAGCAGCTTCGCTATTATCGCCGAATGGTCTCGTTTTCGTCGTGACACCTGTCGAACAAAATGCGTTCAAGGGGCCCCGAAACACTTTTTCAAGTAACCTTTGAATGAATTCACTAGAAGAGCTTATTGCCTCACGAATTCAACGCCGCAAGAAATTTGTAATCCGTCCAGTGCGAGTGGAGTTACAAAGCTTTGTCGCATGCTGTAATTACATTCTCTGCTCTCTCGTCCCGACGAAAGCGCTAGAATCTAAGCAGGGAGGAGTGGCAGGGCAAAGAAACCACAGAGTTTCCCAAAATTAACTAGAGGGCACTCTGGCGCTGCGATCGTTCAGTGACAATGGGAATGATGGGTAGTACACACATTTGCCTAGTCTTCGTACTTGTTGGCGGCGAATCGTACTTGCGGCTTCGTTTATTGCTGGTTACGGTTTTGTTTTGAAATAAAGAACGAACCCTTTTGAACTTAGTGACTTAATTCAAAATGGTAAGCCTAAAATAATAAGGTTGTGAAGCGCAAGCGGTGAACATTTGCTAATTCATGTTTTCGTAAAAAAACAGCTCCAAGCAACACGAACACACACGGAGCCAAAAGCAGGCCAGAAGTACGAAAGTTAGACAAATGTGTGTACTACCCATCATTCCCATGCTCGCTGAAGCGCCGTGTGCTGCAGCTCCCATAGACACTAGCGCCAGAGTTCCCTCTAGTGTATATTAAGAAACTCTATAAAAGAAACTACCGCGCCTCGTGACGTTGAGCAGTTTTTTTTTTTCTTTGAACGCGCTGTTTTTCAGGGGGATCGCGCGCGCACGCAGGGACAAGTAGCGGCCTCCTGCGGCTATCTCGGTAACTTGATTTTTTGGTCACAGACGCAAAGATGATTTTTCGCTCACAACCAACGGGGCTGGCGCAGGCGGCGAGTTTTCTGCGACACGAGCGTTGTTGTTATTAACGCTATCGCGTTAATAACAACACCGTGGGCATTTCAGTTCACTTATCCCCATTACTCCACAGGTGACGCAAACTTGGTTTTAGATTTCGATAAATAATTGGGAGCCCCAAATTAGGAAGCGATATGCTGCTTCTAGCCCTTTTCTGTATGATTTTCATTTGTCGTTTAGCGCGTCATTCATTTCACGAGAGCATTGCACATCTACACCAAATGTGGTATATGTGTCTGCAGCTGTGGATATATGTCATGTCGCACCGTGTGTGTTTGGACACGGCGCGACATGACACCCTTGACGCATGTGCGGGCTCCACCAATGGGTTGGACACCGAAAACAGGATGTAGACGGTGGTCCCATTCCGCGACCGTTGAATGCAGACGGATACGAGCAGCCGTGACGGTCCCTTTTTCCGTTCCGGGGAATCGCCACCAGCGGAGTATCTCGCCGAGAGATCTCGGACGTCTCCGCACTGAAGCGTCGTCGTAAGCTTGGACGGCGCTTTGTTGCCCGCAGCTACAGAAAAGGCGCCCAGGGGGTTAATTTCCTCGCGTCGCGTGGCCCTCTTCCGGGTGTCGCAACGGCCTGTTTTCTGGTCCGTTCGTGCGTTTTAATAATAGCAGTTGTAATGCGCACGTTGTTCTAGAGCCACATCTTCCTGCTGCATCAAAGAGTGCCACGAAGGAAATGCAGTCCGAAGGAGGTAATTTTGGAGTTTCCGCCGCATAGAGAGGGGAACAGGAAAACTAGACGACACGTGAGCGGCTCGTAATGCGTCCGGCTGTGCTCGTGCTGCTGTCTGAAAGCCGACAGCCACTTAACTCCCGAATATACATGAATCAGTCAAGAGATGTCCCACGTAGTGTTCCAACAGAGGGATCATTGGCGCGTGAAATAGATGTAGTGAGCTGGTCGGCCGGTGCCACCGTTTTGCTTACGTCGTGACGCGGTCGTTGCAGCCTATCGCCAGCTGCGCGTTAGGATGACTACTGGAGGAGGTCTTGAGTTAGGTTGAACGTCGGTGTTAGGTTGAACGCCGACTCGAACCTTGGAGGTTGCATAGATCGATACAAAAAAAAAAGAGAAAGAAATTGTGGTAGCGGTGGCGCCTGGGAAGCGTTCGCATCGTTTTTCGTTATTGTCGTCTTAGCGTTCTTGTGCGTGATGTCCCGGGTGTTGGTATAAGGTTACTCTGACCTTCATATTCACATTCCCAAGCACTGAACAGTGCTGAGTAGTGGTGCGGAAAAACGGGATTAGACGTTGTCAACAAGGCGTTTGCTTTTTAATTAACTACATTGCAGCGGAAGTGCATGATAAAATTATATTGTCAGCGTTTTCCTGTATGAGTGGTGCGAAGATATGTGCTGGGCCCTTCTAAACACGTTATCATTCTTCGGTGGAATGTTCGATAAAGCGTGTGTACGTGCGCGTTGTAAATGATAGCGTCGCGATGTTTCTCTTTGAATCGTGCTTGCGATTGTACTCTATATACATGGTTTAACGTCATCCTAATTATATATATATATATATATATATATATATATATATATATATATATATATATATAATGTGTGTGTGTGTGTGTATCTTCGGTAAAGTTAAAAAAAGCCTTTTTAGAGCAGTATACCTTTTCTGCTGGCACTGACACCGCTACGGCACTCTTCGTCGCGCCAAAACGGATTGGCAGGAGAACGGCGCTCGTGGCAGCTAGATCTCCTGGTTCCACCGAAACGGGTGCATGGCGGCGACAGTGACTCCTGCCTCGTTGTTTTGACGTCGACATATTGATATAGCGGCCGCGAAAACCTCTCATGCGCTGCCACTGTCTATAGGTGTGTGTGTGTGTGCTTGCGCGCTCCGCAAACCTTTTATTGTGGAGCCTTCAAATTGAGATTCGCCCCAATATGGTATGTATTTTTTTTTTTTTTTTTTGCTCGCTTTCCTTTTTGCGAAGTGGGTGTTTCGCGCTGACCCTGTTCTTGGGCGTTTGAAGAACGAACTGTATCGGCGAAAGCGCGCGCGGCCTCTTTCTCTGGCTTGAAACTCTGTTGCGCGTCCCTCCTTTGTGAAATCTTCGGCGAGTCTCGTTCGACTAACTGCTCCATCCATGGTCAGAAATGGCGAACTTTTGCTTCGCCATTATTGGGCCTTTTTTTGTGTGTTCTCGAATATTTGCTCGTGAAGGAGTGTTTTGGAAGGCGGTAGTATTACGCGGGGAGCACTTGTTTTTTTTTGGCAGTACGCGTAGTGTCGATATTTTGCTTTCTACTCATTTCTTCTTTCTTTTTTTTTTTTTGCATTGATAGCATTGGGTTTGAAGAAAAAGTCAATTAAATGGTCAATTTCCGGGGCCCTCCACTATGGCGTCTCTCATAATCATATGGCGATTTTGGAACGTTAAACCCCACATATCATCATCATCATCATCATCATCATCATCATCATCATCATCATCATCATCATCAATAAATGGTCAGGTCCCCCAATATATACGACGCCAAGATTAGGTGAATACGTGCGAATGCGATCGAAGACAGATATAGGACCCAGGACAGCGTCTTAGTATTACGCGTGTTTGCTGAATCATTGAATAATGTGGCATTGGGCGTGTTGGTGTTGAATGAAAGTGCAAATCAGGGATGACACCAAGAGGGGACAGAATAGAGGACACAGAGCGCTCTTTGCTTTTTTTTTTTGTCTCATTTACGCTCATGTGCGCACGTGCAGAACTTTGGTTGCGTGTCCGTGTTTTAATTGAGGAGGAGTTTTAAAACTGCCTATGCGCCATTATCTAGGTACGCCGAAAGGGGAGTTCGAGTTCGTTATTTTAATGTGAAACCTTCGTAATGTCTACTGGTAAAAAAATAGGAGTGTTCCTATGTTCCATTATCACTGGTATGCGTCACTGTAGCAGATTACTACTCATAAAACACGCGCTCATCATCCAGCAAGCGTTGCGTAATAAACATAATGCTTCTTCAATTTGCTGAAGTGCTAGCCCTCATTACCTATAGGTTATACGCATTCAATCGAATCGAGGTTTCGCTGTAGTTTTCTCACTCCATGTTGTATGCGTGTAGTCTGCGCGCGTGCAATTGCATTCTCTGAAAGTGACCGAGCAGCGCACGTCCACCAAGTAGTATATACACAATCTGTAAACATCTGTGAGGCGATATTCTATGTTCCAAGCAGTGACTGTCGCCTTTTATGTCGCTATTCTGTAGCAGCGCCCCTATTTCCTCCGCGCTCTCTCACGTATAATGCACGGCTGCGCGCGTGCAGTCTGTTTACGGCTAAGTAAGTATACCGCAGACGACAGCAGCCAGAGTGGGGCCAGGCTGACGTGGGTGGCGCATAATGTACCCGCTTGCGTCCCACGCGTTTCCTCCTACGAGCTGTATACGCTCGCTGCAGCCATTTAAGATATGCGCGTTCCATTGCGGCCTGTCGCCATCCTCTCACCAAGGGCAGAGAGCTGCGGCGCTGTCGCTAATTGCGGCGTCATGTATACCCTTGCATCTATGCATACGTATTCCGTAGGCTCTCCTCCAGGTTCGGTCGATGCTTACGCGGTTCCTCTGGAAGGGGGTGTTTACGCATACTTCTCGCTTTTTGTGTATACGCTTCTGCATGCTTCCGTCTTTATGCGCGCTCAGATGACGGCGGGGTTGCACCTTTTTTTGGAACTCTTGTGCTTCAGGCGATATAGCTATGGTTCAAAATTATGATATTCTTTCAAAATATTTGTGCACATTTCTTTTTTCTGCTTTGCCCACCGCTGTATTTTTGGTGGTCGTGCGTTGTCGTATGCGCTATTGACGGCATGCAGTGTCGTCGGTTCGATTCCAGTGAGCGGCAGCCGTATTTTCATGTGTGCAAAGAGCCCGCGAGATGGTCAAAATTAACGAAGAGCCCTGCACCATGTATACACGACATATTCCGAGCCCACCCTAAACATTATTATTCTTGTCTCCCCGGGGCATAATTAATATCTCAAGAGTGGCCACATTGCTGTGCGGTCTGCATTCCGTGCGAGGTTTCAAGGTATACGGTATACTTGTGTATTGTACATGTCACCTGTACTGGAATAGATTGCCCGCCGTGGTTATTGTGGCGTCCAGGATGTCGCGCTTGTCAGGTCGCGGGCTCGATTCGCGGCTACGGTGGGGTCGCATTCTGAAGCCGCCTTCGCCAACTCCGTGCAACAGGCCTCAGGCCTAGCCGACCACCCGATCTTGATGATTTGATTCATAGACCGTCTCACCGGTTACTCTATAGAAGTCCTGCAACACTTTTTTAAGCAACCAGGAATGGTTTCATTACGCAGTTCATTGTCTCACGAATCGACTGCCGCAAAGGCTTTAGAATCCTTCCATCGTGTGAGCGGGGTTAGGGGATATGTTACGCTGTATATACAAACACCTTCGCTCTTCTCCCGCCCCGACGAGCGTGCTGGAAGCTAAGTAAGGATGGGTGGCACGGAAAAATAAGTTGCGTCATGTTAGCGTCATGAACTTGATCACTTTCTCCCCCCCCCCTTTTTTTTTGATCGATTGCGCGACATTTAGTGTCATCACGAGGTGACATTTTGAAGATCGCGCCACCATCTCGCAGCGGCCACGATTTGCAGCTTACGATGCACAAATTAGTCAATGGCCGTGGTCTTTGGGTTTGTGGCGCTGTCATTTGGTTATATGGAGTAATTTGTAGAAAGAGGGATCGAGCTCTAGCTTAAATTCCAGGTCGCAAGTTGTGATGTAATGTTTCGCTTGCGTGTTCAGGAACCTCTATCGGCAGCGTTTTCCGCCCACAGTCAAAAAGTGTTGCAGGGCGCCTGTAAACATTCTGCATAAGGCCAATCTGTATGTGCATTTATGGCACCGTTATAAGGTGTATACCTTAGATCAGGCTTTCGAAATGAAAAAAAAAATGCAAACGCACCCGAGTACAGAGGGCTCTCGTTGATGCGTTTTTCTCGGGGACTGGAAAATAGAAGGTATTATGACAAAATCGTATCATTCAAAGAAGCCTTTAAAAAAGAAGGAAGTATGCTATACTCCGTCAGCAATTCACGTTTATTGTCAGCATTGAAGTAGCTGGTACATTTGTGCGGCACGTTCTTATTTTCCTCATTGGACGCAGTGGCCGCCAAGCAGCGATCTTTTCGCCGCAAAACCGACGCTGCTGCGGCCTCAACGGCCCTGCAACTCGCCTCGTTGGAACGTGGTTTGAGCTATACGCTACCGAAGTATGAACGTAGCATTTCTAGATACGTCGGTGAAGATCCAGTTTCCATTCGTATATTTCAAATTTGGGCAAGAATGTCATGGTATTAAACTCAAGAAAATGCGTTATTTTTAATGGACGTATAGACCGTATTATGCGAACTCGTATAAACGAGATTTAACTATATATGTGGCTGCCCGCTCAATTATTCGACGATATAAGGCATGCCTCGCTAATCACATCGCGGTTTGGGCACGTAAGACACCTGGACTTAATTTTGTTGAAGTTTCTCTCGTTGAACTGGGGTTCGTTGCGTTCAGACGCGTCTGCCATAGCCATGTGTTTTGCACGCTTCACCTTAATAACCAGCGTTAGACATCCTGTTGATGAATTTAACAGTATACCAGTTTGGCTTGCGCTACTACAGCTGGACATTTCAATCCAGTACTCCCGTTGTCTGCGCCGCCGTGTCATGCTGCATACGGAACAGGTGATTCCACTGTGTGTTCGAGTGAATGCTGCTCCATCGCCGTTGATTAGAGACCACCATATATATATATATATATATATATATATATATATATGGGTCATTTTATATCAAGTGTACTCGGTCAGTTTTCGATCATCTTCAGTCATGCTGAAAAGGAACTACAAACCGCTTATATCGTTAGTCGCCAAAGGAACGTATATACGGACCACCACCGTTCTCCAGAGACTGTTAATGTGCAAGATTTAACGGACCGGCAGTCGCGCCGTTCCGAGAATTCAGTCGTGTGGCAGGGATACAAGTTTTTATCCCCGTTATTTTGCAAATGTTGAGAAGTTCAGTTTCGCAGGCCTGTTGTGTCGACAAAACAAACACAGAAAATTGCCAACTCACTTTTCAGAGCTTCTCAAGTATGCGCCGGATTTCCCCGCATAACGGCAATCGAACTTCCGCTTGATTTAGGCGTTATGTTCGACGCATTGGTGACCGCTAACCACAATTCGAATGTCGCCCATGCACCAGGCACGACCCTATTTTCGTAAACGATGATAGTCTGTACTTTCATAACCAGAAAGTTGTTTCGATAAATCTACCCTTTCAAAATGTAACCACTGCGAAACGTTTCGTTGACTCGGCACTAAACCGCACATCCGTGGCTGCTGTACCGATGGGGCGGTTACGCGGTTAGCGCTCGTTAGGTCTAACCTGCGGACTTGCAACGCAATTGGCGCATCGCCCCGGGAAGTTTGCCAGAGACAGCATAAGACCGGGCGAAAACGAGATGGAACTCGCGAGCTAAACCGAAAGCAGCATGCGTGGAAGCAAGTTTGATTATACAGCGTCGGGAGAACAGCCGTGACAACAAAAGCCCGCCAAGCTTACATGTGCGCCTGCTGGTGGGAAAGGTGCCGTGGTCAGATACGAGGGAGACGCGGTGCCGAGGCGCTTTGTCCCAGTCATCAACCCATCATCATCCATTCGTCTGTCCTGGCACTTCCTGCCCCTCCCCCCAGGGTCGTGTGAGAGGGATTTGGGCAGATGCCCATACCCTGGCAAGGGGGCCACCACTCGGCGCCAGGCGCCAAACATACGCGCCCTGCCTCCCGGCGTACAAGCCAGGGAGACCCAACAACAACACCCTTCGGTGTAGTAACTTTGGTCACAACACACAAAGCGGACGTACCCTGGCAAGGTGGGCTGTCGCAGCGCGTGGGGCGCGCTGCGGTCATGGCCCGTCTTATGACCGCTAGGGCCCAGTGAGACTCAACGGAGGGGCTACGCTTTGGCGCGGCGACTTCGGTCACCGCGCGCAAAGCGGACGTACCCTGACCCTCGACTCGGGGACTACTTTTCGCCACGGCGACTTTCGTCACCGCACACGAAGCAGACGTACCCCGACAACTGACAAAGCGGCTGGCCTTCGGCACGGTAACTTCAGTCGCCGCACACAAACTGCACGTGCTCTCACACTGTATGAGAAACCGCCTCGCGAAACTTTTTCATTTGCAGAACAGCTTTCAGTGATAGTTGAACTGAAGTCGCACGCGCGATTGTTACGGCGCAACTATTTTCTGGCTCGGACGCGGGCGGCCGTTTCAAGCGGAGCACCTAAAGCCAACCAGCTTCGCTGTTACTTAAGCTTTACATTGCTAAGCTTCTTCCACTTAATTTCTTTCTTCTTTTTTTCTCTCCACGCTCCGCTCCTTGTTAGTTTGTTCCATGTCCCCTCCTCATTCGTAGCGTCTGCATGGCATGTCTCACCCCTGCCGGCATACCTCCGTTGAGAAGCGCAGTCATCATCTCGCTTATCTGAGCCGCATTACAGGCGGTCTTTGATTTCGGCGACTGCGCAGTGAGCGATATGCATATCAATGAAGTTCTAAGGTATTATAAACGCTAGTAAGAAAAGTCTGCTTTATAGCCAGTCCTGCACTATAACGCGGTTACGCTTTGAGCAGTCCGAGCTGTGCGTGCATGGAATGTTATGGAATGCTTCTTAGGCTTTATTCGGCTGTTTTAGTTGTCACAAATTTGTTATTTCCGCTCGGCAATGTCATTTTAACGTCTACAGCTGCTTTGCTGTAATTTACGCTCTTGGTTGCTCGTAGAACTCCTTTTTTTTCTGTGCCAAAATAGACTTTTTACGGCTCCAAAAACCTTTTTATCTTCTCTATAATACGCTTTTGGCCACTCCATAAACCATTTTTCCTGCTCCAAAAGGTGCCTTTCGCTGCACCGAAAACCTGCTCCGAAATGACCTCAGCCAATCACATCACTGAAATGACGAATAGGGAAGTGTTCAGTACGTGGCAGGCAGATGCGATCAATGTCTGACAGTGAAGAATGTATGTATTATCAGGAGGTTGAGGGCAAGCCCCGGAAACATCCGAAGTTGCTGTCAAAGGCAGAGGCAGTTGGACCGCAAGTAGTATAGATTGTCGAGAGCACTGGTATGAAATGTTGTGCAGGGTATTTTGAACGCCTATCCCTTACAGAAATGAGTTTGGCCTTTCTGTCACCCACGAGTCACCCATCAGTCACCCCAGTCACCTTCCTGCAGACTCAAACTTTCTGTAGATCTCGTCTTCAGACTTTCTGTAGACGCCGAGCAGACGGCAAGCAGACTTTTCTGATGATGTGCGTCCAGATTGCGTGCGCATCAATGTATATAACATATACGTATGTATCTATGTATTCTGGACCATGACACATTTGATAACAATCATTAAATGGGTTTCACCTTTCAGTCACCCATCAATCACCCACCAGTCACCCCCGTACAAACCTAGTCTGCAGACTTTCTGCAAACGCCGAGCAGACAGTAAGCAGACATGTGTGATAATGTGGGCCCTGTGAGTGCGTGTGTGGATGCATACACCGTATGCGTGTATATCTATACATTCTGGGTCATGACGCTTTCCAGCACAGCTATAACTAAATAGGTTTCACCTTTCAGTCACCCACCAGTCGCCCCCTTACTGACCTAGTCTGCAGATTTTCTGTAGACGACAAGTAGACTTGTCTTTTATATGGGCCCTGTGAGTGCACGTGTGGATGTATACATTAGACACGGGTATATTTATGCATTCTGGTTCATGACATGTTCCGTAACAGTAACTAAAGGGGCTTCATCTTTCAATCATCCATTAATCACCCACCAGTCACCCTAGTCCTCAGATTGTCTGCAGAAACGCTGCAGCTTTTCTGCAGCCCCGTGCGACTGCCTGTCAGAAGGCAATTAAATGGCTCTAATTAAAAGATCGTTGCACATTTGGCAAGCGCAGAATAAGAGATATGTGTACTTTATGGCTATCTCACAGCCACCATATAGCTTTGCACGTATTCTGCGTACGTTCATATGTAAATTTTTGAAGCATAAGAATTTTCCTCCCAGCACTCAATGGCCGGTCAAGAAGACAAGGCTCTATATATATATATAACACCCACCGGGTGGTGGGTGTTAGATTCTCATGTGCGAGAGGTCTATGTGTTTGGTACTCATTTAGCTGTTGTTGCTTGGTTGTTGATGGGCACGTGTATGGGCGGTATAATAATAACCTTCGATGCTGTATTTTCCTTGAATGTCTTTGCTAACTCAAATGATACCTATTACTTTTTGTTCATCCTTGACAAAACGCTGTGGATATTCTGCAGAAATGCTGCAGAATCGTTGTAGACTTTCTGCAGGCGTTCCGCCGATATTATGCAGGAATGCTGCATCCTGCGCGGCTACAAATGCTCTGCAGACTTTCTGCAGAACGGGTGTGCCAATTGCCTACTCGAAGGTGACAGGGGGTGACAGAAAGTTTTTCACTTGTCTACATGTATTTTGCATCCCAGGTGACTACTGATCTGTATAATTTCTGCAGATGGGCTGCAAGTTTTTTTTTTTTTTTTTTTTTGTGATACCGCACCCATTCGCTCCTTCGCAGGGTGTAGGACAAAGAAGCCGCTGCTGGAACTTACCCGTAGGGGGTTAATCATTATGTAGTCCTCGCACTTGTGCTACTCGGTCTCACAGAAGTTGCGCAACTTATTTTTGGTGCTTGCTTGTTGTCAAGGGATTCCATTGTCCAAGCAGTCGTAACACGTGGGACTTCCCGCCCGTGCGCCTCTTCGCGTGGTTCCTCTTTCGGGTTTTTATCGCTCCGCTACGGCTTTAGCGTGCCATTTGGTCACGTTGCCGTGTATACGCGTCTGACGTGACTGTTCGCGCGCGCGAGGCCAGCGCTGTAGAGAAACAAAGTAACGGTCTCTTCTTTCCGATCATGCATGTGCACGTGGGCGCCCGCCAAATGCGTGTCAATTTGGACCGTGAGGCCTCCTGCAGCGCCACTGGGGTGGAGCTCGTTGTACGACAATAGCATATTGTCTTGTCAACGATGGCACGCCTTCAGGCGTTGACGTTGAGAGGTGCTGAAGGCATGTCTGGCGCTGAAAACCGCCACCAGCGTTGCGCGCACCTTGCATGTGCGAAATGTGTGTCAGCGCACCCCGTTCTGTAGAAAGGCGCCGCGCTCTTCGTCTATCGCATTTCGCTCGTCAGGTGACTGCCTCATCGGCTCTTTCTGTCCTTCGCTTTACTGCTGTAAAGTGCGTTTATTTTTGTTATTACCTGCCTATACTACGCGCTGGCGATGATTACCTCATACTCTGTGTCAGCATCATGTCGCCTTGGCACCACCGTTTACATGAAGATGATAGCCCACTTGTATTCATGTAAAGCGCTGTTTGTATTCCCTCTCTCGGCAGTGTGATACTGCATACCTGCCAACTCACCTTATTTGCCCGAGAGACGCCCCAATTTCGACCAATCTTCCAGATTGAACAGGTACAGCCATAAATCACCCGAAAAACACCCGTAGCCCCTCGGGGAAGAAAACAAAGGACAACAGCTGTATTTTCGGCAAAACACCCCTGACTCTATCGTGGAAAAGAAGTTAACATAAAACAGCACTTCCAAAAGTTTCTGGCCTTGAGTAACTTCAACAGCTTTCCAGAAATGTCAAATAACTTGCAAAGTACTCCCGTCTTACACCCAGTTGTACAACGCTGAAACAGCAGTAGGCAGGTTTTTTTTCTTGTTTTCATCGGTATTACTTGAAGCTGTTTTTTTTTTTTGTTAGCCCCTAACGAGTGTTATTCGATTCGGTGTGATTTCGTTTTAGGGTCTATGCTTGTAGTGATTCGCTTTTTCTTTGTGCACAGAGCAAGCAAGGTACAACTTTGTTTTTATTGTCATGTTAAATTGTTTGTCGCATGCGCATAGTGGTTCCATAGAGTGCCAACCTTTATTGACGCACTGCAATAATTTTTTCCACGCAACAGCTCTACATATCGCTGCCCCTTTTGTGCGCATGCCGGTTCCAGAGTGTGTAACTACCTTTTCGCGCATGCGTCGAGGCGCTAAATTTCGCGTCATTTTTTGTTGTGACGCCGCAGCAAATTCGGTTTTATCGTGAACGTTGATCAGTTAGACCGTAGTTGCAGCGAGCGAACGGGACTGAACCGGAAGCAAATGTGGCGAGAAGGAGGTGAAGACTGTGGAAACAAATGGTGCGACGAGAAGCGTGTGGCCGTTCCTCCTCGCCCGGCCCTGCTGCGCCAAGGTCTCATCAGCTGTCAATGGCGCTTCGAAGGGCGAGCTCTTCCCGTTCTGCGGTTCCCGCTCGCTCGCTATCATGGTCAACGGAGGCTCGTTCGGCAAACGTGGGCGGCGGCACCGCAGGTGGATGCGGGCGCGCCGACAATGGAGGGCGTGGGCGCTGTTTATTCCTGGTGCTCTTTTTTTTCTTTTTCAACTCGTGTCGCGCACCTGCCACCTTCGAGACAGATCTTCGGCCGAACGGCCACTTTCGCGCGGTCTCCGCGTGCGGATTCAGAAACGCCGGCTCTGCGCGAAAACCGAGTGTGTCTCCAGCAGCTCTTCGACCTCGTTCGAAATGTGCGGCCGTCCGCGGCGCTTCGCACGCGATACGAGCGGTTCGACCAGAGTATGACGTCAGCCAAAGCCACTTCGCTCGAGCGTGGCGCGGTTCTCGAAAGGTCGCGGTCTTCCTCGAGTGCGAAGGCGTGTCCTTCCGGCATCGTGTACAACTGAATGCGATAGAACAAACCGCGGACATGCATTGTGGATTTCTGAGCGAAAAAAGCGATCGGACACTGCTGATGAACCCGTGGGGTGAACTGTTTAGAAGTGTGGCAGCTTGGGCTAGTCGGTATGGCATGACGATAGTTATAGCGCGAGAACAAAACGACGACACTGACACAAGAAGGAGACGTGTCCTTCGTCTCCCTCTTGTGTCTGTGTCGTCGTTTTGTTCTCGTGCTATAACTATCGTCGTGAACAGTTCGTCGCCAAGGATTATCGCGTCGTCTCGGCCCTCTTGAAAATCGCTGAAGTGCATCGCAAGGTGACCTCAGAGCAGCGCTGCCGAGTTGCGTTGCGTCTGGGGCCCATAACTGGCTCTAATAGGGAGTGTCTAATAGAGAGCGTTCTTGCACGCTGATGTTCACAGGGAATGAACACGTCCTGCTTTCGTCGCACCCCGCCTTCTTTTTTTTCTTTTTTAAGTACATAATAATCAGCTGTTTCGCGTAGAACGTGTGTCAGTCGTCGAGTATTTTTCGCCTTCGGCTGGTTGATAACTCGTTCATCTATGTCCGTCTTGGCATTCGTCCCTGCGAGCTTCAATGTGCGGCAGATACCCAGTCGTGAATGGTCGTTTACTGGAACCGCGCAGTGACACTGAAATAAAACGATGCCGGTTTCCTTTTATATACCGACGGCGACTCCATCACGCTTCTCCTTTTATAGCCCGTTGTTCACGGTGTTCGCTTGCCTGCTATTCTCGGGGCTGGTTCCCCCGATTTTGTGTCTATTGCATGTCTGGAGCGGTTTTCTTTCTTTTTTTTTTTGTTTACTCTTGCTTGGGGCGTAGCAGCAAAATGTTCCCCGGCGCGCCGCATTTAAAAGCTCAATGAGATTGAAGGTGGTGGCAACGTAATGGTTGGAGCTTACGCAGTGAAATTGTATGTACTGCTTGAGATGATTTAAGTGGAACGTTTTATTATTTGAGGTTTGTGAGTTTTATTTCATAAAAAATAATGATATAGTTACCCGGGGCACGACCAGCGAAATGACAGAAAAAGAAAAAAAGCCTCACAGGGTGTTTACCCTCGAAAGACCCCCTCCCCCCCCCCCCAAAAAAAAATAATGACATTAGGCTCAATGTTAAGAAAATCACACTGGCGTGTGCAGTAACCCTTAAACGTAAAGAAAAATTATTACACAATACGTATGCAATTGCAAACAGAATTGATGGTGGTGACAACCCAAGAAAATGACACCGACAGGTTAACCTTTGTCATTCACAAATCACAATCTGTAAGAAGACGAGCACCGATTGTCTTAGACAACATCACATAAGATTTGCGTTTGCATTGGTAATGTGAAAATGCATGTTATCCTTCCACTCTCCTCAGTAAGGGTTGCTCTAAAGGGGTGCTTAATGAAAAAAAAAACAGAATCTATATTATATATATTGATTCGTCCACGCACTCTCATAGCATTCACCTATCAACTTGTGCTGAATTCCAATGGCAGATCGCGAGCGCTGGGCCAGATTACGAATGGAGAGCGCAGATCCGACCGGGATTGCTATCGCCAAATCTGTGATTGGAACGCGCGCGTCTCGGCGGGAGCTCTTGGTGAGCGGAAATCTAGCGAGGGGGCACGAGAGGGTACGAGAGAGTGCAAAGCGTTTTCTGGGCATCCATCAGTGAGTGGATAAAAGGTGGGCGCACTGAATACGTCACTTGAACTTCCGGTCTAATCTGCCGATTTCAGCGGAGCCAGAATTCTCGCTCCACGGAGCAATCCGGGATCTGCGGTTGCTCTCTATCTGCCATTGGGACACACAATTCACGCTCCCAATCCACCATTGGAATGTGATTTCTCCGCTCAGAGCAAAAAAACTTGATCTGGATCTGCCATTGGAATTCAACATGAGAGGTTCGGTTCCTTTTCCTGATAACGAACTCAGGACGTATAGTACAAATCTGGCTGAAGTACTTACCGGCTGAAACGGTGTGACGCAATGGATCCAGTAATGCATACACAATGGAGCGTAGATGAAAAATTAATAAAAAATTAACGACATTTTCTCAAAGAGAACCCTGATGGGATGCGAATCAGCGGCGTTGCGCACGGACACGATCGGCATTTTTGACTTGCGCCTCGTCGGTGTCGTCGGTCCTCCGCTGCCGACGCTTGCGTTCGGCTTCCCTGGCTTGCGCCTCATCGGTGTTGCAGGCGCGACGTCGCCATTCGCTAGCGCGATTTACTCTGCTGCCGGCGACGGCCGGGTTAGGCCAAATCGCTTCGGCGCATGTTTCGGTGGGCAAAGGAGCTTCGCTTTCCTGCGTCCTCTCCATCGCAAATGAACGAGCCGAAAGAGTGTTCACTCGATGTGTGCTCGGACGTTGCGAGCGCTGGAGAAGGTGAAGCCAGAGAAAGGTGACAAGAGAAAGGCGAGGGAGAAAGTGACGTTACCGCGCACTGCGAGGGAAGGCGTGACCTACTTGGCACCGCCCCAACACCTGCGGCGAGGGGAGCGCGATGCGACGTCTTGGCATGGAGACGCGGACGGACAGCGTTACACAGGCTCGTCAAACCGCGCACTGCGAGGGAAGGCGTTACCTACTTGGCGCCGCCCCAACACCTGCGGTGAGGGGAGCGCGATGCGGCGGCGTCTTGGCATGGAGACGCGGACGGACAGCGTTACACAGGCTCGTCAAAGAGCTGCTTTGCATCTAACAAAACGCACCAACTGCCCTGTATTCTCCGGCGTTTACGCCTCGCTAATTCGCGCAGACTTTCACGGCTTTCGCAGTGAGAACGAGAGGGATATAAAAAAGAGGGCGACATCCGAGAGCAGCAGCAGCTCCGGTAGGCGCTTGATTATCGTAGCAGTGGAGCGCGTATCTTTTGTTCGTCGGGCGCCTCGTGACCGAGGAAAAACGAAAAGATCCATTAAGTCTAGCCTGCGTGGCTCGGCGTGTGCGTTTCGGCCTCGCGAGAAATGTTAATCACTCGTGTGAGCGCATCTGCTGCGTGTGTACGTGAGCGCCCGCAGAGGGGAATTTTTCGGCGGCGCGCTTCAGATGTTGCGAGGTATAGAATCATTTCATGCTTGTGGATGGATTGGTGGTTGATTAGCCCCTGGATTCGTTTTTCGCTCTGTTTCTCTTTGGAGCACCTTTGCGTGGACTTCCTATTTATCCGTCTCTCTTTTAATCGCTTGTTCTCGTCGATTCTCTCTCCGAATTTGGGCTGAAACGCAATCCCGGTAGGCGTTGACGGCTCATGCGGCGTCTTGGGCCAGCGCCAGCCAAACGCTTGCTGTGCGTGTGTACGTGTAACCACGTTGTCGTACTTAATCGGAAGACGTGTTGCGCGATCGACATTTCCGTTTTTTCCGTGTATAGAGAGTTGTGGAGGAGGCAGTATGCCTGTCAGGCGTTTGCATGCAGTGATATATTGTAATGTTTTTAATATGAAATCCTTATATCTCTGTTTCAAGGTCGTGTTGTGAGGTACAAAAAGGAGCACGCGGGCTATATACGCATTCACTTTGTCCTTGCGGGGTTCCCGTGAGTAATAAATTTAAAAAACAAAGCACAAATACCAAGTGCCCAGTCTGTTTGAAACTCTAAGGCCGTATAGAAAAGCACGAAAGGCCGCTCGCCGTAACCTCCGGCTGGAGGAAGCACCTATGGATGACGCTGTGGCAGCGCCCGACGATGACAACATGCAGCCCATAAGCAACGCATGTGCTTTGTGAATGCAGAAATTGCAGAGAGAGTCTGCTGCCGCAACTGCGGATCTGAGTATTCCCCGTAATTTTTAACAGCGATGACTTCACATGCTGACTTCGCGTCACATGTTTTCACCAGTATGCCACAATTGTTGCCGCAATGACTACTGCCCTGTAAAGTGCCACGTCATTGATGAGGTTCGTGATCACGGCGCTGAAGGTGCGCATTTGCAGCTTCAGCACGTTCCTCGTGCTCTCAGCCGAGCCTAACTCGTTCAGTGTCAGGGCACTTTGTTACTCATTCGCAGTGCATAAGGTGTGTAGCTGATCAGCCCTGTCGACGGTTGCATGTGGGTTGGAGAAAGAAGGAAAACTTGGTATGGAAAGGCGTTCCGAAAGTGAACCCGTAGCCCGTGCCACTTACTGGAGAAACCAGTGGCCCGTAGTGTCCAGCGACCCTTAACATCCGCTTTCTGCCTGCTCTGATGAGCAAGCCGGGTCACACTGATCCTCTTTGACGTTTCTATTTGTGTCGCAGTTTTTCAGGTTCTTCGCAGGTTTGTTGTATGCCTAGTACTGTGTGGGTTTTTATGTTATTATTTTATCTGCAGTCTGGAACTTGTTCAGGGGAAGTGACGTGGGCTTATATCGCCGACAAGTCTCTGGAACCTGTTCACCTTTTAGATGGATGCAGGGGCTGAGTGCCACACGAGGTGGTCATTATTTCATTTATTCGCCTGTCTTATACTCCGTCTCTATCCGCGTGACTTGCATATATGGTGGTGTCGTTTTTTGTTGTTTTTTATGCCAGCCTCGTGTTCTACCTGGAATAAAGAAAACTTTCACAGCGGCTTTTCCATCGCATGCCACCCGCAATATTATAGCGCAGCACGCGGCCTGCAATTCACAATAAATTATCAAAGTCAGCTAAAAATTGATTTCTCTTCTATCCAAAAATGACAGATGAAGATCCAAAGCTACTCGTAAAAAGCCTTCTATCAGCCATAGGCTGATTCAACATTACGTGCTCGGTCGTTAGGGGGATCGCCGCGGGAGGCCGCCACTTGTCCAAGCGTGCGCGTGCGATCACACTGAAAAAGCCGCGTATTCGTAGAAAAAAGAAAAAAATGGCTCAAGGTCATGTGCACACTAGGCGGGAAGGAAGTCAAAATGGATTAAGTATATATATATATATATATATATATATATATATATATATATATATATATATATATATATATATATATATATATATATATATATATATATATGAACTCGAGAGGTTTGAAGTATACCGCTCGTGTGCGTCAGTCTTCTTCTCTGTCCTCATCTGCGCATTTGCCGTTTGTAGAGGCCTACACTAAATTTCCGCCTGAAGAGCTATATAGGTGTGCGTGAAAATCTCTATATATGTATATCTGCAATATATAAGGATTAGTAAAAGGTCGCCGCCAGCGTTCTCTTTCAACTTCTTCCGCTTCTCTCGCCGGAATTCGTCGAGCGAGTGGCACTGCGCGTACTGCTGTCAGCTTGCGCCATCCCGTGTTTACTCGGTATACCAGTGCTGGAGTGAGCGAAGCCCACTTCCTTGCAACACACGCTGTGGCCTAATTGGACCAGTGATTGCGATGTGGGTCAGAGTGGAGCGAGTGGTACGTTACGTGCCTATACATGGAGGATGTTTCTCTCTCTCTCATATATATAAACTAGAACTGCGAAAGTGTCTTCTTTCGAGCTCCGCTAAACAACGCGGCGGATATTACTTTCGCGTGTTATCCAAACGCGTAATCGGTTAGTTAATAATTTTCACTTTTGTAATTGGTTTTTGGGGATATGCCAATTTCTCGAATGTATAGCCAGTGATCTCGTGAGGCATAGAGAATATGTAGCAAATTCAGCAACTTCGAGACGCTGTTCATTCACAGTGTGTGCTGCCAAGAGAGGGGGCACCCGATTTACGTTTGCGCTTACAGGGGCCATGACATGGTCACCCAACAATTCGTGTTTTTCAGTGAAAACCAAGGGGTCTGTTATGCTTATACAGGTTCGAAAAGTGGGCCACAAAAATATTTCTAGGCGAAACAAGCCCGAGACGTGGCTGGCTGTAAACCCCGCCCACCGCCGGCGACCGCCATTTTGCTATGGCGCGTGTGACGTAATGAGCTGGAGGGAGTGGAGCCGTCGCCTTCCCAAGTTTCAGCCGCTGAAAATTGTTCAGTTTCAGTGCCAAGGTGAAGGAAGCTGTCTCAATTTGACGTGCAGCTTACCATGGAGCAACATCATTTGCCGGGGTGCAGGCGCTCGCGCTCAGCCATGCAATTGCTTGGTACGTCGTGGTTCGCGAGTGCGTCAGTGTAGCCAGACTCACAGGCCGCTGGCGTGCATATGTTATTATTCAATTCTAAATTGAGTTCCTGACCAAATGCGCTAACATTTCGCGAGCTTATTTCGGAATGCGAAAGGATTAACCCACATAACGCAGATTATGATCGAAAATTTGGGTGTCATGGCCCCTTTAAGTGCACAATACTGCGGTTTGTTTAAATAAATATCGCGAACAACGACGCATTTGTTCAGTTTTCGGTGGCACATGTATCCACATCCGGGCCACTCTGAGATTTCACTGTAAGAAGATATACCACGTGAACTCCCCGACTGTAATGCGCGATTGATAGGTACCGTAAAGTAAAATTTAAGAGGCTAACTAGTGAGTTTTTTTTTTTTAATCAGTCGATTATGGATTGTGTGTGTGTGAGGGGGGAGTGCATGGATGGGTTTGTGTAGATATTGTTCACTGAGCAGCAAAAAAAAAAAAAAAAAACCAGCGGTAGCTGCATTTTGTGCGCTTTGAAGCCGATTTTTCATGCGTGACACTTTCCATTTACGATCTCTATTCTTTAGCGTCTGGCATTGATTCATCATTTCTGTACGAAACCAGAGCAAGCGGATGAAGTTGCGCGTAAAGCTGGCACTGTTAATGGCAAGGAATAAAAAGAGCAAAATGGCTCATATTGCGGTGTGTCTATAGCGCAGATGTACGGTGACCGTGTATATACACTGGCAGTCGTGATGGAAGGGCCACCTGTTCATTTGTTTTGCGCGCGTATTTGCTTCACGGTCTGAAACATGTCACGCGTTATGGAACTGGGCATTTACCAACCAGCCAGGAACTGTGCTCGTATTCTGTCCACATCGGGGAGCACATATACCCAAATATTGCATTGAGCTTGCCGCTCATGTCTTCGTCCTATTTGATTTCTTTTTTTTTTTTTTTATTGAAAAGTCGAGACGCTGCTCCTACCCTGTTTTCACTTGTCCACACCAAAGTGTTCTATCTTAAGTGGAAAACGCGCTCTGTACGACTGATTTGTTCGAACTTTAATTGCCCGAAAAATTCTTCGTATATGTGTTTTTTTCGCGGATTCTGTATACACTCGCGGTGATCGCCAGCGCACTCAACGCTGAAAGATTGTGTGCGAAAAAATATGGCATTTTTCGTCGCGCCATAAAGTCTGAAACGCTACAAATTTTCGACTAACACTGTTCTCAAGAATGCGCATGTGTGTCGGCTTAACGTTATGGGCTCCGCTGAGCTGAAACTGTGAACTTTGTTCATATTGCGCCACGCTGCGCCAGAACACTCGAACAGCTAGCCTCAATATTTTCTTAGTACTGTTAATTTGAGTTAGAAATGGAGAATCAGTTAGTCACCTGCAATTTGCCCATCCTCATCCAATCTAATTCAAACATGCAGACGATAATCTTATAGCTACTAGTTCGCTGTACCTAAACCTCACCGCGAAAGAAAATAGAAAAGGACTGTGGTTCTAAAGTTTCCCTACAATTTTCATTATTTAGCCACTTTTGCCGCAATACACCTTTGCTATGCGAAAAAAAAAAAAGCGTACTATGATTTAGAAGAGGTTATTGGTATTCGCTGTCACGGGTCACAATACATTTTATACCTTAATTACTAGTACGATGGCTGGCATCTAAAAATTACTGGCAATCATTCACAGCTGTGCATGACGTTTTCTGCGACCTCAAGAAACTATAAACAAAAACGTACGGTAGTTTTTAATGCGAAGCATTTCTTAGCTAACTTCGGCGACTTTGAGCGTATCTATCTATCTATCTATCTATCTATCTATCTATCTATCTATCTATCTATCTATCTATATATCTATCTATCTATCTATATATCTATCTATCTATCGCCGCCTACGACTTTTAGCTCTTCTGGCCGTTTCGATAATGGTATCAATACCAAACTTGGTTTGACATAACATGAGTGTATGAAGAACATATTTGACTAGTCATAACATGAAAATCATGACATGTACGTCATGAATGTCATGATGTACATTTCATTGTCCGGCAGCTCTTGCGGTGGTTTAGTTCACATGGCATGTTGCAAAACTGGTATGTTATGACATTGATTGCATGGCAAACAAAATCGACCGACCCTAACATGAAAATCATGACATGCGTGTCATGTAACAACATGACTACATGCCACGCTCATTATGCACTCGCGGCCGTTTCGCTAGCGTCACATATACCAAATTTGGTATTGAGGTACGTAAATGGATGACGAAGGTGTGTGATTGGTGCACACATGATAATCATGAGATGCGTGTCATGTAACAACATGGCTACATGCCACGCTCATGATGTGCTGGCGGCCGTTTCGCAAGCTTCACCTATACCAAATTTGGTATTACGGGGCGTTATGGATGACGAAGGTATGATACTGGTGCAAACACGATGAACATGAGAAGCGGGTCATGTAACAGCATGACTACAAGCTATACGCTCATGATGCGCTCGCGGCCGTTTCACTTGCTTCACATGTACCAAACACGGTATTACGTGACGCCAACGGATGACATAGGTAAATGACACATCCAAACATGATAATCACGGCAAGCGTGTCATGTAACATGATTACATGCCACACCCATGATGCGCTCGCGACCGTTTCGCTAGCTTCACATACCCCGCAGGGGCGCCTGATAAAGCAGGCGTTTGGTGTGTAGCGACACCACGGACCCGAGCTAACGGGGGAGTTTCTACTCCCTCCCACGCCTAGCCGTGCGTGGCTTTGCCGTGTCCGGGGAAAAGGGAATCCTGGGGGTTGAGCTGACGCTGGGTGATTGGACCTTTAAGGCCCCCCGGCAGAGGCAACACACCCCTTTGGCCCCGGCTTCACGTAGACGGCACCCCTGGGCTGACCCACCCAGGGGAAATCGGCAGTCGCCTTTTCCTATCTCTCTCTCCCTACATCTTCGTCTTTATCTCTTACTGTTTATCTGTCCTGTCTTCTACTCTCTTCTGTTTACTTCCAAACTTCCTGGCGGCGAGGGTTAACCCTGTGCAAATAGCCTACCTTGGTCTAGGCGCATTGGGTTATAGTTGCGTTGTACGGCTGGCGTCTGCAGGTTTTAGCATCCACAAACTTGTAGCGTCCCCTTGTTGGGCTCCGTGGTGGGTGGCCGCCAACGCTTCTGAAGAAAATTAAACTGGCATGCATAAAGCATTTCCCCTATTAAGTGATCGTACCGCCTTAAAGCGTGTACGCACCGAAGACTTAGGCTTTTTCAACCAATCAAGTGAAAACTTCCCCCATTTTCATGTTATACATAGTGAAATAAGCAGCAAGCAAGCCAGAACCGTATCACCCTTTGTAGTAGCCAGATGTCTCACAGAAACTCTTGGAGCCGGGTACAAAGTTACCAAAATGGCCAGCGGAGACCTCCTCCTTGAAGTCCGAGGAAAAGAACAGTTCGAAAAGCTACAGAATCTTTCAACTTTTGGTGACACTCCCATCACTGTAACGCCACACAGATCCATGAACACAACCCGTGGAGTAGTATCTGATGCTGATTTGCTCAGCTTGACTGAAGAGGAACTTCTGGAGGGGTGGAAGAGTCAGAATGTGACCAATGTACAAAGGATCACCATTAGAAGAGACAACAAGGCAACACCAACAAAACACCTAATACTCACTTTCGCTTCCAGTAATCTCCCAGAAAGTATTCAAACAGGCTACACTAAGACGTCGATCAGACCATACATACCTAACCCACGTCGTTGTTTCAAATGCCAGAAGTATGGCCACGGCTCACAAAGCTGTCGTGGTCACCAAACTTGTGCACAATGTGGAGTGTCAGGCCACAACTCTGACAATTGCGAAGAACCATCACACTGTGTGAACTGTGGCGGAAATCATGCCGCATACTCACGGTCTTGCTCATTTTGGAAAAAAGAAAAAGAAATTATCACATTGAAAATTAAAGAAAATATTACATTTAAGGAAGCAAGACGAAGAGTGTCGCCATTTTATGGCGCTACATATGCTGATGCGGCGCGTCAGGGGGCAACGCCGCAGCAGCCCTCGTCACTCCTTCGGCCAGCGCAGAGCGAGCCGATGGCTGTGGCACCTGCCCCCAAGGCGGCAGTAGTTCAGTCTACTCCGCCGCCTAGCGAATTGAGGCCGGAGACTCCAGGGTCCTCTGGTCTCAAGGCCTCCCCACACCAGGCGAGGCCTAAAATCCGAACCACCAGCTCGCATGTGCGGGCAACCAGTGCCTCTGCGGAGGCAATGGATACAACGGTACCCTTGGTACCAAAAGAGCGGCGTGCCTCCTTGGAGCGCGTTAAGAAAAAAAATAAAAAACCAATAACGGGGCCGGACGACCGTCCTGCCACCTGAATTATTGACCTCACTCCAACACAGGATACTCTTTGTACACACAGCAGCATCTCTCTTGTTTAAATATGCAGACAGAAATATTACAGTGGAACATCCGAGGCCTTCTTCGAAACCTCGATGACTTACAAGAACTCCTCCATGAACACAATCCAAGAGTGCTGTGTGTACAGGAGACACACTTAAAACGAACTAACACAAACTTTTTACGTAACTATATAATCTTCCGAAAGGATAGAGATGATGCCATGCTACCATCCGGTGGTGTAGCGGTTATAGTAAGTCAAGGTATAGCATGCACACAATTACCCCTTCAAACTTCCCTCGAGGCGGTGGCTGTCCGAGCAGTTATTCTAAACAAACTTGTCACTGTTTGCTCTTTGTACATACCTCCGCACCACCGTCTCGAAAAACTTCAATTCCAGTCTTTAATCGACGAACTACCTGAACCTTATCTGGTCCTTGGGGACCTGAACGCACATAATGGTCTGTGGGGTGACTCTCGCTGTGATGCCCGAGGTCGTCTCATTGAAAAATTCCTCCTTTCATCGGGTGCTTGTCTGTTGAATAGGAAAGAGGCAACATACTATAACCTTGCCAACAAAACTTACTCTTCCATAGACCTCAGTATTGCATCTCCTTCACTTGTACCATTACTTCAGTGGAAAGTCATAAATAATCCATACGGAAGTGACCATTTCCCTTTAGTTTTGAGTACACCAATAACAAATGAATGCCCTCCACATGTTCCCAAATGGCTGGTAAACAAAGCCAACTGGGAACGATTTCAAAAGCTTACTCACCTAAATTGGACTGACATATGCGGGTTAGGCATAGATGAAGCTGTGCAGTACTTCACGGCTTTTCTTACTGACGCAGCAACCAAGTGCATTCCACAAACATCTGGACTGCCCAGCAAACGACACGTTCCGTGGTGGAACACTGAGTGCCAGAATGCGCGAAAGGAACAAAACAGGGCATGGAGGTTGCTGCGGAACTCGCCGACAGCGGAAAACCTTGAGAGCTTTAGAAAAATAAAATCTCGAGGCAGGAGAACGCGTCGGCAGGCCAGAAAAGAAAGCTGGCACAAGTTTTTATCAGGGATAAATTCATATACACAAGAGGCTAAAGTCTGGAACATGGTTCGTAGGGTAGCAGGAAGACAAGTACACTCACTCCCACTCGTAAACACACAAGGTGATAGCCTGGAAGATCAAGCGAACTTCCTCACTTCCTCGGTGCACACTACGAGCAGGTGTCTAGCTCGTCACACTACACTGAAGCTTTCCAAAGACACAAAGCAAAGATAGAAAAGCAGAAACTAGAATCCAAGTGCACAAATTACGAGGAATACAACCAACCTTTCAACTTAGCTGAGCTACAAACATCACTAAACTCTTGCAATAATTCCGCTCCAGGCAACGACCGTGTCACATATGAAATGTTGAAAAACTTGCCGCTCGTAACGCGAAAAACTTTACTCTCTCTATACAATGCTATCTGGCTTTCAGGTACCATCCCTGCTTCTTGGAAAGAGGCTATTGTTATCCCTATTTTGAAACAGGGCAAGGACCCTTCCTCAGTTTCAAGTTACAGGCCCATTGCACTAACCAGCTGCGTTTGTAAACTTTTTGAAAAAATGATAAACCGCCGACTTTTACATTTCCTTGAAACACACCATCTGCTCGACCAATTTCAGTGTGGGTTTCGGGAGGGTAGATCCACCACCGACCATCTGGTGCGTATCGAGGCACAGATCCGAGACGCTTTCGTCCACAAACAATACTTCCTCTCAGTGTTTCTCGATATCGAGAAGGCTTACGACACAACATGGCGTTTTGGGATATTAAGAGACTTGTCTCACCTGGGTGTGCGCGGTAGAATGCTTTCCATAATCGAGAGTTACTTGTCCAATCGGAAATTCCGCGTCCGTGTGGGCAGTACTCTCTCCCAAATACTTGTGCAAGAAACGGGAGTACCGCAAGGTGGTGTACTTAGTTGTACACTTTTTATTATAAAAATGAATTCCTTGCACCTGTCCATCCCCCGCAACATGTTCTATTCCACATATGTCGATGACGTCCAGCTTGGCTTTAAGTCATGCAACCTAGCAATGTGTGAGCGACAGGTTCAGTTAGGTTTAAACAAGGTCTCCAAATGGGCAGAGGAAAACGGATTCCGGCTGAACCCAGGAAAAAGCACGTGTGTCTTGTTCTCTCGAAAGAGAGGCATGCACTCAGAACCCGACATTGAACTGAACGGCCAACGTCTGTCTGTGAATGCGGAGCATAAATTCCTAGGCTTAATCTTGGACAACAAGTTGACCTTCGTACCACACATAAAGTATTTAAAAACAAAATGTTTAAAAGCCATGAATGTTATAAAAGTGTTGTCACGTACTACGTGGGGTAGTGATAGGCAATGCCTCATGAACCTCTATAGAAGCCTTATTCGTACCCGCTTAGATTATGGGGCCGTTGTCTATCAGTCTGCCACTCAAAGTGCCTTGAAAATGCTGGACCCCGTGCACCATCTGGGCATCCGCCTTTCTACGGGTGCTTTTCGCACCAGCCCCGTAGAAAGCCTTTACGTTGAGTCAAATGAGTGGTCGCTTCATCTGCAAAGAACCTACATGTCCTTTGTATATTTCCTTAAGGTGAAAGCAGACAAGAGGCACCCCTCATACTCTACTATTAATGACTTGGCGAGCTCCATTCTTTTCAAAATAGACCTTCAATGAGGCAGCCCTTCTCAGTTCGCCTGAAGGGTCTAGCTGAGGACACTGGAGTGTCACTCGAACACAGTTTAATGGCTCCTGTAGCATACCCGCCACCGTGGCAGTGGCAGACTATAGACTGCGATGTGTCTTTCCTAGAGGTTACAAAACATGCACCTATTGCCCATATCCGAACACACTTTCTGGAACTTCAACACAAATACACACGTCCTGAGTTCTTCACAGATGCCTCCAAGACTAACTCCTCTGTGTCCTACGCTGCTGTCGGCCCATCCTTTTCGGATGCTGGCCCTCTACATCCACGCACAAGTATCTTCACAGCGGAAGCTTACGCGATACTGGTGGCAGCTAAACACATCAAACAATTACAAATACAAAAAGCAGTAATTTATACAGACTCCCTCAGTGTGGTAACGGCTCTGCACAGTCTTAAAAAACAAAAAAACCCAGTCCTTGTCTCACTTTACTCCATTTTGTGCACCCTCTACACACACAAACAACATGTTGTAGTGTGCTGGGTGCCAGGGCACCGTGAGATCCAAGGCAACGTGAGGGCGGATCAGCTCGCTGCATCCGTCCATGAGAGCACCGCCATTACATCCATATCAATCCCGGCCCTTGATCTTAAGCCGTCTCTCAAACTAAACCTCAGGAACTACTGGCAGAGCAAGTGGGATACACACACACAAAACAAACTACACGTTATCAAGCCACACCTTGGCCATTGGCCACCAGTATCAAAATCACGTCTAACAGAGGTAACACTAACAAGACTCAGGATAGGGCACACATACACGACACACACACATCTTTTATCCGGTGGGGACCCACCATTGTGTGATAAATGTGGTGAGGCTTTAACAGTTCTTCACATTTTAATTGAATGTAAACATTTAGACAGTCTAAGAAGACACCACTTCCCACTATCCTACCGACAACATATACCTTTACACCCTGCAATGTTCGTCGGTAGGGAACCGCTTTTTAGTCACAAATCACTATTAGCGTTTTTAAAGGAAATTCATAATTTCCATATCATATACCCGGGCATACCGTAGCACGACCTCTCTTGAGAGGTTTTTGCTGCGGTGGCTACACAGGAAAGCACATGCCTCACGGCCCTTGGACGCAAGGGTATGAACGAGTGAGGCACTTGTGCTAATGCCATACATATCCACCATCGTCTTATTATCATCAACTTTTGTCATCATTCACACCACACACATCTTTCACGGCATGGTCATCATTTTATTACTTGTATGTTCTTACCCGCCTTATCGCGAGGAATTTTATGGCCCTTATACAGCCGCTTATCACAATCATTGTCCATATTTTTAGTCAGATGAAATGGCGCTCTTTGGCCAACAAATGGCCCTTGCGCCAAAAAACACCATATATCATCATCGCTAGCTTCACATATGCCAAATTTAATATTACGTGACGCCAATGGATGATGAAGGGATGTGACTAGTGCAAACATAATATCATGAGATGCGTGCCATGTGAGAACATGACTACAGCCACAGTCAAGGCGCCAATACATTTGGGCATGACGCGGTGTGCGTGCTCGCCGGCGTTCATTTCGTCGCGTCACGCCGGCGTTGCCATGCCATGGGCACCGGTCCAGCCATATACTCACAGGCGCGCGCCGCGCTGCGTTGCTTTGACGCATGTGTGTTTCAGCGCGTCTGGCGTGCCTCCGTCACGAAAAGAGGGAGACGCATTGTTGTCTGGGTAACGCATCGGCATAGAGTAATGTTACTCTATGGCGTCGGCGCGAAATGCAGCAAGTCGCCTTTCGCGCTGGTTGCCGTCAGACCGCGCCGACGGACGCTGGTCGCGCCTTGCGTCAGACTATAGATTGTTCGCGTTTTGCTAACGTAGCGTTGCTCTGCCCAGCGTGCGCGCGTGTCAACGGTACATTGGAGTTTATTGGGCCCTTCATGATGCGCTCGCGGCCGTTTTTCTAGCTTCACATATACCAAATTCGGTGTTACGGGACGTCAATGGATGACGATATATATTACTGGTGCAAACATGATAATCCTGACACGCGTGTCATGTAAAAGCATGACATAATACCAAGCTTATAGTGTGCGCATTTGGCATAAGGTGACATGAATAGATGACGAAGGTAAACGACACATCCAAACTTGATAATCATGACAAGGAAGTCATGTACGGCATCATTTTCCTCCACCTCATAACGTTGTGCTGATTTTAAAGTGCCATATCAACATTTATCATTCGTGCTTTGCATATCATCGATTCCCACTGTTCGTGGGATCTGCCAATTTTTTCGGCAACCCCTTTCGTCCCTTCCTTACGAATCTCCCAAATTTCTAGGTCGCCTGTCAAGCAGTTTGACAGGCTCTGCAAATGCTAATGCGGGTTTCGACATTGTTCGCACTGTGGGGTGGTTCAATAGACTGCTTTTATTGAATCAGCAGAGCACTGTGTTTAGTTGACTGATGTTATTTTGGCCGCAACCTGCTCCAAATTTTTATTTACGTGCTCCAAAACTAACATTTTGTGGCTCCAAAAATTGCTCCAGATCCTAATTCAACTGTCCTACCCCTTAATTTCAGATTTTATTCAAAGTTTTTTTTTTACTTCCTGTTGATTGTCGTTACCGACATCCGTGCGCAGACTATAAGAATGACGTTGGATAATTGTAGTATCTAAATGTTTTGGCCGTGTTAATGAACTGACCTCGAAAGCAATATCGGTGCTAGCAGACAAAGACGTATTACGTCGTTTTCTGCTGGCGCTGAATATATGCTTGTGAGTAAATTGGGGAAGTTCGGAGGCGGGGAAAGGGGGTATTCATTTCCGTACCCATATGTGTCAAGTTGTGCAAACGTCTTGGTGGTTCGTATATCGGATCGGTCCAGTGCACGCTGCTCGCGTCTAGCTGCAGGCGTCAACTTGCTGATCTCGTTGGAACAACTATCACACACACGGACATACACAGAACGATCACATATGTGTGTTTTGATGCACGCAATATCTGCGCAGCGGAGTTGATGATCGCACGCCTTTCGCCTTGATTCTATCGCATCCGCATGCTGTATCGTACGTCCACGGCCGCTGGATGAAATAAGTTCATCTAGCGGCCATATAGTATACGTCTATCAGTGAAGCACTCGCCACCGAGTCCTTTGGGTCAAACGTTGAGTCGCAAACGAAGCGGACTTTTACTAGTAATCGTTGAGGCCAGTGAGACAAGAGCTCCCTACACCGTGTATATACGTCAGCCATCCGCATCGTTTTTCTTTCTTTTTTTGTTCTAGCTATTTACTGCGGCAGGAAGCGTCGGGTCACAGATGCGGCGCTTTGGGCGTTCCGGCTCACCTTACTCGGCAGCTGTGTCGCCCGCCTTCCCGCACTTCATCCGAACTCTCCCCTACTCCTCCGATATTGCTGGATTACAAAAGATATCCCCCTGCGACTTGAAACGGAGTAATTTGTTGTCTGTTCCTGTATAGATGCGAGATATTATAGTCTTCCTCACTTTCTACATATACCGTGCGTTTCTTCGATATCTATTTACCCATGTCCGTCTATCCGTTCTTGCGTGTACATGCGCGTATGACAAGGGAGCCTAATCTGAAGGGAACATGCTGCAACACGTAGCCTCGCTGCTTCTTACGCACTCTATTCCGCGCGCCTTCGATGCATCCGAGTTCGTCTGCCCCCTGGCGTATGCTAAAAATGTATGTGTCGTCGTTTGCTGTATATGGGCGCGTAATCTCGCGCCCCCGCTTGCTCTCCAAGACACGTATATATACATCCCGGCAACAACGGCCTTTCTTTTCTATTTTTTATAAGATCCCCGCTTATCTATATTCACGCCACAGCGTAAACAGCGGAATGACTCTGCCCCAATTTATCCTCTGCTGTATTTCCTTGTCTTAGTGCGCGCCCAACATTTCCTTGCGTCGTATCGAGGCGTAATCTCGCAGAGAGTCTGTTGGTCTTGTGGTGCCGACGCGTGGCGTTATTTCTACGCGTTTCGCTTGTGTTTCGGACTCGTTTGTGTGGTGGCGTGAGCGGTAGTAACGGCATTATATGTTCGGGGTTGTTATACCGAACGCTTTATCTGGGAATTTAGGTAAACCCTTTCGATAGGATGTATGTTGTGTAGCTAAAGCATAGCATAATAACATGATGGTGGGTGCCATATAATCGTGTGGTCAATGTGCGGTTCAATACGACAGCAGAAAAAAAAAGAAAGCATTGTGTGAATCGCGCATCTGTTCTATCAATATAAACAGTCGCTGAAGTAAGCGCTCCCATGATTACTTAGTGTGCGTAATTATTCATTGGCAATGTAGTCTGATTGTATTCTTTAAGTAGGTAACCAGTGCATGTGAAGTGCATTGCCCCGCCGCGGTGGTCTAGTGGCTAAGGTACTCGGCTGCTGACTCGCAGGTCGTGGGTTCGAATCCCGGCTGCGGCGGCTGCATTTCCGATGGAGGCGGAAATGTTGTAGGCCCGTGTGCTCAGATTTGGGTGCACGTTAAAGAACCCCAGGTGGTCGAAATTTCCGGAGCCCTCCACTACGGCGTCTCTCATAATCATATAGTGGTTTTGGGACGTTAAACCGCACATATCAATCAATCAAATCATGTGAAGTGCATTCTGATTATTCATAGTTACCAAGCACTCCCGAGGCAAAATCTGGCCTATGTCCTATTGTAGTGCGAAGATGTTGGCGAAGCTAGGGTGTGCTTCTGCGAAAGAAAGGTTCGCATTTTGAAGGTAGAATGTTTGGGTATCGAATGCTGAAATAAGCTGCTTGAACCGTGACCGCTTAAATGCCGCTGAAAGGTAAAACAATTGTAAAAAGGCAAAAAAGAGCATTTTTCCTGCATCTCTCATTTCAATAGTCCTGCTTTGCCGTGGTGGTCTAGTGGCTAAGCTACTCAACTTATGACCCGCAGGTTGCGGTATATCGAATCTCGGCTGCGGTGGCTGCATTTTCGGTTGAGGCGAAAATGCTGTAGGCCTGTGTGCTCAGATTTCTGTGCACGTAAAAGAACCTCAAGTGGTCAACATTTCCGGAGCCCTGCACCACGGCGTCTTTCATAATCATGTGGTGGTTATGGGACGTTAAAAACCCCACATATCAATCAATCAAATCATTTCAGTAATACCGCCCAACTCTGTTAAAGGCCGCGGCAAAATGGTGTACGTCGCCTGTTACCTGGCCAGAAAAGATGTAACGCTAATATTACAATGTCGTAGCAGTTATATGTGTACTTGAAGAGTTATGTTTGTACCCAGTGAAGTTTGCATCGAAATAACTCGACGAAGACAGTAACGAGCCCTTATCTGATTAGCTTGTATATGTTTTTCGCGCCTTTAGCAGTCTTGCTCGTTTTGCGTATGCCTGCATGCGTTGTTGCGTTGGCCAGATTATTCCGGTTGTAAAGGCATTCAATTCGATAGCGTATGGGGAAGTGTGGCTATGCATGTAGATATGGAGAGGCCTAAATATGCTATAGCGCCAGTTCATTTCCTGCCTAAGGCATCCAGGAAGCCAAAACTCAGTTGTCGTTGGACGCACGGCGAGACCTCTCCGGCACAGGTAGTGTTGAGATTGAGTTTCCGGTGTAACGTTCTTTCGTTTGCAGTTATTTGTGGCGGCCACGTGGAATCACTTTCCAGAACACACACACACACACACTATATATATATATATATATATATATATATATATATATATATATATATATATATCGCGTGATCGATTTATTTATTTATTTATCGATAGATTGATCTGTTGTTTGATACCCTTTATACACTGACTCAACAGGTACTGATTTGCAACCGCAGCGCCTCCGCAAGTCCTAGCTGGGTGGAACACAAAAGTATACTGTAGCGGGCTATTTATTTTGACGCCTGTTCAGTGCAAAATAGTGGTTTAAAATTATCCATTCTAACAGCCCTCCCACACGGTTCCGTATATACCATAGACGAAGTGGATGTAGTGCAGGAAACATGCTTGTAATCGGTAGTTTGTAATCGAGTACAACGATAACGTGCTTGCGGCCGGCATAGCAACTGGTGCTCCGGCGGGACTTTTTTTTTTTTTTCGTCTAGGCAAGATGACGCCAGTTTCCGACGGTTTCTGGATTACCTGTAGCGTGCGGGACCTTTCGTGGTTAAGGCTAACTGCATGGTGAATACGAGGTCGAGATAGTTTTGAGAAACGCAGCTGTGAATCAACACATCAAGCAAGCAAATCCAACTTGCCGAGTTTTTTCTCCTCAATTGCAACGTTATCTGGTCGCTTTCAAAGGCGTCTTTTCTTTCCCACAACTTGGCTTATTTGGGCTGATCAAACTGCAGTGTGCAGCTGTATTTGATCAATTCTAAATTGCTTTCCCGTCGAAAGTAGAACTTCTTCAATAAAGAGGAGGCGTTGTCAAAGTGCATTTGGTCTACACATTGTTATGACCGCCATCGGTAGGCGCCATGCTGTCGCTGAAAAGCGTAGCCGGGCCGCGTTCCCACGCCTGGAACCCAGGTTTTCTTGGAACCAGCGTCGAGATCTGACGGGGGAGCGGCGCTCTTTTAATCCTCAAACAAGTAGCCGACTCGCCGAATGCCTATGCCCGCCAGGTATTGTCCCTGCTAGCCGGCGGATGAGACGTCACGTCGCCACGAAGTGGTAAGCCGTTCCAGAGGGGACAACAAAGACAGCGTATTCCTTTGTAGAAACGGCGACCGCCGCCATAAAGTGCCCTGCTAATTGAGCGGACAGATTGGCGGACCGTTTGATGTCTGCTGTCCGAAGCTTGGGACCCCTCGACCAGCGACATACACGACGAGCAAGAGCCTCTCTGGCGCCACCTTTAAGTGCAGTGATCTTGACTCGAAATTGGATGTTCGCGTGCGCCGTGCATGCTCGTACCCCTCACCTGTTGTGTGTGTGTGTGATTGGTGTTCCACTGAAGAAGGAGGAGCCCGACAGGGCTTATAACGGCGCCGCAGAGTGCAGGACGTCGCTCTGAACCAAGTAAAGGTTCAACCACCACGTTCGTAGTTTGTGAAGGCTCTGAACTGTGTAACGGTTTAACCACCACGCTCGTGGTTTGTGAAGTTTTTCTATGCTGTAAATATTTGTAAATAGTGCCATAAACCTTGTTTGTTTTTCGTATCCCCATCTTGTAAGCGGTCGATTCCTCAACCCGAAGCTACACCACGCTACCACAAGAGACCGGGTTTTGTTTTCGTATCCTCCAGCGACCTTCCACCCCGAGCCGCAACAACTGGTGGCAGCGGTGGGATACGACTCAGCACCCCGAGTTACAACAACATTCATTCCCAGAAGGGTGTACATGACTTTTGTATCCATGTTCTAGTCCTCGATCGTGCCGAGTCAGAATGGTAGTCGTTTCCGTAACACCCTCTGTACACAGCGTTTCGGCTCCGATATGCGGCAAATAAGAGCTGTGGTTCACCATTCAGGGGAAGTTCAGCATGTTAACCCATTCAAACCTTCCGGTTTCGACCGCGGCACATTGCCAGAATGGATGGCTATGGGACGCGTGGCAACAAAACCCGCAAGTCATTTCTCGGTGCTGCTGTCATGCCTGGTCGTTGATACCACGGAGCACGCCATAAACCGCCCTATATATACAAGGCGCGATATCGCACATCACACTAGCCCGTTTCCGTTCGCTCTCTGCGGGCTTCTTTTTGTCCTCCGGCCATCTTGCGGCATCCGTGTTTGTCGTTCCGTGCGGTCGCCCTGATCCGTGGCGCGCAGCGCCCTTGACCTACGGGGCTCTCCCTCCACGCACGACGCCCGTTAAGAACACAATGGAAACGACGCTGTTCGTGTCGCTTGAAAGTGGGCTCCGCTATTCGGCCGGCGACATAGCGTGCGTGTAACGCACGCGCGTCTCTTTAGATGTGCTCGTGGCTAGCGTTCGCCTACGAGTATAGGCCGCCTATGAGTATACCATATAGCATCTAGCTTCACGTATACTTCGCACGCACATGAGCACTGGCGCACCTACTCGTAGCATTACCCCCCACTCTCCTGAACGCTAGCTGCGGAGACGAGCCCTGTAGCGGAGCCTCTCGCTGTCCTCTTTGGGAGCGTGATTTTGCGTCCTTGAGGAAATTTCAATCAGTCAGGCAGTGATCGTATACGCAGATGGCGTTGGCGAGATCTTCGTTCCGCGCTGCGCTTCCTAATTGTCGTGACTGCACACTCTGCAGAGCAGGAGTCGAGCAAGCTTGGGGTGGGGTTGAAGAGGGGGAGGGTACAGTGTTCTTGCTGCCATGCGTGAATTATTTTATTTTATTTTTTTTTTTCAAAAGTGAAGGCCGACCTAGTTCGTATCAAGGCTGTCGCTCTTCGCTCGTTCGCTTTGCGCGCACTCTCGCACACTCGACCGGTGGCGCTCATTATCTCTTTGCTCTTCCGTCTAACCCTCTTCCCTGCCCTCCTTCTTTCTACACTCTTTGCTCCGCGTACGAGTCTGCACTCAATTGTGGGCTCTGTATGCAGTATGCTGAAGTGGTTGCTTGTTGCTTGCTGCTTGTTGTCGTGTGTCCTCTCCCCCGCACCTTCTGTTTCTCTTGACACATTTAATTGAAAGCTGGCTATGTAATCTACGTTCAAAAAAAAAAAAACTCCATTTCCCTCCGTCCCCGTCCCCCCCCCCCCCTTTTTTTTTCGTGATATCTCAGGTTATCCGTCACTGTTCTGCGTTTTTGTGTATAGTGCTCATATATTTGGCGTGTAGAGCTGCACTTTATAGCGTTGGTTTTACGTCTTTCCCCTGCGTTCCCGCACTATACGCAGTCCGCATCGCGTTGACGAAGATTCATTCCTCCTTTTCTTTTTATTCTTCAGCGCGGGCGTGTTCCACATCATTTGCGCGCGTGCCCTTTCCATCCTCCCGACAGTCAGTCGGCGAGGCGCCTCGCTCGCTTCGCCCCGATTCTCTCCGCGTGCGCAGAAAGCGGGACGTATCCTACCCGCGCTCTTCTCTCGGAGCAGCATACGTGCACAGCGCGCTATTCGTTTTCCCTTTCGTAGCGCGCCCCGGCCGGCCGCCGGATATGCATGTATCGGGGTTGGTGCGGGCGCGCGCGCCTGCGTTCGGCCGCCGATGTCGATCGTGCAACGCCTCTCTCTTGCGCAACGCGAATCACGGCGCGTGCGTGAAATCGTTTTTTTTTTATTTCTGTCTTTGGAAACAAAGGATGCAAACGCGAAAGACAAAGGAAAAAAAAATGGAGGTATCGAATTGCGTACGACACCAGCTACGGATGCACTGCAACATCCGCCCATGTTCGCTCCGGTATACGTAACCTTATTTGAAGGCAACATGGGAGGCTGGCATGCAGTGCCGTTGCCGCACGTCCTGCCACTGTTCGGGTCGATCCGGCTTGCGCGATACTGCGTTTTGTGGAGCTTGATGTCGACAGTCTGCGGGAGCGTGCCGCATTATACGAGAGCCCCGAGTTTGAAAGTCGGGGCCAGGAAGTTGTCGGCGAGTACAGACGCTGAATGTTCGTGCGCGTCACGCATTACCTGCCCGTGCGTATCGGTGGCTGTGCTTAATTACCGCGCTGTGCACGATGTCGCGGGTGAGTTCTCCGGTCGCGAAGGCCGCATTCCGATGTGGAAAGTATTGGAAAAAGAACGTTCATGCACCATGCTTTGTGCGCACTCCAAAGAACCGCGTGTGGTCAAAATTAATCCGGAGATATCCACTTCCGGTATCTTTCGCGAACCACTTTGCACCTGCCAGTTACTGGATGCTTAACACCTCTTTACATTTTTGTGCGACTCACTCCGCCCTTGCACACACATTTAGCTTATCTGCCCCTATAAGCAGCGGGACAGTACACATTAGTCAGTGCTGCCGTGCTGTGGTATGGTGTGGTAAACTTTATGCAGGTCTTAAAGATCAACGCTAAGGTTAACTCAGGCGGCTCCCACTTTGGGACCACCCCTCCGCGGTGGTCTAGTGGCTAAGGTACTCGGCCGCTCACACGCTGGTCGCGGGATCGAATCCCAGCTGCGGCGGCTGGATTTTCGATGGAGGCGAAAATGCTGTAGGCCCGTGTGTTCAGATTTGGCTGAACGTTGAAGAACCCCTGGTGGTCGAAATTTCTGGAGTCCTTCACTACGGCGTCTTTCATAATCGTACGGTGGTTTTGGGACGTTAAACCCCACTTTAGGACAGTAAGGTTCAACCTTATCGCCGTATCACGGGCGTTCTTATCTGAAAGAGCTCCACGGCGAAGGACTTTTTGCCATCAGTCTTTTTCCTTGTCACAATCTGTGAAAGGCACAGAACACTTCCAAAGTACATGGTCTAGAGTAATGGTGCCATTACAACAGATGTAGACCTCTCTGTATGCATATATCTAGTCAATAAAGTTTTTATTCGTGTAAGTTCTTGTCTGTCCTGCGTATAATATTAATCTCTATTTAGGTCTGCATACGAAGGCATGCTGAACCAGAAGGGGGCTCAAATAACTCGCTTTGGGTGTTTTATTCAAAGAAAACTGACAAAAGGGAGTATGGTATTGTGTGAACAGCTCTGCAATTGACTTAGATCATCGATCCTGTTAGAGGAAAACATTCACGTCCCCGCTCGAACTCGTCAAATACCCATTTTTTCGCAATTGTTACGCGTTTTTCATGGAACATTATTGCATTTACCGACATATTTAAAACTTTGTTATATGGTGTGCGAGGGATATTATAGAATTTCTGCTAACTGGATAGAACTTGATTGCTGTGATTGTGGCATTTGTGAAGCGAAGATCTTCCTTTGAACGTTGCCCTGTAAAGTGAGTCCGCTAGTAAAAATGTTCATGTGAGAAAACAGCGCGATGTGTACCGCTGGAGATCTATACAAAATGAGTAAATGTTTGAGAGAACGTATGTGTGTGCTCTATTGTGTACATGTGAGGTGTTTGGTGTGATGTTCATATTTCTTTCGAAGTCGTCTCGGCGTGCCCGTAGCCAAGAGGCGTGGAGGGCCTGTGGGTCCGGGCCCCCTTCCTGAAATTTGCATGAAGTGGGTTTTTTTTTTTTTTTTTGCTCCGACAATAAACACTCAAACTAGGTGTTTTTAAAAGTGTCCAACACGTGCAACCCCTTCCCCCTTACCAAAAAGAAAAAAAAAAAGTTCCTGGCTGCGAGCCTGCGCCTCCGGAAGCTAAATCACTATTCTATCCTGAAGTGATCGCTTGCACGAGGAGATAAATGGAAGTCTGTAATTTACTACAATTACCAATTCTCAATAAAATATTGATAGTAAATAACAGTAATTTACGAACCGCATACAGTGAGTAAGTTTGCGTCTCCGCAGTAAAAGAAATAGAAGATACGACACCAGTTTCAAAATATGCTCCGACAAAATTTCGGTATAACGTTGTGACGCTCCACTTACTCTTGCTAACTGCAGCTCCTATCATACCCTTATGTATTTTCCCGCATCTCTTCACAGTTCAAAAACTGCCCCGCCGTGGTTGTCTAGCGGCTAAGGTAATCGGCTGTTGACCCGCAGGTCGCGGGATCGAATCCCGGTTGCGGCGGCTGCATTTCCGTTGGAGGCGGAAATGTTGTGGGCCCGTGTGCTCAGATTTGGGTGCACGTTTAAGAACCACAGGTGGTCGAAATTTCTGGAGCCCTCCACTACGGCGTCTCTCATAATCATATGGTGGGTTTGGGACGTTAAACCCCACTTATCAATGAAATCACAGTTCAAAAACTGCATCTCACACACCGATGCACCTAAACTAATTTTGGGCCTTTTACTTGTAGATTTGTTGTCCGTTTTGTTAAATTTCCTGCTTACGTGCACACACACACACACACACACACACACACACACAAATAAAGGCACTAGTGGCGCCAAGCCTGAAGAAAGTGTTTTGTTGTGTTTCTTTGTTTTCTCTTGCTTTCCTTCTCTGTTTTTCTTCCAGTTTAATTGGTCTTCTTTATTTCTTAATTTCTAATTTTTTATTCCTACTTCTTCTCTTTCTTTCTTTCTTTTTTTATTTCTCGCTTGCTTCCTTTTTTCTATTTTTGTGCTTGCCTTAGGTGGTCGAAATTTCCGGAGCCCTCCACTATACGGCGTCTCTCATAATCATATGGTGGTTTTGGCACGTAAAACACCACAAATCATATTTTTATGCTTGGTTTTGCTTGCGTTACGCCAAGCGATGACAGCGTACGACAGCATACGACAGTCCGGGACCCGAAGGTACTCCGCACATGAAAAGAAAATAATGTGCGTTGTAAAGGCGCGGTGCACTCGACTGCGCTGCTCCTCCCACGATAGCCCGAGTTTCGATTGCTTTGGGCCGTCAAACTGGATGATTCAATCTAACTTGGAAGGCAGATTATCGGGAGAGCCTTCTTTCGACAAGTACCTCGCGTGATCAACGCGTCGTACAAGCTTATGTCAGGCTCATCTATCAGCCTTCACCGAGGTGAAATAGCGCCCCCCCCTCTCTCTCTCTCTCTCTGTGTAATTTACCTGTGTCTTGGTTGCACGGGCCAGCTGAGGTGTCCTCCAGTCCCATTGTTCACCTCCCGACTTTCCTCGTCCATTGTTTTTCTTCTCTCTCTCTTTTCTTTATTTTCAACAATTAAACCAGCCATCTCATGGAAGGAAAACAAAAACTTTACTGTACTGTGATGTAGCCGATGTCTTCTATAGGTTCGTCCTTTCTATTCCAGAAGCGGGGATCAAAGAGTTCGCTCTCGCTGCGGTTCCCGATAAATGATTGATTGATTGGTATGTAGGGTTTTAACGTCCCAAAACTCCCGATAAACGATGCTCTCACGCAATACCGGGAAGGCAAAATGAATACCCACAACGGTGGTAGTATATAGTTACGATGCTCGACTTCTGACCCGTAAAGTCGCGGGATCGAATCTTGGCCGTGGCGGCTGCATTTTCGATGGAGGCGAAAATGCTTAAGGCCCGTGGGCTTAGATTTGAATATCTCCAGGTAGTCGAAATTTCTGGAGCGTTCCACTACAACGTTCTTCACAATTTGTATTAAAATGATTACAGGCCATTTTTCTGGTAGACTTCAGCGCGTCCATCTTCGTATAAGCAAAATCAAAGTTTTGCGATGTTGTCCTTCCTTTTTTTCTTTCAAAATGCTGTATAGTATCGTTCAGTCGAAGTCAGGTGACAATGTGTTTTTTCCTTCATTCTCTGCGCAACATGTATTTTTTTCCCCTCGTCAATGCGCGGTGCTATCACTGCCAGCAGTGTGATCAAGCAAGCACGCTCCGTGGCGGTATTCGTCACTCGCGTGGCGTGCGTGGTTGGTCATCGAAGCATAAAGAAACCCGCACATAAAGAGTGGACACTCCCGTAGGGCGCTGCGGCCGAGATACTGCGCTGCTTTCAGCGCCACGAGTGGCTGGTAAGACCCGATAATGTCTTTAGCATAGAGAAAAGAACGTTTTTTTTTTCGATGCAGGGATTTGATCCCGTACCCTTATGCCCCGAAGGCGAGTGCCTTTACCACTAGGCTACACACCCATACTTCCCCAAAGGGAATACATGTACAGTACATCTAAACCACATGAATGTGCACCGTTTGTGCAAAACAAATGGAAAAATACTAAACTTTCTTGTCAAATTTTACTGAATTTTGTGGTAAAACATTAAACGTCCTCAGCGGGACGCGACGCAGAGGGGATATGGAAAATTGCACAAGTCAATAAAATTTCTTCTTTGCAAAAATTTGACAGCCAACTTGAGTTTTCATTGTCCTCTTGAGGCGGCTATTGCATGTTTCGATAAAGGAGTAGAAGCGAGGTTGGGTACGCCACCTGGCAGTTGGTCAGACCCATTTTTTGCTCGGCCGCGACTGGCCACTCTTTACGGAAGTATATTTCCCTATGATCGAAGTGTCATTGCGCAACGGCTCGTTTTTTTCGCGCTTGTTGCAAATACTTTCAATAACACATAGCTAATTAAATAATTAAAAATGAAAATTAGTTACGGCAGAGTGCGCACTGTAAACGTTTACCGTGGACCGCTGACACCTGGAGTGTAGACTAGTTGGCTTGGTACATTCACTGAAACTTTAGTGCTGAAAATGCTGGGACCGCGACGTGCGCTGCGCACGTCCTGCACTCTTTAGATGCGGAGCATCTAATACTCGAGGCTTGTAGTGCGGCGCCGTCCGCAAGCTTCCTCCTCCTTCTTCCACCATCTGTGCATCCCTTCCTCCTCTACACACCGCGTGCGCTTCTCCTCTTCACGAACATTCGCTAGCTGTATAATGTAGCGCGCATGCGCCGTCGCGCTTCGAGAACATCGGCAGCTGACGCGCGCGCATGCGCCGTTGCGCTTCTCCCCCTTCTCGAACATTCGACAGCTGACAGTGCATGCGCCGTCGCGCTGTATATATACTCAAGGTCGGTGCTCGCTCGCTCAGTTGCCGCTCGTTGGTTGGTTTGTACGGCGCGTCGACGTCCGAGGTCGCAATGATCGACGTCCCTTCGACCAGCGCCGGCCAAAGTGTTGGCGGAACCGCAACCAAGTCGTCGTCCGAAGACAAGGCAGCGCGGAGAAGAGCTCGCGACGCCGAACGTAAACGTCGGCGTCGAGCGGAAGATGCTCAACTTAGAGAACGTGAAGCCGCTGAGAGACGTCAGCGTCGAGCAGCAGCACCGGATTCGGCCGCTTTGAAACGATAAATAAACACCGCCCTTTCGCATACGGGTCGTACGTGTTCACTCATTTAACACCCCTCCTACAACCACGTTAACCAATTTAGCCAGCGACCCAAGTAAGTCGCAATTTAACACCCCGTTAACCAATTATATGCTCCGCATCCTCCTCAGTGTTCCCCCGAGGGAAGCTGCGGGCAATTTTTTTAGATGCGGAAGCATCTTATACTCGCGCCTTGTAGTGCGCCGTCCGCGCCGTCCGCACCGCTTCTCGAACATTCGACAGCTGACGCGCGCGCATGCGCCGTCGCGCCGTCGCCCACTCTTCCACCATCTGTGCATCCCTTCCTCCTCTACACACCGCGCGCGCTTCACTCCTCCACCATCTGTGCACCCTTCCTCCTCTACACACCGCGTTCGACATCTACAATTCTCCTGATTCTCCAGTGGACGCGCATGTGGCGTCGCGCTTCGAGAACATTCAACAGCTGACAGTGCATGCGCCGTCGAGCTGTATATATACTCAAGGTCGGCGCTCGCTCGCTCAGTTGCCGCTCGTCGGTTGGTTTGTACGGCGCGTCGACGTCCAAGGTCGCGGTGAAATGAATTCCAACGAATCCACAAACACAATGATCGACGTCCCTTCGACCAGCGCCGCCCTTTCGCATACGTGTGTACGTGTTCACTCATTTAACACCCCCTCCTACAACCACGTTAACCAATTTAGCCATCGACCCAAGTAAGTCGCACTTTAACACCCCGTTAACCAATTATATGCTCCGCATCCTCCTCAGTGTTCTCCCGAGGGAAGCTGCGGGCAATTTTTTTTCTTTGTCCCCGTGTTTTCGCGCTATGCCATTATTCAAAGTGGGCACCTTAACGGCGGTCAAATATGTTTTGCCCTATATATACATATTCGCTTATCCGAATCGCTCAAGTACGTAGTTCCAATGTCAACAGAATAGGAACAGTAGCGTCACTGTAGTACCACGAGCAGGAAAAGAACGACATTCGCGTAGCCTACCAGGCATGCTTAATATTTGTATCCTTAACAAATCTGAAATGAGTCATGAACCATGCATACGGTAATTGGGCTTGATAAAAAAACTGAATTCCGATCGTAGCCGTATCTCATCAAACATCCAAATTTTGTGGTAGATGCCGTCGCGTGGAGTTCGCAAGTGGTGGACCGGACAGCGGTTGCTCGGCCTCCGGCCCTATCCCCTGACATCATCGGGCAGATTACCCCGCCACGGTGGTCTAGTGGCTAAGGTACTCGGCCGCTGACCCGCAGGTCGCGGGATCGAATCCCGGCTGTGGCGGTTGCATTTCCAATGGAGGCGGAAATGTCGTAGGCCCGTGTGCTCAGATTTGGGTGCACGTTAAAGAACCCCAGGTGGTCTAAATTTCCGGAGCCCTCCACTACGGCGTCTCTCATAATCATATGGTGGTTTTGGGACGTTAAACCCCACAAATCAATCAATCAATCATCGGGTGGATTCCCGAAGAGAGCTTCCGTTGGATGATTATCAGTAGGTTCCGGGCAGGCATCGGCGCTCTCCACTCCGGCAAATGCGGCCTCCTTGCAGTTTTACCCGTTCGATAATGGAGGAAGGAAAAACTACTGCATTTAATCTTTTCCAAGGCCCAATTCGGATGCAACTGGTAGAAGTGCTTCTGTCGGCCGCTATACTACTAAACGAAATGCCCGAGCAGAGCTTAAGCGCCGCCAACGCTGGAATCCTGCGCTAAGAATATAATCGTAATCGCCGGCGAAACTTTTTCTAATGTTTAGTTATACAAATCTGAAAGGCACTTGACTCGTTAGGACTGTGAAAGAACAGTGGTTCAGAGTTTCTTGAACATCTCGAGTTTACGGCGTTGTTTTGTAAGAACTCCTACTATTTTAGCAGCCATAATTATTAGAACAGTGCATGCATAAATTCGTGCGGTTATCGTGATATGCACACACACACACACACACACACACACACACACACACACACACACACACACACACACACACACACACACACACACACACACACACACACACACACACACACACACACACACACACACACACACACACACACACACACACACACACACACACACACACACACACACACACACACACACACACACACACACACACACACACACACACACACACACACACCACACACACACACACACACACACACACACACACACACACACACACACACACACACACACACACACACACACACACACACACACACACACACACACACACACACACACACACACACATATATATATATATACATACATATACATATATAGCTCGCTTTCTTAATTGTGTAGTAAAATCCTTATGACCACACAGGTGTTAGCCGTGGGGCAACAACGAAACACCAATGAAGAGAAGTGCTACGGAAGGTGGCTCCGTAGCCCTGGTGCATATCGGCGTAATAGGAGGATATGTGTACGTGCTAATGCCTAACGCTCTTTGAATATTGTGTTCGGTAGAAGATTAAGGTCGCGTTAAACTTGGACCCGTGTAAGTGAAGCGCTTGAATCATTGAAGCCGCAACATATTTTTTATGTTGTAATGAACAATTTACTGGGTTATTTTACTTCGTTCAAAACTTGCATGATAGTGCAATGCTGCACAACTGGTCTCTACGTGGCGGCTATTCTTTACGTGCTGTCGATTCATATATGCTTCGGTTGCGTAAACCTCTTCAAGTGTAGGATTTTGGTTAACTTCGTTGTTATTTCTATACTGGCTGCTATGCGCTGCGAACCAAAACGAGTTTCTTGAGATCCTGTTTGGTCGCCTCCTGACTCGTTCGATCAGTATTGAGCGTCCGTCGCGTTTGCACTTCAATGGCGAACACCCCGTCGTGCTTTCTTATTTCTCTCTTCATTGCTTGACTGTGCGCGTGGCGAATTGGTTGCCATCGTTCGATCAGTACCCCGAATCCGCCCGATATTGTTTGTTTCCCCTCCTTTTACCATTGATCTATTTTTCTCGCTGCCTTCATTTGAGTCTGCCTGCGGCTCTAGATGTTTTTTCGTTTGCTTCTTTTTTGGCCTGTCTTCGCCTCTCCTATCGTGACAGCCGTGGCGTGTCGGAAAGACAGCGCGGAGTACCGAAAGAGTACTGGCGGAAGCTGCTCGTTCGCTCAGGCTGAACCGTCTGGCTGGAAAAACACCAGTTCCGTCAGATTGAAGGGCGAACATGCTCGTTCATGCTGCTCTTTCGATGCGCGAGAAAATTACGGGGACAGATTTCTCACTGTCGTGCGTGAGAAGAAGAGCTGGGAAGGCGTGGTCCGCGCTGCGTGTGTCCGCACGTGTGTGTGCGTGGGTAGTCCGGGCAGCCTCTCCGCTGCTGCGGCTTTCTTCCTCTTTCCCTTCCGCGTGATAGGGGCCGCAAAGAAGCGCGCGTCGCCGGACAGGTCACGACGCCGAGGCTAGAGTGCGAAGCGAGAAAGCCAGCTAGCGCTGCGTAGGCTGTGGGAAGAAAGAAGCTGTGCAGTACCTCGCTCGCCTCTTTCTCTCCGTCGCGCGGAGTCTCGAGGAGAAGGCATCCTCCGCTCGCGCACCTGCTGCATGCGTACCAGCAGGTCCGAGCGGCGAGCGCGTGTGTTTCCGTGGCGGCTGCGTCGGAAGTCGTCAGCGCCAGTCATGCCACCGGCGTGCAAAAGGGAAAGCACAGCTCGAGAAAGGGAAAAAAAAACAGTAATAACAATCAAAACGGCACCGGTGTAACAATAGCGAAAAGGCGTTCGTTGTACGCGCGTGTGTGTTCTCTCCTGCCTTCCCTCTCCCTCAGCCCCGAAACGCGTGCAGCGCGAGTTTCGCGTCGCTCGCTCGCGCGCGCGGTTAGCGTAACGCGAACAATGCCGCAACGGCGTGCGCTTGATAAAGACAGTTTATAGATGCGGCGACCGTCGGCGACGTCCTTGTGTCAGCGGGCAGTCTGTGTGCACCGCTGGGTCCTTCGTCGGCGTCCGCGAGCCACCTAGCGCCGCCCCGTGACGTCACATCGCCGGCCGGCGGGGAACTCGTTTTGCTCTCGGCGTCGAGGGCGGCGTGCATCGCGTTGTCCTCGGCCGCGGTCTCAGTGCATTGTCTCGTGCGTCGTCCCCGCACCGAGACGTCTGGACCGGGGGGTGGTTCACCCTCGCCCGCGTTATTATGCTGTCGGATTTGCTTTTGCCGCGCGAGGTCCTCCTCTGACGCGGATTCGGCGGCGCGCATCTCTGTCGTCTGCTTCCGGCCGTCGGCGTGGCTGGTCTGCGTGCACGCTGTCGGAGTCAGCCGCGCGATGAACACTGTGCGGCATCGAACCTAGAGGTCGGACCCCGCCGTGCTGCTGCAGTGGACCCCCTGAGCCCGGGCCTCGGAAGTGGTCCGGATGAGTCGCTTCTGGTACCCGAGCTACGCTCAGCTACCGTTTCGCCTGTGCCCGCGCAGTGAGATCGGCCGCAACAGGCCCCTGGAGATACCACCGCCTGCAGCCGCACCAACCAATGGACCGCACAAGCCTCGGTCGCCGGCGTCGGCGACGGTAGGCCATTCCACGTTGTGCACAGCCGCGTTCGACTTTCACTTCTTCCTTTTTTTTGCACTCCCGTCACGCCTATAGTCAACTCTCCTGCACGCAGCTGTGCTGAGCTCCCCGAACGGACGTTCTGCCGTGTCGTGTGCGCCATAGCACGGCGTGTGAACACTGACTGTTTCTCGAGCACCGTCTATAGTTGTAGGACGTCTCGCGCAGGGGAGTTCTAACGCGCACGTTAGCATTCCCTTGCGCAGTCGAGTATCTCTTACTAATTAACCTTGATTTGCCACGTTGCTTGCATGTCCTCAATTGCATCTTCTGTGTCTCTAGAATTCTGCACAGCTTGCGAGCACAAACGCTTTGCGAGCACAAACGCAAAAGAGCTGCTTTGCCGCAAGTTTACCCGACCTACATGGTGATTTTTTTTTTCATCAGCCCCCTTTTACGAGCTCTCTTTATCTTCAAAGGGAGCCTGCACTAGCTGTCTTTTTTTTTTTTTGTCGCGTTGTTCGTTGCAGACAAAAGTATGAAATCTGCAGTGCACGTGGAGTACGCGAGGTGTACGTTGCGAAGAGGGAGCACGCGCTGGATGGGGTACAAAAAATGGTTGAGTACGGGCTGAGAATCTGGAATAGGCTGTTACGGCCAATATGCGCCCCGGAGTCCTTGCGGTATGCTTGTCCGTGATAATGACCTAGATGTTCGTCTTCTCTAGAGAATGAAATATATGGGGCGAAAGCACGACCTTATAAGAGGAGCAGTTCACGTTAGTCCAAGTTTGCCCAAGTTTTGTGTGGGTTTCCCCTTAATTAACGTTAACGTCCGCACCTGTTATTGACGGATACTGTTTTCTGCGTGCAATGTTCAGCACGTGGTATATTGTCTGCACCTGGAACACGCGTCATGCTTCGCTCCTATGCACTTTATATTATTATTTACGAACAGTTTAATGACCATTTTAATTTCCAAACAGGGCAGGACCTGTCCAGAGGCAGAATAAGAGCACCACTTAATATCGCTGTCTGTTTATTGTGACTGCATGTTTATTGTGACGGCAGAGAGCCTTGGGGATAACAACACTGCAGCGCAACGCCTGCTTCATGGACCTTTTTTTTTTCTTTATACAATACTGCAGACCCTATTTGGGTCCAAGCAGGAGGGCAAATACATGAATATAAATATATACACACACACACACACACACACACACACACATATATATATATATATATATATATATATATATATATATATATATATATATATATATATATATATATATATATATATATATATCCATGAAGAGCAATCACAAAAAAAATGAAAGGAGAAAGTCACAACTAAACAAGATGTACACTGAAGAAATACGAAAAACATAATCAATGAAAACAACGTCAGAAAGAGATAACAGAAGTAAGAACACATTTCATGCGCACAAACAATTCCCTATACTCGCGCAAGACACTTGAAATACAAAAAAAAAGAATCGAAATACAAAAAAGTAGCACTACAAATAAGAAATGAAAGATTAATCAACATGGCAATGGCGAACATCAAATAGATATATGTTCTATGGAGTCTATGCTTACTAGTTGTGATAAATGCAGATCATTCTAATCGTTTATAGAGCGCGGAAAGAAAGAATATTTGAAAAGGTTAGTTCTGGTCTTATATGGTGTTAAAGAAAATTCGTGACGATGCCGTGTTCGACGTGCTGCAAGTGGTGTCGCATACGCGTGTGGGTTTAGAGAGAAAGAGTTGTTTTTCAGTTGGTAGAGAAATTTTAGCCTGTGTATTTTCCTTCGAAGCTGAAGTGTCTGGATATTATGTTGTTTCATTAGGCTAGTGGGAGAGTCAGTTATTCTATATTTAGAAAAAATGAACCTAACTGCTCTGCGTTGAATCATCTCTAGAGCGTTTATGTTAGTTTTTGTGTAGGGATCCCATACGATGCTTGCATATTCTAGTTTCGGGCGAATGAGTGAAGTGTAGGCTAGCATTTTAGTATAATGAGGAGTGTGCTTTAGTTTGTGCCTGAGGATACACAGTTTTTTGAAAGAAGAGTTACATATGTTGGAAATGTGGTTATTCCAACTTAGGTCACTGGTTATCGTGATTCCAAGATACTTGTATTGGTTTACTTTGGTGAGCGGTGTAGATCCTAGGTTATAAGTAAACGACATCATATTGATTTTTTTTGTTATAGACATGTAGACTGTTTTTTCCTTGTTCAATTTCATACCCCATCGCCCGCACCACGACAAGATGTTTTGAAGGTTAGAATTAAGCATTAATTGATCATTAAGAGAAGAAACTTCGTTAAACAATATACAATCGCCTGCGAATAGCCTAATTTGAATTGGGGGAAAAATTTCGTTAACGATGTCATTTATATATATTAAAAATAGTAAAGGTCCCAAAACACTACCCTGGGGTACTCCAGACGTTACTGACAGTTCATTAGAAGAGTAATTACCGATTGATACAAACTGTTTGCGATTATACAGATAAGCTGCTACCCAGTTAACTACGTATGCGGGAAGGTTAATTGACTGCAGTTTTTCAATAAGTTTACTGTGAGGAACAAGGTCAAACGCTTTTTTAGTGTCCAGAAATATCACGTCGATTTGGCTCGACTTGTCAAGTGTACTAGCAAAGTAGTGAATAATTGTCGTTAATTGTGTTACAGTCGATAACCCTTTGAGAAAATCATGCTGATGAGGAGAAAGTATATTGTTATCATTTAGAAACTTTGTTATTTCTTTAGCAATTATATATTCAACTAATTTGCAGCACGTGGACGTTAATGAAATGGGTCGATAATTGGCTACTTGTGCTGCGTCGCCCTTTTTCGGAATAGGAACGACACGCGCAGTTAGCCAATCTGCAGGAAGAATAGCTGACGACAACGAGGAACGAAAAATGATTACCAAAAAGGGGGCTAACGCTTCAGCATATCTGCGCAGAAAGGCATTCGGTATGTTGTCTGGTCCTGGAGATGATTTAATTTTAAGGTTCAGTAACATTGATACCACACCTGGTTGTGATACAATATCAGTGTTCGAGTCACATGGCAAGCGATTAGGGTTTACTATGGTATTAGAACTAGAAAATACACTTTAAAAATAATGATTGAACCGCTCTGCGATACATTGCTTATCGACGACGACGAGGCCTTTGTGAACGATTTGGTCAATTGAGTTTGTTTTCCTGCTTATAAAAGACCAAAATTTTTGGGGTGCCGTGCGAATGAAGTTTGGCAACGTGTGCTGGAAATACCAGCGCTTAGCTAGCTGTACTTCAAGGTTTAATTTATCTTGCATTCGGTGAATAATCACACGGGAGGCCCGCCGTCGCCTTAGGCGCTTTACTTTCCTTTTGAGGTGCAATATTTCTCTCGTTATCCAAGGAGTAGTTTTCGATGCTTTTTTAGTTTTGTTGGGAATAAGGTTGCTAAGACAGTAAGCAATACGACAGTACGCCTTAGCAAATATGATTTTATGGACCATGGGGTGATTGGTTAATTTAAGAGCGGGTTATATGGGCTCCAATGATGACCATCCTGAAAGAAAAAAAGCCTTTTATTTCATTGACATTGGGTCAAGGGAGTGCACTATGGGTCACTGAATACTAGTTAAATATGATTTTATGGGCAACTGTAGGTCATGTCTCAACGTAAAAGAAAAGAAAGAAAGGAAGAAAAATGAAGAGCAACTTTTTTTTTTTTTGCAGAAAACTATGGACTACATATATATTCTAGCAGGCATGACTTCAAAGGTGTTTGTCATGTGAGGGCCATACTCATTCCGCCAATAATCTACGGGGACTTCAACTCACCTCTGCACGGTGTGATCTGAAAGGACTAATTCTATAGGAATATGAGAACCTTGTTATTTTTCGCGAGTAATGAAGAACTTCGTCAAACAATGAAATTCCAACATTCTTGTTTTTATTATACTACTACCTTGATTTAACATTTGTCACATGTGATTTTGCTTCCAAGATGTGATGGTCCGTGCCACCTTTCGGAAGTATACCTGGTTTCACCAGACGCGTGGATAGGCCAACGCTAATTCTAGGGTGGGAGACGGATCTTAGGGTTATATACTTACTATCTGGCCTATATAGAAAGCATGTTACGCTACGCCATTGTTGCCACGAATGTGTACTCACATGTTCAGTAAAATCAAAGTGGCTTCAGGGTGTTTGTCGGTGGAAAGAACAGACATTAACACACAGAGAGTGCGTCATTCACTTGACGTTTGTCGGACGCATTTCAAAAGAAAATACAATGTTACATCCGAACTTTGGGTGAACTTGCGCCAATCTTTGGTTTCTCTAAAACCGCGTCATCACCGATAAGGAGAAATTTTCGGAGCCTGAGAGCAAGTCTTGATTGGTGCCACCTATTTGGCGCACTGACGCTCTACGAGCCATGCGGCGATACGGACTTGTTGAAGACTTCTCCTGAAAGAAACTTCTCTATGAAGCATGGTTCACGCACTGATTGCCCGTCCACCATTGATGAACTTGGAAGTGTCGTTTCATCGTGCGTACGTTGTCCCCTGGACCAGCCTGGGTAACCCATACTGCCCTCACCTCGAATAACTATGACATGCAAAGAACTGCCGTCATAAAACTATTCGTGGCAGTCTAGAGGGAATTCAAGAATGGATGTAGCTCATGGAACAAGATGATCAAATATCCCTGGCACATTATAGAATACCGTAGAACTTTACAGATTTACTTCGTGTAAATCGTGTAAAGATTACACTTTACGGGTCTAAAACGGTTCGTTCAATGTTACAAAAGAGTGCCCCCCCCCCCCACCCTCGCCAATGTTGACTCTTGTAGTGGCCGTTTCGTTGCAATATGACAGTGTCATCGGGCATCGTTCGCATCGCCTTCTGATTCGCTTGGTATATAGGCTTCGCTTCTCCGTAGGTGCTTCAACCGTGCTGTGGGAGAAATGATGTGCGAGCGCGTGACATCGGCCATTGCAAACTCTCTCGGGGCGTTCACAGCAAGTTGCACCGTGAAGTGCCCGCTACATGTTTGCGAGCCAATGGGCTCATTTGACCGAGGAAGGGTCGAAGCTGACACTTCATGAGGCTCTGGCGAAGGACTCTCGCGACGCTTCTTACGTACAAGACTCGTTTTATTTACGTTTTTACAGGAGTTTCTTTACAAAAAGCGTAGAGACGCGCTGTCTCATTAGAAGAGTACTCAGGAGAGGAGAGGGCTAGCAAAGGCCAGAGAGAGAGAGAGCCCTATAGCACACTCCCGACGCGCTCTTCTTATATAAACCCGCCCGTGAAAGCGCTTCTCGTCTAGCGTTTCTGGTGGGCGTGGACCGCGCATAGCTGGCTCGTTGACGCGCGTTCCTCGCAGCGCACTATGGGCAGTTTTCCCCGCGTTTTTGTGGGACGCGGAGCGCGTGTGGCAAACACGCTAATGAGTGTCCCTTGCAGACCGCATCTTAGCGTTGGCCGTTATAACAATGCCCACGAACGTATAGCCTCACGCCTGGCTGATAGCGTAGCCGATGGGAATAAATTACGGCTTCGCCTTTTCTAATGGGTGGGCATTCTTGAATCACCCACTCGTTGCGCTTTTATCGTGTTGTAACGCCTGGTGTTATCTTACGCCTCTACCCCCCAATATTACATGCGTTTACGCGACTGCTGGCCCTCTGTGACGCCTGTGCAGGTCTTTGTTCGAAGCAGTTTTAAGTAATGGCGTGCCCCTGTGGTACCTGAGTGCCACGCAGAATGTCTGCATGGGTTCGATTCCGACTCGTACACTGATTTTATTATTTTTATTTGTATCCATCATGAGTTTTATCTCATAGACAGCGCCACCAACGGCGGCAACATCGGATCATTTGCGACACGGGCACTTACTGCTCTGAATCACGGCTGTACTAGCCTGTGCATGAGGTATTTCTATAATAGACTAGAGAGTACTTATACTGTATGCGAACCCTTAGCAAATGTGACGTGGATAGGTGCGAAGCTTCTCGGGGCGAAGTACTGAGCCCGTGGAGACACGATCGTCGCTTACTGTTGCGCTTTATTCAGATTAAAATCTTGTTCGCGTTTATTTTTTCTACTTTTGCATCCTGCATGCTCTCCTTCGATAGCCGATAGACTTGAAGGGAAGCTAATCTTGACAAAAAAGATCGAGTTGGTTGCAAAGAAAAATCAGCGTCTGAGCCGGTATCGAACCCACGCATTCTTCGTGACAATCAAGCATACTTTGACAGAGCCTCGCCTGCTCTTTAAAACTGCTTCGGAAAAATACTCTGTACAGTCGCCGTGTCCGGCAAAGAGTCAAGTTAAGTATTTCGTGAGAGATGCGTAATGTCCGGAGTTTCAGATGTGGAGTCTCATAAACACCTAAAGGCAAATAAAGTTGGGACATCTTTGAACAATATAAAAACAAGTCCTCGGATGAGGCTTTCAAAGAGTCGATTTGATGCAAAGCATATGTTCTTGCTCGTTGAGGGTCACTTGTCTTATACGTGAGTGCAACGAAGCTTTCGCCTTCTTGTGTGACACGAGCGCAATACCTGCCGGACCATTTTTCACTCAGTTTTAGTGCCGCGTTTTGGCGTGCTGCAGTACACTAACTGCATGGCACCGCGGCTACTCGCAGCGGTGGTGTCATGTGCGCTGGTCCTGCGCTGGCAATTCGAGCTGTGAAAACAATAAAAAAAACGTATTGCGCGTTTTCCCCACGAACCTTTTATAGGATGGAGCGTCGCGCGCAAAACACCGGTCGTTTTCGTCAGGCATCGCGCGTTAAAATTGCGCTTGTCGTTGAAACGTTGTCAGCCGTTTACTTTCGAACGCCGCGAAACGAATGTCAGAAGCGCTCTTGTTCGGTATGCTTCGGTATGACGTAATGACTTGTTTTCTTCACCTGCACCGGATAGAGCGAAAGAGAGAAAACAAAACTCAGAAAAAAAAGCGTTTTCCGGGTTACTGCGCTCCTTTCCGCACTTGGTGAAAAGTGTTGGTAAACGCGTATTTTTTTTTTCTTTAGTCTCAGTTTGCATGCCGCCTTACCACAAACTACAGCGAAAAAAAAAGGTACTCGCTCGGAGCGCCGTGTTTTGTCACCACCGTTGAGGCAGCTTTGCATATTCACATGTATTAAAAATAGTAGAATATTTTGTTGCAGCCTTAGGTTCCGCCGGAGTTGGTCTCTATTTCGTATCGCTCCGAGTGCTGCTAATTTACTTAAGTCCGAAGCGGCTCGGAATAGGGTTGTTTAGCAACATATTGGTGGCTTGCGGGGCAAAAAGCCTACAGGGATAGAAGAAATAAATGATTGATATGTGGGGTTTAACGTCCCAAAACCACCATATGATTATGAGAGACGCCGTAGTGGAGGGCTCCGGAAATTTCGACCACCTGGGGTTCTTTAAAGGTGCACCCAAATCTGAGCACACGGGCCTACAACATTTCCGCCTCCATCGGAAATGCAGCCGCCGCAGCCGGGATACGAACCCGCGACCTGCGGGTCAGCAGCCGAGTACCTTAGAGAAGAAATGAAAGGACGGAAAATATGAACTTTCCTTTGACAGTGAACGCTCGTCTGTGCCCTGTTTTTTTTTCTCTGTTTTTCTGCGCTGCAGTTCACCACTATTTTATACCAGCCTCGCAAGCACGAAGAGCCGCATTACTTTGACAAATGTTCGTTCCGAGGAACATGTCTACATGTTTCTCGAAGGGAACTATATCGTCAAATTTTGATTGCGACTTAGATCCTACAACAGCACCAGCCACTTAAATCTGTTTGTTCATGAACATGTTAAAAACGGGAATAAAATTTTCAACATGACCTATTTCTCCACGTCTTTATGTTCAGTCATTTTCGCCGTGTAAAGAGTACTTGGATTGTGTCTCCGTTATCAGAGGCATCCTCTCTGTTTGCCCTCTTTTTGTAGTTTTTTTTTTATTTCTGACAGTTACCAGGCACATCTTGCATTGCCATGCGCATAAATTCCCCACGCACGACTTTCCAGCAGTGTACAACCTTTCCGCTTTTAAATTTGTCGACTAAGCATTTATTTTCGCAGTCGCTGAGGATCTAGAACATATACGGTGCTTTCTCTTTCGCCCTCTGAGATATTCATCAAAAGCAAGGAGCTTCGTTTATCTCCTTTATGCGCACGTGACCCCCATCATAGTGTGACGTGCCGATTAGTTTTGTCACTCAAGTTGTGAATTTGAATTTAAGTTGAATGAATTTAAGTCGCAATACTTGTTTCTTTCGACCGTTAAATGTACAAGGAGGTGGAGGAGCGTCCCGATAAGTTTATAATAAAGACACTGCCACCGCTTCGCCGAGCTATTGTGCAATCCAAGCCCGTAGGCTCCGCAAGAAGTGTCGATGGGTGGCAAGTTTTCACGATACCTCGTTGGGCTTTCATTTGTCTCGATGGACTAAGTCATCACATTGTCGCTGTCTAAGTCGGGCGGGCACTGACGCCCTTGCACTTCTGATTTTGAGGACCGTGCAAGCACAGTGTATATAACCTAGCTATAACTTAGTAGCAACTGGACCATTAATTTGTTTGTTATGTCCGATATTCGTTAAAACAGTAGATATAAAAATGGCGGATGGCGCAACTATAGCCAAATGTGCAGCTTTGGGAAGGGAGCAGAGGGTGGCTGATGATATTGGCAACAAGATGATATAATATATATTGATTGATTGATATGTGAGGTTTAACGTCCCAAAACCACCATATGATTATGAGAGACGCCGTAGTGGAGGGCTCCGGAAATTTCCACCACCTGGGGTTCTTTAACGTGCACCCAAATCTGAGCACGCGGGCCTACAACATTTCCACCTCCATCGGAAATGCAGCCGCCGCAGCCGGGATTCGATCCCGCGACCTGCGAGTCAGCAGCCGAGTACCTTAGCCAATAGACCACCGCGGTGGGGCTTGGTGGGCGCTGTGGATGTGGTCGTACTTCAACCGTTTCGGTTGACAGACAGCCAGACGAAAATTTTTGCGTTGAAGTATCCTAAGAAAGACTATCGTCTTTAAAAAAAATGAATATCGCTGGAATGAAGCGTGACCTAGAAAAGTTCACACTTATAGTTCACCAGAAGCGCTATACAGTAAAAGCTCGTTAATTCGACCCTCGTTAATTCGGAAAGTCAGATAATTCGTATGTTTTCTCTGATGCTGGACAGCACGTGCATTGTTCAGTGGCATTGAACTTCTGTTAATTCGGTCATATTTGGATCCTATGAATGCGGACGATCATCAGAGTGCGCCGAGCGCGAAGCGCCTGCAGTATATATACGACGCAAAGGAACAACTCGGCGTTCGCGGACAGCCGAAACGGCAGCGGCCCTTCAGAAAGGAGCGATTGTCGCTATCCCGCTGTTGATGCGTAATGAAATAAGGGTTCAGAGCACGTTTACGATTGAGACCAGTGGCGTTGTCAGGGGGTGGCGCACCGAGCCCGTGCCCTCCCCCCCCTTCCCCACACTAATTGTTTTGCCCTGGCATACAGAGCGAAAGCTAACCATTCCAAAAAGGTACCCGTCTCTTCCTGAAGTCAAAGGGGTGCCCCCCCCCCTCCCCCCGAAAAAGTTTGCCTAAGTTCGGGAGACCGTGATGTTTCAATTCGGAAACAGTGTTTCCGTTACTAAATATGCGTCTGTTGTAACCTTGTTGTATGTACTATCGGCGTCAAATGAAACCCGAACAGTGGCAAGCCTTCGCAAGGGTATAGTGCGCACCATCCACTTATCACCATTGACAGGCGCGTGCATCCTGTTCAGCAGCTCCGCACATATATATATGTTCACACATATATATATATGCGTGCCTGTCCACCCATGGTGATATGTGGACGGTGCGCTTGCAGCTGTTCTGGTTTTTATAGCGATAGCAAATATATGGACACTTTCGGCTGGATTTTGCCGCCGGCGTCGCCGTCACTCACCGTATATGTATACCTATCTATTATATATGTAAACGCAAGAAAGAAAAATAATCCAGAAAAAGAGTGCGAGGTATTAGCCACGGAGGAGCACGTTCTTTCACGTTCAAACGGCAAGCAATTTATATTTACTGCTTACCGCTGGTGTCGGGCATCTCGGGGGGGGGGGGGGGGGGGGGGGGACTGTCGTGTTTTCAGCATTACCAGCAAGATGGCACTATGAGCGTGCGACGCCACATCGTCACGATGTGGCGGCGCGCGCTCTCATCTCCCACGCGTACTTCGCGCCGTGGAGAGGAGGGGGTGGACGTTAACTCGCGCGCCCTTATCTCGTGGTGGGGAGGATCGTACGTTTTGGCTGGCCTTGGGCTTTCAGTGGAACGACTCTGTTGTAGTTACTGGGTGCACAAAGGTCACTGCAATGGTTGCACAGTCTCCGTTTGCGAAAAGGGCGCACTTTTTGGACACATCGAAGTAGGAATTGAGACGCTAATACGCGTTCATCTGTACCTGTGAGTACGTTTGGTGCGTCATTTGTGCGTGAGAAACGCGGGGCACGTTTTGATCTACTTGCCATCCTGCGCGTGACCTTCCAATTTGTTGCTATCGCGTTCATTGCTTCGCCTTTGCGCCAAAGCTGTCTTTCATTTGACGCCGATAGTACACAATGTGGGAATTCTGAACGAAGGCAGCGTGACCATTGTCCACCTTGATAAGTATATGGTTTGGAAATAACGATAGGTTCTATTTCAGGAGGTCGTTTCATGTTCGTTCGAATTTTTTTGGCAAGCGCGTTTTCTGACCTGCGTATGCATTGCAGCTCATATGCGATTTGTGTACATTGGAACATTTTAGTCGTTTGTGTATGGTTGTTCTGCCTTCTTTCCTTCGCGCTTTTCCAGCCCTGAGTCTTGATCTAATCCGCTCAGTTCGGCATTTCATGATATTCTTGTAGGCACCAAAGGGTTAAGAGATACGCTGCCCGAGTTTACTGCCTGACCTGTTTCTCTCGCGGCTTTTCCTGTGTCATCCCTTGTAAGCGTTTACTGCACGGTCACTTGGAAGCCGCCGGTACGTGCGCATGGTTGCGCCCTGTGGCGGATATGCGACCCACATATTTGCCCGCCAAGCGTGACGCCTGCTCTGGGCCCCTGGCCTGCACTGGCTGCAAGCGCCGCGCTCTCGGGAGCCTCGGCTTGTCGCGGCGGCAGTGATTAGAATAGAATCGGATCGGAAGTCGCGCTGGTTTGTCCGTGCACGAACTCGCCTTGTGCGTGCGTTTGTACCCGTCGCGGCTGAATATTCACGAGCGCCGGAGGCGTGCACTGGCAGCGCGCGCCCTTGACAGTCGCGGTTCGCCGGAAGACGCGACCGCTGCGGGTTAACGTGCGTCGCTTTGGTACTCCGGTGTTGCCGCGCGCGCTGCCGTCAGCAACACAGGTGCGCGCGTGTAGGCGCCCTTTAGCCACCACGTATTGCGGCAATGCGAGTACTTGATTAGTTTGATTGCAGTTTGCTTTAAGGAGGCTGATTCGAAACACACATTGCACGTGGGAAACGTCGACCAGAACATTATTTGTTTAGCTAGGGGAATGTGAGCTTCGTTTGTTTGTTTGTTTGTTTGTTTGTTTGTTTGTTTGTTTGTTTGTTTGTTTGTTTGTTTGTTTGTAGCCTCTAATTCATGGTTCATACCCACTCGGGGGATTGGCCAAGAGAACATATAGTCTCATATGGACGATAACTGCATTATTGCTTACAACGAAAAAAAAAGGGGGGGGGGGGGGGGGGAGTTGTATAGTGAAGACAGTATGTTAAGATTTAGATAGTGAGAAAAAAGAATCAACAAGGAAGTAGACACTAATAGCTATAACGTGATTTTGGGAGCCGACCAGACAGCTGGTTTTGCCAAACCCGATTAATTTGGTATGTCACGGATTTATCCAGATTTGAAAATTACTTTTTGACCCGGTTTTTTTTTTTTTGAGTACCTGTTAACGTGGGCTTTATGTTGAAAAAGGTTTAGAGTCTTGAATAAAATTACACACCGCATCGAATGCATCTCTGTGGCAATTTCCCAAAACAGAGGCACCAAAATTTAGAACATTTTCTGTGGTTAAATTTAAACCTAGCTTCGCAAATGGAATATCTAAAAGTCGTTTCCTAATTAATGCATAGTTACGACATGAGCCAAAATAATGTTCAATAGTTTCTGATTCTTTGCAAAACGGACAAAGGGGGGAAAGTGTCAGGCCAGCTCTGAGTAAATAAAAATTTAATGGGGGTCACGGCACTAGAATCTGGAGATTATAATTTCAAGTTTTTTTGACCGACTCCACTGGGCTTTCCATGGAAATTGGAGGTGCTGATAATCTGTCCATTGTGTGATATTTTCTAAACTATCTGTAAAAATAGCAAATTTCTTATATCTAACCCCTGATAAGTATTCTAACTCGGGAAGTACTGAAATTACTGGTCCATCGAGTGATGCTCGTGCCAAAGCATCTGCCAATTCATTTAATTGTAATCCACAGTGACCTGGGACCCACACTAATTTGAGGAGTTTTAAATGCGGCGGTGCCAATGTGTGGAACGCTGCTAGGGCACGAGATTGTTCGGAGGTTGTCAGAGCTCCACACACCGAAAGTGAGTCTGTTAGGATGATTGCACTGGTCTCGGTCGTAGGAATTTTACGAAGAGCTAAAATAATAGCAACTAGCTCGGCTTCAAATATAGAAGTGAAATCTGGAAGCCTTACTGAAAAAGACCAGCCGAGGAAATCAGACGCAATTCCTACGCCTGCCTTTTCATTGTTGACAGAAGCATCTGTAGCTATTGCATTTTTTGTTTCTGCATGTACCAAGTAATCCTTTAATGTAGTGGTCAAAAATTTAAGAGATTGCAACTTGGCTTGTGGGGGGAAGATTTCATCGTACTCTATTCTAATGTTGAGGGTTGAGGAATTAGTTTCAATTACTGTGCTAATGTCTACATTTATGCAATCCAGTTTCTTTTTAACGAAAATTATCTGAGGGGTATGAAATCGGGGCCAATGTGCAAGAAAGAAGGAGTCAGGGTGGTTGATAAATGCGTACTCTGATCTTCGCGCTGGTAAACTGTAGAACTTTAGGAAGGTTTGAATCGCTAGAATGCGGAATCGACAGAGGAGTGTTGGCAATCGCGCTTCTTGATACAATACATTATTCCCCATGAACCTGGGAAGTCCCAGGCATATTCGCAGGGCTTCTCGCTCTAACATTACTAGCGGTTTAATTTTATAACCAGCGGCCCCCCAGAATAATACACACTCAAATTCCAATATTGGTCGCACATACATTTTATATATCATTAACATCGAGTGTCTGCGCAGCCCGTATTTTCTGTTGCTTAACCTGCGTAATAAACCTAACGCCCGTTGTGCCTTTGTTGTTATATATTCAATGTGTGGGCTCCAATTTAGCCTTTCATTATAAATCATTCCTAAATACTTGACTGAATCTACTTGTGGAATAGGTTGCCGATTATACAATACAGAAATTGAAACTGTATCTGCTATAGGAAACACCAAGAGCGCACCTTTACTGATGTTTAATGACAATGAAATGGATTGCAACCAAATTTCTAGGGTATTAATATTAATATATCTTTGCAATTTCTGATGTAGTGAGTAAATGTCGCTCTCTGCAGCGAAGAACGCCCCACCACATTTCTGTTTGAATTTATGCGAACAACAGCCATCCTTCACGCAATACAATTCTCTTGATTTTAAGAATTCTGCTATCCACTCAGTAATATACTGAGGAAACTTTAGGCTCTGCAAAGGTGGTCAGTAGAATAGAGTGCTCGAGACTGTCGTACGCTTTAGCTATGTCGAGAGTTAGTTACAAATGCGACGTACTGTTTCCTTTTACGAGCAAGCTGGGTTCGACTCTCTAAATCCGCATGGGCGCATCAAATTGAGCATTCACAACGAAAACCAATCTGATTTGGCTTTAATATGACCTTATTCGTCATCCAGGAGTTTATTCGGCCCTTTAGGACCCTCTCTATGAGTTTCACCATGTTCGAAGTTAGCGAGATGGGTCTGATATTTTCTATGGTAAAACCTAATCCTTGCTTTTTTATTAATGGGATTACCTTAGCTATTTTCCAATCATACGGTATCCAGGCATTCTTTAAAGAATAGTTTATAAGATTGAGGATGTCGCCGGGGGATAGCTTGAATAAAATTTTAATCATAGGAACTGTGATTCCATCTGGACCAGGAGCTGACGATGGTAGATCTCGAATTACTTTTGATGCTTCAGACAGCGTTACGTTTTCGAAGTCAGTGCTTATGCTAGACTTTTGCCAGTTGAAAGCCATAGTCCAAGAAAATCTAATTTCTAGACCTCTACCAATTGGCTCTAAAGAGTTCTTCGTTTCTTCCAATGATTGTTTTTCATAATCAGTATTTACTGTAGACGGCAGGATTTTGCGAGATCGCATATATTGAAATAAAGCTTTCTTATTTTTAGGTTTCGAGAAAATCGAAATGTCTTTTATCATATTCTTCTTTAGCTTGGGCCACCGTGTGATTAAATACAGCGGCAAGAAATTTATAATCTGACCAGTTCTTAGATGACTGATTATGTATTAGCTTCTTCCAAGCTGCCTGTCTTCGTCTGTGATCTCGTGAACAGTTGGAATTCCACCAGGGGCTATAGGGTACTCCCTTCGCCGATTTAACAGCAAATTCAGCGTTTTTGTATGCCCTTTTAATTACTGCGCCTAATTTCATTGCTTTAGTGTCATGTCCATCCTGAGAGGGAGCGTCTAAAGCAGTTTTTAAGTCGTGTTGAAATTTTGCATAATTTATATAGGTCCGGGCATGGAAGCATGATGGTTTGACGGGACAAGCGATCTCGAACATTATTGGAAAGTGGTCACTGTTGGAGGCACAATCAAGGGCTGTCCACAATGTACTAGCAATGGCCGAGCTTACAAAGCTCAAATCTAAGGCGGTGCGTGAATGACCTCGAATAAATGTGGGAGTTCTAGCGTTAAGGCACAATAAGTTGTTGTCTACTGACAAGTCCCACAGCCGATGTCCACACTGATCTGTTCTAAAACCCCAGCAGGTATGGTGAGAGTTGAAGTCGCCAGCTATAATTTTTTCTTTACAGCCTGAATCAGCAGCCATATCCAACCAACTCATGTCTTGAACGCCTACATGAAAGTAGACGTTTATTAGCGAGAAAGGCAAGTATCCTGGCAAGGTAATATCTAACGCAAAAATTTCGCATTCAGAAGACATACATTTGTATGAGTTTTTGACTTTTAAACTAATTTTATTGTTTATAACGAAAGCTAAACCTCCACCTTTAGATGGACGGTCTAGACGAAAGGTTTGGAAGTTGGGTAAGTGAAATAAATGATGTGTGGAAAGCTAAGTTTCTTGTAATGCAATAATAGCCGGATCGAATTTGGAAGACAGGTATAACAGATCTGTTATGGCTGAGTGAAGAGATCTGCAATTCCAATGTATAATTTTAAGAGACCCTATGATTTCGTTAAAATGGTTTCGGTAACTACCTTATCTAAAATCCTTTCTTTTAGAAAATCGGTTTTTGAAAGGTTGTCTTTCTGGTATTTCTTGCTTTATACATGTTTCGGCAAGCCAAGTTTTTTCGATACAGGGGATCTAGAACGCTTTAGGCCTTTGAGATCCATGTCCATAGCTTTTGTGTCCTGAGAAGCTTCCTGTGCACCCTCGCTTTGCCTCTGAACGCCTTCTCCAGAGGGCTCTGCAGACTGTGCATCCGGTGGAGTTATCTCAGATTCTGCCTCACTTGTCGGGTGTGCAGACTCAGCATTTTCTACAGCCGTACTTATATCTATCTGGGCTCCATAGACTTGTGCGATTTGGTTATTCACAATGTGCGACAGTGACTCGCATAGGGTGGTAGCAAAGCGTTGCATAGCCTTATCCACAGCCTTCTCGATCATGTCCGCAATTGATAGGAAAAAGGATGCTTCCATTGCCATGTTATGGCGGGCAGCTGCTCCTGCATACCCTTGAGTTCGGGCTTGGATTTCAGCAATGGCATCTTTTCGGGAGCATTGCCTTCTGTCTACAATTTCAAGGATTTGGATTTCACGTGCCTTGGCTGAGCAGTTTGGGTTATCAGCGCAGTGTGCTTCATGGCAAAGACAGCACTTTTCTTCATTACTTTTACAGTCGTTTGAGTTGAGCGTCTCATCACAAATTCTGCATCTAGGTACTGACCTGCATCCTTTCACTGTGTGCCCATAACGCCAACACTTAATACACTGTAGGAGACGAGGTGGTAGTGGCTCCACTCTGTATATTAACGGCCACGGTTTGATTTCGGTTGGGGGATTCGACCCGGCAAATGTAGCAATCACGAACTCCGTTGGGACCTTGTTCTTGTCCGCAACTCGACTACATCTATAGATAGCTATCACACCTGCTTCTGAAAACATATCTAATATCTCAGTTGGGGTCAAGTTGACATCGACACCCCGAACGAGGCCTTTGACGCAAGCTAGGTGAGGTGGAATGAATGCGCTCACCGGGTTGGTAGCCAATACCGAGCATTTTATGAGGTCTCGAACACAGAGCTAGTCAGACGTGAAGCAAAGAATGCCACCCTTGCCGAACTGCCTGACCTCTGTGATGCTTTGGTAATGAGTTGTAGCGGCTCTCAACTCCGTCTCAATCATTTTTGGATTCTTCATCCGTATAATACCATCGTTGCTTGGGACCAATGCCACAGGAATGGATGAGATGCCATTGCGTAAAAACAAGTCCGCTGGCAATTTCTGCGAAGGAAGAGAAGCAGACCAGAGGAAAGCCCCTGGTCCAGGTGAGGAAAACGGCATCTGCCTGGTCGTACTATCTGAAAATACACTCGCTAATCAATTAGGACACTATAGAAACGCTTATGAAAAAAAAAATAAACAAAATCAATAACAACTACTAAATTCTTGGCCAAACCCTCAGAGCAGGCAAACGTCAGTCGCTGATCTCAAAAACCGCCCCTTCTGACCGTTAATTGTTTGTTTCTTCGTGTTTGAGCTTCGTGCGTGATACTTTTTTTTTTTTCGTCGGGACATAACATGCAAATAAAATGTACGTTGTAGTCACCTGTGTGTCGCTGCCTTAATGCATATAACAACTGATTTTTAAAGTTCACTTGTTTCTATAAGTGACTCTCAGAGCAATAGTTCTGTTGTTGTTGTAACAAGAAAAAAAAACACGAACGTATACGTAAGTTATGCATGCCCGGTGAAAATTTTTAATCTGTGCTAGCTTGTTCGAGCTGTTCCAAGTTGCCAGCTCGCCCACGGTGGAAGTTGTTGGCCTCAGATCCCAACTTTGACATCACTTGTCTCAACGGTATTTGTTGGTACTGTTCTCTTCGGCACACACTACGTAAACATGAGCCAAATATTTTCACAAGCATATGTATGTGTCACTTTGAAGACACGGGGAACGCAGCTGTGAAGGGATACAATTCATCTGCACACGATTTCAGCGGAACTGAAAATTGCAGTAAGCAAGTATCCTTTTTGACGGTGCTTCAATTAAAAGAAAAACATAGGTTTAAGAACTTTGGGTGAAATAAATATGAACTTACTGGAAGCCTTAAATTCTCCTTCCTCTGTTTGTGCCCTCAATGATGGCTTCCAAAATATGGGAACATAGCTCGTGTTACTATACCCCACTGACTTGTGCACTTGGAAACCACCTGTATGAGCTAATTCTTGCAGTCGAACCACTTGAATTCTACATTTAATACTGGATGCAGTTCTACGTTGTAGCAAGTTCTACACAGAAATGTTCCTGCCAGATGAGCTAGTAAGTACGTTTTGGTTTGAGGCCAGTTGGTTTCATTCATTTGCAGACCTAATTATTCCAGATTGTTCATTTCTATACCAGCTGAATTCCTTTCCAGACTGGAGTGGTTTTTGCTATGAACCAACTGAATTGAGTTGGTAGCCCACTGGCTTTCACCTGAACCCAGCTTATCCCAGTTAAAACCAGCTAAACACCAGTTGTAACTTGTTTTTAGCTGATTTCACCTGGGTGTACACCTAGCAAAGTTGGCGGGGTACGAAATGTTTGAGAAAAGCTTTTTCTTGCTACTCGGAACACAATCTCCAAACGAATGTTCCAGACTGTAGTCGGTAGCGCAACATATACAGTTACCAGAAAGATTAAAAGCAGTGCGCACTGATAGTGAAGGAATCTGCATTTGTTGTAGAGCCAGCAGCTCGTAAAATTTTCTTCCTGGGTGTACATATTATGTTTGTTCCATACGTATGCTGTCAATGTTTTACCATTGTTTACCATCTAGTCTGAAGCCATAAAATGCAGTATTTTGTGCCATTTTTAAGCCTACAGTTCCTTGTTTAATGTAAAGTCATCTTTATATCATAATTATGAAACACAATCTTTTCGTTAGCACAATGACTTCAAGTGGCAGTATGAGCAGTTATTGCTCTTTTCAAATGCGCGAAACCTTTGACTGGTGATTTCATTGTGTTGTATCATGCTAATTAATACACTGGTCGTGTTTACTGCAATTATCTTTGTTTTATTATAATTAGCACACGGTCCCCTTAACTAATAGAATCTATGTATTCTTAGAGCCCGAACAGCACTTAGAGGACCAGGATGAGCATAAGGTATGGCACATGGGCCTTGATCGCTTTCCCTTTAGCGCTCCTTTATTCCCAGTGAAATAGTGCCAGACAGTGTTGGTTAGTGGGAGGAGGCTCCCCCCCCCCCCCCCCCCCCGAATATTTTACATTTCATAATTTTATCTAATCACATGTACATACTGCCACATAATTTATTCATGTATAACTGTACTAGAACATGGAAGAATGTCGAAAGGCCAAAATCTCGGCAAGCACAGGCTCGGGTTGCGTGGCTACCACCAATTCCGTCGCTTGCTTTCTTGGCTGATTCGTCATCGTCTCACATTGTTCAGTACAATACAAACATACATGAACCTACATAAAAAAAGGTTCAATTCTTCCCACCCTCTCAGAAAATAATTTTAACTTTGCATCTGGTGACAGAGCAAGTTGTCTAAATTACTGTCTCTATTATCTTTCAATGCAGCTTGAATGCAATGATTCACTGATCTTGCATAGCTTTCTGACAGCCCTATAATGACTAGCTTACTCTAGATGCCCTTTTGTCATAGTCACTCCAGAGAAAAACAAAAATAAGATCCACCTTTTTTTGGCACAGACCTATGTTTTGTGGCGTGCTTCTAAAGAAATTTGATTTTTTATTGTTCTCATTATTTTTCGTATTTGCTTTCGTTATACTGTTTCTAAAATTGGGGCTGTTTTTAAATTCACTATGTTTCAACAAGACTTATACTTTACTAGTGATTTTCATTTAGATGTGATCTCACGACTTCAATTAGGAGTGGTCAAAGTTATTGTTTGAAGCATCAGTTTATTCTATATATATCATTGTTTGGAGCAAATAATATATTGTGTAATGTCTTGCATCGGTGGCAGTTTTGTTAGGCTGGTAAATATTGTTTGGCCTTTTCTTTTTACCTATTCTGAAAGTTTGCCTATGTGCAGGAAAGTCAGGGAAGCTAATCTATATCAGTTGTAGCACCATGAAAATGGCTTACGAAGTGCTATTTTCTGCTATAGTGTGTTTTCTTATGACTAGTGCGTAAATGTGTATTTGCTTTTTATTTGTTATTACTTTTATAGTTTTTTCTAGCTTTATATTAGTTTTACTAGTCATCATACAGTAATGAGTGTCACCTAGAGTTTATGTGCTTTGAACTGCAGCTGATTCTAGTGGGCGGACTCAGCTCATCTAAGATATAACGTTCAGCTGCACAACCTGTCATCTTTCATACATATTGATTATGACATAGGTAGTTTTTGGGAAAATCTTAAAAATTTGTAACAAAAGCCAGGAAAAGTTTTGTTATTATAATTCTTGACTTCTGCTTAGTCTCCAAATTGGCATATGTAAAAGCTTTATATTCTGTACGTCTCGCAACTCTTTCTGTCCTGACTATTTATAGAAGTTTCTCAGTCAAGTTAAAGTTAGCCTTTCAGGGGCGCTGCATCTGGGCATCAATATGCACGAGTGACTCAAAGTGTTATAAATACCCATATTTGTGCACGTTCCTTCATAGTTGTGCAGTATTTTCTTTTAAATAAGTAGCTGTTATCCCTGAACAATGACCCTGATCATTTCAACTGCTCAGGCAGAGGAAACATGAAGATCGTGACCGAATACTGTGAACCTGTGCTTTGCTTTCCCTTGTTAAAGGACTAAATGTAGTGTTGCAAAATCCTGTTGATCGATAAAACTCTGTTTTTTACGCTTATTTTTATATCTGTGTGCAGTACTCGGCAAATCATGGAACCCAAAACCAGCAACCGCAGCCACAGGCAGCCCACCCAACTGATGAGCCACGGAAGCCAAAGTTCGTGCAAGTCACCAACTTGGAAGATGCCCAGGTGGTGCGTGCCTGTGACTTCCACCCTAGCGGCCAGTTCTACGCTGTTGGCTCCAACTCCAAAACCCTTCGTATCTGCGGCTACCCAACCATCACTGACCTCAGGCATGTTTTACATTACTGCCTAACTTTGTCTTTTACCTGTAAAGCTCTGTACATCACCAACAAATATTTGTGCGATGCATATGCATAAATATAGTACAGTATGTGTGCAAGAAAATGATTTAAGGGCTTCTTTATGTGCATGCCCTGCTTTTATTGAATGGCCCAGCCTGTCACTAGTGCTTTTCATTACAAACAAAAAATTATCTCTATATTGTTGTACCGTGACAAATTGAATAAAGTAACAATTAAATTAATGAACACCAGCAACATTGCTGGTGCTATTATCTCGATTACCAGCTCATCTAGCATAACACAAGTAGGTTGATGTTACAGTCCTTGGTGTTATGTTGAGATACAGTGGTTAAATTTAAATTCACGTGTCCAAATTGAACAGGTCGTCATATCTAGTGGGGCCCAGTTGAAAGCGTGTCTTCTATCGTGGAGGCCATGGCAGGAAATTGTTTAAATGCCATTGTTGCTGCTGTGTCTCCCGCTACTTTCGTTTTGCTACTATTAGTGTCGGCGACCGCGCAGTAAAGCCCATGTTACAGGCATACAGGCAACATTCTGCTTGGGGCTGGTAATTTTAAGTACGCTAGCCTGATGTGGACCACTAAAACGTCATTTTATTTCAAAATAAATGCTCTTTTGGCACAATAGTAACACTCCGAGGTTTCCGGATTGCCATTTCAACAATCAGTGTGGACCTAATACTTGCCTTTAGTGTCCCTTTAACACGATTTAAAGGGGCTCTAAAGAGCAAAAAGATTTTTCGCATATTACTGAAGTACAATTTCTCAATCCTCTAAACACCCCTCTTACTGTAACACAATGCTTGCGAAGTGAGAAAACCCTCAAAAAGAAAATACGGGTGGAGATATCACCTTAAAAGGGCCCTGAAACACTTTCAGCTAACCATGGAACAAATTCACTGGAAGAGCTTATTGCCTCACGAATTCAACGCCGTGAAAATTTTAAGAATCTGTCCTGTGTGAGTGGAGTTAAAAAGATTTGTCGCACCCTGCCATCACATTCTCTCGTCTTAGTGAAACCACTGGAAGCTAAGCAGGGCGGAATGCAGGGGCAAAAAAAAGAAGTCACGCCCTCCTCATGACCTTAAGCACATTTTTTTTCTTTCAAATGCGCGACTTTTTCAGCGTGGTCGCACGCGCGCGTGGACAAGTTGCGGCCTCCCGCGGCGATCACTATAATGACCTAACGCGCCATGTACAAATCAGCCAATAGCTATTAGATTTTTTTCTACGAGTGATTTTTGAGCATCTTCTGTCATTTGTCAAGAGAAGAGAAAGCAATTTTTAGCTGACTTTGATAATTTATTGTAAATTTCAGGCCTCATCCTGGGCTATAATATTTGGCTTGCATGTTCTCGGAGCCTCTACTACTGATTGGCAGGGTTTTCTGACCATGCTCGAAAAGGGTTGCAGGGCCCCTTTAAGATTCCTACACCACCAAACACTGTGACGAGATAGATATTGAAGGCATCTACTCGGTTCTACACAGCAGCTTCTAATCGATAAAAATGAGGTATACTGTCATCTGTGACTGCCAGAGACCTCGCATACGAAGTTTCAGAAAATTTAATTAAGCCAATGTAGTAAAAATACAAAAATACATTTGGAAATTTCTGATGTCGCACATAGAGAAGTTGCCATGAAAATGCAGTGTGTCAATCTAACTGAATTGATTGTTTCTTTTTAGTGTCCATTTAAAACAAGTTTTCATATTCAGCATTTACTAGCTTGTTCTTGTTATGGGTGTGTTTTAATGTTGTTCTCTGTTTTTTTACACGCAATTGAGTTCAAATGAACACTCCATTCTTCTCTTGTAGAAAGAACAGGAGTTAATTCTTAACCAGAGCCTACAGCTGTTGCTAGCTGCCAGAGATGTTTGACAGTGTGGTAGTTCTTCTAAATCTAGGCTGATGATGATATGTGGGACATGGCCTGCAGCAACTCGCCAATTTTCTCTGCTCATCTTCCCGCACTTTTCATTGACCTAAAAACAACATACTGTGTCCAAAGCATGACAGGTCTTTATTTTGCGTAAACTTCAGATGAAATGTCACGGTGACACCAGCCATAGCACTGATTGATTAAAGTAGTGGCTCTCAAATGGGAGTTCCCGGATCCTAGGGGGTCTGTGATCCACGGAACCCTCACCTGCTTTTTTTTTTGCATTTAGAAAAATTTACATATGTAACTCTGTTAAAGCGCAACTGTGCCACGTATTGACAAACTGTCCAAAATGAGGTGATGTGGCACGTTTGTTTATTGTTTTTGGTAGCAATAAAAGGCACCTGTTTCACGCTCCAGTTGTGTTACTTTACCTACATACCTACATCCCTACCCTTTGCTGCAAGGGGTCCCCCATTACCTGCACCAGTCCACAAGGGGTCCCCAACACATCCATTACTGACAACCACTGGATTAAAGCATTCGTGTTGACACCGGAGGAGTTTTAAGGTGTTTTAGGCAGTAATACACATGTATAACTTATCTGTTTGAGCCAGTACCAGTGTTTGCAGTATTACCAGTAATGTGTTACTTTCTTTTTTAATTTAGTTAGTAATATTCGAGGGCTGTCACAGATAATGAACTTATAATAATGTTTTTCAGTAATGTGAGGTGTAACATTGAGAGACCTTGGTACAACTAGGAGTTCTCTCAAAGCCATATTAGTAAGAACACACCCCATACCCAGCACCCCAACCAACTGACCCAACAGTAAGTTGTAATATGGGAGGTGTGATGTTATCACCAATTAATTTTTATTCCAACAATCTTGAAAGTTTTTCTCAAAGGACCTTCGTCTCACAGATGCCACTTTACCAGAGCTTGCCCCTAATGTTCTTTTGTCACAGCGGAATATTACTGCCAGCCCACTAGGCATTGACTATATGAGTACCATCCAGCATGTCCACCAAGCACCTTGTTAAGACGTTTTTAATTATGAAGCAAGGCGAACTGTCCGATGACAAGTTCAAAATGTAGCTGTAATTTAAATGTCTAACTGAAAGTTGTCCCTGCAATACTCTAGCACTGTTTATTAACTCTGTTTTCAAAAATAAATTTTCTTATTGGCATCTTTCAATTTACATTTCTTTTGTTACTCCATTTCTGAGGGAATGTGACTTACTTTGAACACTCTAATATAAACGCTCACAATTTTCTTGCCAATTGTACAGGTGAAAGGGGGAATATTGTATATTTGTGCAAATATTTTCTTACAGAACTAAACCATTTAGGCATTTATTTATGGCTAAAAAATTTGAACATCTTTTTTTGTTAGTGTAAGCATGCTGTCAGAATCACTGTAAACGCTGTCAGAATGCTGTCAGAATCACTGAAAGAAAATGGATGTTTTCTTTGCAGAGAGTATTGATAATGAAATCTCATGTGTTCAATGTCACATTGAGAAAAATGCCATCAAATCTAACCAGGGGTGTTGGCAGGGGTATGCGAAAGGGGTACTTGCTCCCCTCAAGACACACCATCGCTTACCCTCCAACCAGACTACACCAACACTCCTCCATCAGCAATGCAACACAGGTTTACACCGGCCAGGACAAAATCCTGCCGATGCCCATGCATGTAACTCTACAGTCATCTTCATGGGCCACTTTAATAACACTGGGGCCTTGCAACTTGTGCAAAGTTTTCTCGTTAAAATAGTGTTTTGGGTAAAATCCTTGTTTGGGCTAGAAGTTTTATGTGAAATACTATCGTGAGCTTTATAACATGGTCACTGTATATCCTTGTGGCAACGATGCACTGATTAAAATTTATGATCATATCGTAATGGCTGAAGTAACATGCATCACATTTTTTTTTGCAACAATTACATGTCACCTTTTTTTGCAGGTAATTTAGGGTGACGACACGTTCCTTTTTTGTTAGTGTAACGAGTAGCTGATTTAGTTCCTTTTTCTCAGTAATGCCTACAACACTGTCCAGTACTTACAGCTCGTATCTTGTTGCCCTGCAGGGAGGGAGACGTAGCTCACCAGCCCACTGTGCTTTTCAAGCGGCTGAAGCATCACAAGGGCTCTATCTATTGCCTGGCGTGGAACCAGACTGGGGACCTCTTGGCCACTGGCTCCAATGACAAGACAATCAAGCTGATGCGATTCAAGTCTGAGACATGTGCCCTTGACAGTGAGAATCACCATGTTCACTTTTTTGAACACGAGAGCATTGAAGAGCTCATTTAGCAGAAATTTCGGCGTCGATGTTGGCGTCAGTGTTGGCGTTGGCGTCGTTAGTTGTGAGCAAAAAAATCATCTTATGCGGCGTGGCCAAAAAAATCGAGGATGCAAATAAAATAAATAATTAAAAAAATTCCTGGGTCAAAGTAACATTTGAACCTGGGTCTTGTGGGTCTGAGTGGGGATCGAACCCAGGTCGTTTGCGTGGCAAGCGGATGTCCTACCACACAACCACGTCTCTGCTTGTGAATAGAGACAATAACTTCCTCTGCTTGGAAGTGCAGTGAATGTAACTTTCATGCTTTACAAACACATGCGTCCTTTCATGCTTTACAATTACATGCGTCCTGTTACATGCATGATTCACAATACACCATGGAATATTGCACTAATAATGTGTGGTAAAAGCGTACATTGCAATCCAGGTCGCGGGATCGAATCCCGGCTGCGACGGCTGCATTTCTGATGGAGGTGGAAATGTTGTAGGCCCGTGTGCTCAGATTTGGGTGCACGTTAAAGTATCCCAGGTGGTCGAAATTTCCGGAGCCCTTCACTACGGCGTCTCTCATAATCATATGGGGGTTTTGGGACGTTAAACCCCACATATCAATCATTAATCAGCGTACATTGCAATCGGGCATCGGAACATGCGATTATCGTATTGACTTCATGGTTTTAAGCCGGTCACTTATTACAAAAGGTACATATGTTACTGCGCTGTTCCCTAAAGGCCACAAAGTGGGTGCGCAGCAAGTTGAAAAAGATTTCATGCATTAAGCGTTTGAAATACGCACTAGGCACAGGATATCACTATTGCGTTTGACTCTCAAAGGCGAAGCTTAAGAGTCCCACAATTTTTTTCCTCATTGAAATTCTTTTGTTGAGATTTAACTTGCCCTCATTGTACTCTGTAACTCTGTTATGTTTTTGTGTAAAAACTGTGTATGCACAAGGATGAGCAAACTTGCGGAAGTATGAGGGTTTGCGAGACCTTAGTACAATGTAATTTCCACTTGCCATTGTTTGAAGTGTCAACACAAATCATTAAAACCTGCGTTTGACGTGCTCTTGCATTTGCTACATTGAAAGTACTGAAGCTGCAGATGTCCAGACGACAAGTGTGGCTTCTGTTCCTTTGGAGTTAGTCTGCATCATTGCTATATAGTCATCAGACAGTTAGCCTAAGATTTCTGCACTGCTGCCGGAGAAAAGGGGCATGCAGAGATTCCTAAAAGTTCAAGCCAGATGAAGGTACCATTTAAAAATCGTTCACAAAACGGATGTGATCAAATTTCACCTCGCGAAATACTAACAACATTTCCTTGTCTGTAGGTTTTGTCATGTTGTGCACTTAAGAACATGTAATACAAATATCATCTGTAACCTATGATTTATATATTTTTTGTTTTATAAAGCAGTTGCTAAACTGTAGAGTGCATGTGAGAAAAAGAAATGGTGAGATGCTGTTCTAGGATCGGAGCCTTATTGTTACTGTTCTTTTCTTTCTTGCTTGGGTCCCAGGGTACTCTAAGCTCTTGCACCCCTTGTGGCACCACCTGGCATAGTCCTCTCCAGATGGGTAATTATTTCGATGGCACTGGCACTACATAAGCTTCTCTCTTAAAAGCAGCCTGGTCTCTAAACAGTATCAGCAGCAGTTTGTAAAATGAGATGTCTGGTGCTGAAATGAGAGGTACATCAGTGGGAGTCGCCTCAGAATAGGCTGGCTTCTGTCGGCCAGGTGCGATAGGGTCAGCTTTGCCATGAGAATTCACCATGTATATAGAATCATGCGTCTTTAATATGAGAAAGGACCCGAGGCATTGCGGGTGGAGACCAGGCCGATTGGGTGCATAGCACACGAAGACACGAGATGAAAGGTGCATGTGCTAGAACAGGACACGTTTTGCAGGGTTTTAGATCCAGGATGAGGTCACGAAAAAGTTGCACATGCTCGGGACTGGGTAGAGAAGCCAAATGTGGCTGTGGTGAGGAAAGGTCAGTGGGCAGACGATGCATAAAATCGTACTAGATTAGCTCCGTGCTTGAGCACACCATGTTGAAGGTGCACTGAACAGCCAGAAGTGGCAGTGGCATATGTTAAATCAGTTTTGATGGTGTGTCATCAGATATCAGTACTGACTCGAGCTGTCGGTATAAGCATGGAAGAAAGAAAAACAAAGGAGAGAGCATTGCATCACACAGTCAGCCTGGGCACGCCAACCCATTTTAAAGCCAGCAGCGTCGTCAGAACATGTGACATTTTGCGTCAAGATCAAGCAAGAAATGATATTTGCTAAGACTTCTGGGTATGGCGCTTGGTTGCTTTTAATCAAAGCCCGCATGTTCGGCACAAACCGGCTGGCTCACTGCCGAGGTTCAAAAACAGAACTCCACCGGTAGTACTCAAACCTATTATTTGCTGTGACATTGTGATTGTGTGTTGGGCCAACACGATGGGCTTCGATTCCATGATCCGATTCCCTCCTTTTCTTTTTCCTTCCTCCATGGGTGCAACCATTTAAGAGGCCATTGATTTGGGTATGATAGGCGGCAGTACACACACAATTTGTCCCAAGCAAGGGCAGAAGCTCTTGAAACAGAGGTGCTTAGAATTTGTGTTCTCTGTCAGTGAAAATTTGGCTGTGAATTGGAAGCGGCCAAGCCATATTGTAGCATGTCAACCCCTCTTTATATACCGGGGGTTCAAAGTTATGCTTTATGATTTTTTTTAATTAGGCACTCAAAAGCACGTGAGAACCACTTGGGCAAATAAGTTAAGTGGCCAGGGGGACAGAAAGTTAGATGATAATTATCACCATCAGCAGCCCATTTGACTAAAATTTAATAATTAACCTACTACTGGCTGTGGTAAGTTGGCATATTTATATTGAAAAAATATAGGCAGTGGGGTTTGTACACAATTTCAGTTGGAAGATTTTTTCTAGCATGCCTGTGCTCTAAGATATCCAGCTACAAAGTTTGTCTTTCACATGATTATGTATGCAAGAGGGTGAGGGTCAGGGCAAAGCTCCTCCCTAAATTGACGCATCTGTTATGTGCGCTGTTTAGTGTGTGAAAAGGGTGGAAGTACCCTCTTCACACACTAAATGTGTGTGAATTTTTGTGTACATGGTGGCATTAATCTTGGGCAGCTTCATGAGGAAATGGGGCTGAAAGAGGAATCAAATTAGAAAAACTCTCGATGTTTACGGAATCTGCTGAAGTGGTGCAAGTTCCGATCTTAGCTCTGCTTGCTTCTCTTCACCTTTTTCTTTCTTCGGTATGCCCAGTACACTGGTTTGCGGGGTTGAAAGGTATATGAAAGAATTTGGTCGATTCCCAGCCATGGCGACTTCATTTCAATAAAAGTGGAGTCAATAATTCTAGTGCAACACAATTTGTGTGCATACTATAGAATTCCAGATGGTCAAGATTCTTCTGTAGCCTACCACTAGAGCACGCCCCTTTATGACCCTTTGCAGTTTTTGAGATGAAAAACTCCATTCAATTCAAATGCCAGCATAGGTAGTACTGCTATCTGTGCTTTTACCAAAGTGCCATGATGCTTACTAACCAACCCTCTTCAATACCTTCATAACCAAATTTCGCCATATTGCATTTTTTTTAACAGCTGGAGGAGAAGCAGAGCTTACCATGCATGATGGAACTGTTCGCGACGTCTGCTTTGTGGAGGATCTAAGCAACCGGTCAAGTCTGCTTATCAGTGGCGGAGCAGGAGACTGCAAGATATACGTTACAGATTGTGAGACGGCCACGCCTTTCCAGGCACTCTCTGGACATTCAGGTGAGCTGTCTTTGGCTGTAGTTGGACAAAAAGAGGGCTATTTTTGCACTTCAGCAGCTTATTTCCTAAACAAAATGGATTACCAAAGTTATGTCAAGTAAGGTTTCCTGAAACCTACTTGTGTCTGCCAGTAATAAACAGCTATAAAAAAATCTGACATGGGAAGTTAAGCTTGAAAATTTTAGAACATGTTCTCCGGTTGTGCAGGACTATATTACTTCCTGCATTGTAGCAGGTCTTTCCTCCTGTTCATGTTTGGCTCGGTTACAACTTGACTCTTTGTTTTAAATATACGAGGGACAAAAATTTTGGCTTGTTTGGAACATCAGTTCTTACTGAAACAGCTACTGTACTACAGTTGAGTCTATTTATAACGATATTGTTTATATCATTGTATTGGATATAACAATGAACAACAGTGGCACCGTTCACTTTTGTATGCTTTCTATGCTCAAATAAACCACTTATCATGGTGCTGGCCCCAGCAGGGGCGTCTGCGCAAGCAGGCGTTTAGTGTATGGCGACACCACGGACCCAAGCCAACGAGGGGGTTTCGACCCCCTCCCATGTCTTGCCGTGTGTGGCATTGCCGTGTCCAGGGAAAAAGGGATCCTGGGGATTGAACCAATGCCGACTGTTTGGGCTTGGACCTTTAAGGCCCCTCGGAGGATGCAACACACCCCTTTGGTCCCGGCTTCACGTAGATGGCACTCCGGATTGACCAGCCCAAGGGAAAGTGGCAGTCCCCTTTTCCTGTCCTCTCATATCTTCCTCTTTCTCTCTTATTTTCAATCTGTCCTGTCATCTCCTCTTTTCAGTTTCAGTTTATTGAGCGTAATTGGGTGAGGGGTTACATATAGGGAGAAATATATAGAAAGAGGTTCCTTAGTGTGAACACTGCAATGATAGGCGGCAGTGCTGCCACTCGCTTTCAAATTTCCTGGCGACTAGGGTTAACTTTGTGCGGGTAGCAGTCTTGGATACGGCATATTTGGTTATAGCAGTATCATACAGCTGGGGATTGCAGGATCTGTGTTTCGTACATCCTGCAACGTCCCCATGTAGGCCTCGAGCTCGGTAGTTTGCGTTACTGCCAAAACTTAGTATATTGTACGGCTTTTTCTCTCCCAAAACTTTCCGATCGCCTCCAAAAAAAAAAAGGCGCACCGAAGACTTGTTTCTTTTCGTTGGTAACCAGAGAGAAACATTGCCATGCTATCACATATTTCATTCTGAAAAAATAAGCGGGAAAGACAGTGAGAATGATCTCGCCTTTCTTCATCTCAAAAACTTTGTCAGAAACCCTTGGAGAAGGTTATAAGGCATCAAGAATGGCAAATCGAGACCCTCTCTTGGAACTTCATAATACCAGAAGCTGTCCAATTTAATATCATTTGGGGACGTCCTAGTGACAGTCACCCTGCGCCTCACAAAGAACACGTCACGTGGGGTTGTCTCCAGTGGCAGGATTTGACTTCCTATAGTGGCAGGACTTCACTTCCAGTAAAATTTCTAGTGATAGCGCGTAAAATATGTGACGTAAAATATGTGACGTTTTAAAATTTCTTCTGCTTAGAGCGTATAAGTCCGTTTAACTAGCTTTGAAACGGAAAAAATGAGTCGATGTGAGGTTGATATCTTCATTTAACATTAAAGTGGGGCTTCGAGGCAGTGCAGATTTTTCCTGGATACGTGTTTTCGCGGCTTAGCACTACTTCAATGCAGTGAAACCACTTTTAAAAATTAGATGCATACATACACCTGAGTAAGTGGTTCCACGGCATAGGACCCCTTTATAGCAACGAAACCATTTTTACAGGGTGTTACACATGTGGTTGAATATGCATATATTTGTTCATTTCTATTCATTCGAAATTTTCAATAATTTAAATTTAATTAGAAGAAAATTGAAATACTGCATCATTCGCTCGATTATTTTAAGCATTCGAATAATTGCACAAGCCTACTTTTCTCCAAAAAAGCACATAGTTGCACCATCTAACTTGCGTGCAAATGAGTTGCTTTGACTTTTCTTTTAGCTTTCTTTTCTGAACATGCTTATAACAATCATTGCTTGTGGGATCTCCTAGGCACTTGGATATCGTTATAAGTGGACTGCACTTAAAAAGATTGAAACATAGCCACTGCATCATATGGCCACTGCTACATGAAGCAAAGCCAAGTGTTACATTGCAGTTTAGCATGAGGGTTAGAGAATTCGTGGTGTAGGGTTTCTGCTTCCTGTTTTGTTTGAGCTAGTCTGTAGTTCATCGAAGTGCCAATGGGACGGACAAAATGGTAGAGGCCTGTGTGCTGTGCGATGTCAGTGCACGTTAAAGAACATCAGATGGTCGAAATTTCCGGAACCCTCCACAGCGACGTCTCTCGTAACCATATCATCGTTTCGGGGCAAAAAAAATGCCTGATGGTATTTTGTTGTTATTAAATTAGCAAGCTTAAAATACCTTTGTATGCCAACTGAAATGGCTCGGTTGTGTGTGCTGCCAACTTTACAGCGTGTTTTACAAGTTCTTTTATAGCTGAAGATCGAAAAGGTATACAATAGACTAAGGGAACAGGTGTCAGGTGTAAGGATGTCACCTGCTTGTGCACTGCTACGAACGCCAGAACTTGTTACAGCCTGTGTGCTGAATTGAAAGAGCCTGTGTAACAGGCTCTGTTGAGGCAGCACACAATCTGCAAGCAAGACACTGGTTTCAGCACATAATCTTGCGTAAAGTGCACCTGTACAAACACACAAAATAAAGTATTGTATTCCTGTGCGCAGATACTTGTTTCTACTTCTTTGCTCACTTTGCATTCTCCTACTAATTCACAGGTCATATCCTGTCCTTGTACACGTGGGGAGGAGCCATGTTTGTGAGTGGCTCTCAAGACAGAACCATTCGCTTCTGGGATCTGCGCACCAGAGGCTGCGTCAACTTAGTGACTGCACCACCTGCAAGTGGCAGTGGACCTGGTGAGTTTATGTCGCGCTCATCTCTTTCGTCTACACTTTAATTATACAAAGTGTCCCAACCAAGGAATTGTGATCATGCGATATCAGCCTCGTTAACGCTCTAGTGTAGGTAGTCCAAATTTTTTTCAAGGAAATGTAATGAACAACTGGTGGGTTCGGTGCCCTCCCTGGTAATGGCACATCAGTGATAAGTGCTTAAAGAGTAAATAAAAGATTTCGACAAGGGTCCTGACAAAGACAAGTACCCTTGTTAAAATGTTGGCATTAGCAGCAGTCCTTCCACGACTTAGAAACTAGGTAGGCGCAGTTACTCGGCAGGCAGGCATTCTTTTACTCAACAGATTTAGATTTTGTATTTGCGAGGCTGCTTTTCAATGCATCCGAATGCTCACACTCTGCAGGGGTGAGACAGCTGCGGGTATTATGCTTTTTTTATACGTTTTCTGTTTTCTTGCCCCAAGCTGCTCCAAAGCAAAAAAATCACGCAAACTGTGCCAAACTGCTCTGAAACTGCCTCAAAAGCAGGAATTTTTATGCCGACCTCAGCTTCAGTAGGGGAAAAGGTTGTGTTGACTACGTGATTTTTCGAGCAGGGCCAGGAGTACAAAGAAAATAAGATGCGTCCAAGCCTGTTTTTTTACTTTGCACTACAGTGTTCTAGGTAGAACACTGTACTTTGCATCTTTCTGGTGACGAAGGCTTTCATGGTGCCACCGTAATCTCCTCTGGACTGTTTTAAATATGCGTGACCCCGCAAAAATGTGCTGCCGTGCATCGAGCGTACTGCTTCTGCTGCTAGACTGTGTGTTCTGGCGCCACTGTCATTTATCAAAAATCACTGAGTTAGCCACTCTGCCGAGTGGCATGCATAGCGGGGTTGACTCTCATGTCCTTTGTTGTGCGTAGCGCATTCCTTCAGTCGCTGCGGTTTTCATGTTGATGCTGCTGCATGCAGTCACCTATGTGTGCGCGTTTTGTCGTGAGGGAATAGTACCTTGTTGCGTATGTTGCGTAAACGTTGTCATCCCCCTGCATGCAATGAGTCTCCTGGATGCTTTGGCCAGTGGATTTTCAAACTGGGTTCTGTGAGCGATATAACATGTGCCATTCGCTCCTGGTGTACCCCTATTAGCAATTAATTTAGTTAAACAAGCAAGTTTTCATTGCATTTTGCATTTTAAAAAGCCATCGCACGCCAAATTTGCACATCGGTGTTCGCAGGTAGCGAGATATGCTCTTGGTAGCAGCTCTAAAAACTCACCCATAGGGTACGCTATGAAACTTGCACGATTTAGGAACCCATGGTATTCAGAATGCGCGTTCAAGCCAGTTTAAACGGGCACCTCGGCGCTTTATTCGCGACTCATGACGCATCAGTAATCGTGTGGTACAGTTTTGTAATTGAAACTCACAACAAGCGCTTCAAGAGGCGTCGCTGTGTTCCAGATCGGCACTACCCAAGCTTTTAGGCTTGACTTTAAATTCGACCGTTGTTTCAGTCGGCAGTCGTTCCGAAGTATGACTGACCTGCATTTTTGTATCTTTTTTTTTCCAAATCTGGGCTCTATACGTTCGGTTGTTTGTTTGCGTGGACACATTGCTTACGTGCGCTGCTCAGTGCGAGCGCTTTATGCGAGTTGCGAAGCGGCGCAGGTGGCAACCGCAAGTCTATGTAGCATTGAGATTTTGGCAACAACTGTGATGGTCTTTGATAATAAGGAAAATAGAACAAGCCAATTTGGGCAGTACTAATAACGTGTGGTCGCGCTCGTCGCAAGGCGTTATGACCTAGTACCATTCGCTTATCACTTAGTTAAACGTTTTTAGATACTGTCAGTTGGGTAAGCGGCGCGGTCGCACCAGCGAGAAGCAGCCCCCTTCCATATCCCGCACAGCGGCAGCGCGGCTGTCGCTTTGGGATTGGCGAAGGAGCGTCGCTTGCTACCTCTGCATACAAAACAGTGGGAAATTCATTCTTAAATACGTGGATTTTAGCTAAAGCACCTATATGAGGGCCGATTGAATACTACTTTGTAATAAATAAGGGCTGCTCCTGTAGCTTAGAATTGTGCACACTAGGCTTGCGCCCCCCCCCCCCCCCCCAATCTTTCCCAATTATTGTTTACCGAGCGAAAAAGGACTCTCCACCACACTTGCCTGTCGGGCACCCACTTGAGATCAAGGTCGGGCCCTTACGCTTCGAAAAAAATACTCTCTGCACCTCTGAAATAGATAGCATTCATTCGCGCCTGCAGGTTATGGACGATTCTGAGTGAACAAGCCTGTGTAATTACACATCTTACACATTGCGTGTAAGAATATGCACTCAAACCTCGTTTCAGTGCATATTCGTCGAGGCATATTCGTCAAGGCATATTCGTCAAGGCATATTCGTCAGAACGTCGATAACTTGCAGTTGAGATGTCATCCCACCTGGGATCACGGCCAGTTCTGTGCCGCAGTCGCGCAAGAGCCTCTTCAGTGAATCAGCCAAATGGCAGCGAAACGTGTCTAGCACCAGAATGGATGGAAAAGACAGCAGGGCACCAGGCTGCTGCACCCCACAGACTTTACCCAGTCTAGGACAAGGTCTTCGTTCATCCAGCCTTTATCGTGACATCTGAGGATGACATTCTTTGGTAGCTCCTCCCCTTTCGGCATTGCCTTGCGCTTGAAGACGACATAAGGTAGGAGCTTGTGGCTGTCCGCCGTGCGCGGTAATATGACTGTGACACGAGTTTTTTAATTGCCGGTGGTACGGACACTATCCTGCTTTGAGTCCTTCTCGTGAACTGTTAGGGGGGATGGCATGTCCAGGTAAACTGTCATTTGATCGGCGTAGCGGATTTGTCTTAGCTGGAAGTTCTGCGAGCGGCACAACGTAATCACGTGGCATTGAAATGAGATAAGAAGCTCTTCAAAGGCTTCAGGAAGCTTCTGAGAAATCGAGGTTTGCAGGCGCAGGGAAAATCCGGCTCGGCACATGTAACGGTAGATCCAGTGCTTGCGGGCTTTGAAGTCCGAGCTCAACATCCCGTTTTCTCTTGCCAGCTCCCTCGCTTTCATTTGCATCAGCTCCATGTTGAATGGCAAGTTCGCCGCCCGTTGCTGTCGAACGAACTTTGTCAGTGCGAGTTCAATCTCAGGGAAAGCCCCTTTTTTTGGACCGCAATAGCTTTTTCGCTTTCGGGTGCGTTCACATTTGGAGAGTGAAGAGAAAACGAAAACGTCAGAGCGGCCGCAAAACCACGACCGCGCGTGCCAAACATGTTCAAATTTGTTTTGCCCCATCCCGCCGCTGCTGCCGTCGATACCTTGACAATGAGTTCGATTTTGCCTGCTTTCTGAAAACTTAAGTTCATACGGAATTCCAGCTATTCGCACAAAGTAGTCAAAAGAAACAGCTCGCACCTTTTTAAATGTTGTTTTGGGAGATAAGCCAGCAGAAATGACACGAGTGAACACACCGGCAGCAGCGGCGGCGGATTCAGCTGGCTGTACACAACCGCGAAACACGTTGGGGCATGCCGACTCTCTGATGCTGCACCATCTACTTCCAGAGTTCTCGGTGATCGTAATCAAAACCAGGCTCTCGATCAACCAGGCTCTTTAAGGCCATCAAACTTTGTCATGCTGCACGGGTAGTTGTGATATGAGCGGATGCGAGCCACTGCCGACGCCTTTGCCGCCATGTAGAATCTACGGCGGCTGGTTAGGTCACGTGGTTTGATCTAGCGCAGCCATGGCCATGAAGCGGAAACCGTATCCGGTTTCGCGTGATGGGGAAATCGGTCTCGGATCGATTTTTTGCGCACTGTCCACATGGCATGGTTTTCCAGCCACTTGGCTGGTGAAACGAACCAGTTTCCGGAGAGTTTCGCCGCTTTCGCTCTCTTGGAGGCCAAGTGTGAATGCACCTTTTCACTGCATGCGTAAAAAGCGCTTCTTTCTGTCGTCGCCATCCACAGACACTTCCCTCGGTGACTCCTTACTGTCTTCCGGCCACACTGTTGTCGATTTACTCGGCAGCTGCGATGACCTTACTTTTGAATGCAGCCAAGAACTGGTTTCGGGGCCCTGGCATGTTGCACCTTTGCGAAGTGAGGCATAGAACACCCCAAGGTTCACACGTCTGCTGTCCAAGTACACGCTAAAAAAAAACTCAACCACAAAGAAAGAAATGGAGCTAGTGCTCACTTTTGCCATGCAAGGGCACGAAGGTAACGAAGCCAAGCCATAGCAACTCGTAGACAAAACAAAGCTGTAGCCAAGCAGCACTTACGAAACCGCAACTTTAAGCACAACTACGTTTTTCGAGCAAGTTTTCGTTTGCATCCGCACATAGTGCGAAGCGGAAATTCAGAACGCTAATATTAGGAAAAAACTTCGTATTATACGCGGGTATTTACGGTGCTTTCCACGACGTTCCAACTTCGTCCACAGCAATCCCATCACATTCGGCACTAGTGGAGTCGCACGTAGCCACTTTGCACAAAGAACATCGAGACCACTTGCCGACACACCGCCCTAGAAAATCACAGTTTGTCTAAGTTTCGAGGGTATCCTTTTGAGCTTTAATGCCGCTGGTTTAGACATGTGTGCAGGAATATTTGGAAAAATTCAAAGAACTGCTCAGAGCTTCAGTGTCCCTATACTACAAGAAATTTTGACGTTTCCGCCTTCCATGTGCTCGCAGCAAGTGATAAGTTTTTCAGATTCGAAATGTAAGTCGCTAATTTAGGTATTGACTGTCACCTGGAAGGTTTTTCTTGGAATAGCAGCTGTCCAGGCCTTGAGAACTGCTGAGTCGTTTGGGAGTTTGAAGTGCCCCAAATCGCAGGTGCTTTCCTTGTAGGCATAGCCACATCAACAACCCGGCGCGCTGCAGGTCGGCATATTTACTATTTTTAACTGCTAAATCACTCAAGCATGCTTGATCGTCGTGTCACATGTGAAATGCAATTTGCGATGACCGAAATCTGTCATTCAACGCTGCTCCGGGAAGTAGTGGGAAGCCGGCAGTGGCTGGGGTGGCTCAATCTCAACGCTATACCAGCGCCACCGCTCGGAGCAGATATGAGTTGGTGACGCCCCTGGAGCAGGCTTTTCCAACTGACAGTATATAAAAACGTTGCTTCGTTGAAGGCTCTTCGGGTATTTTTAGCACAAAATAGGATTTTCGCTTGTAACTTATGCTTGATTTCAACTTCGTAATGTGTGTGCTGAAAATAAACATGATTTCTACTCTAGTTTTCTAAATTAGTGTCAATTCACTGAATTTCTATGCTTTGCCTGCAAAGCCCTACATCCCTCCCCCAACTTGTGGTGACTGTTCTCTAAGACATCAGGTGTCGTGTTTTAAGTGGTTGTAGGTTGTGCTTTTAACTGTCACACTTTCCACCACTGTGGCTGGCACCGGTGTGTGACCGTTCTCACCAGTATGTTCAAATGCCATGCACAGATATGCCCGTAAGCATTTCCTTGAACCTATTGGGGTTTCCTGGTGTAGTTTGTAATCCCATTTACCTATTGCGGTTTTCTACTGTACTTTGTCTGTGCCATGCTTCTAAATGCAGCTTCCTCGTCTGCTTAGCTTTAGTGCTAATGACACGGGAATCATTGAAGTTGATACAGTGGTCATGCTTTCTGCAACGCTTTGCAAGAGTGATGCATGCTGTACAGTCGAACCCGGGTATATCGAACTCGCTAGGAAACGTTTATTAGTTCGATATATGGCATAATTCGATATAGGCCCGGTATAGGTTTGACACAAAGGCACATAACAAACTAGAAGAGAAGTATTTTATTAATATGGTGGCTTACTTGCATGCCCTACTGTGCAAAATAGTCCCGGATTTTTTTCTGTGTCAACGACTTCGCTGCCTACGACAGCACGCACGCCTCCACCTTGTCCAACGAGTCGGAGCAGCTGAGGCCGCTACCTTCCACATTCAAGCAATAGTGCCGAATCAACACAAGTGCACTAATCACTTCGGAGGATGTAGGCAATGGGCCGTCGTCAATTTCCATATTGCTGTCGCTTTGGCTCGTGGTCGGCACGACGTCTGCAATGTAATCCTCATTCTGTAATTGGTCCATGATGGGAACATCATCGTCCGAACTGACGAACTCGTCGAATGTCGATCCGTCGATAGCACCCGGGAACTCTGCCAGCTCGTTCTAAACTTCGGCTGAAACACCTGCGGTGTCTTCAGTGCTGTCAGAATTTGGGGTGTCATCACCAGGCATGCGGAAGCCGGCATGCCTAAAGCAGTTCTGGACCGTCCCCTTCTTGACATCTGCCCACGATCCACTCAACATAGAAATAGCTCCGAGCAAGTCGATCTTAAGCTCCCTGCCAACACGAAGGTTCTGCAGCAGCCTCTCCACCAGGCGCTTCCGATAGCCGGCTTTCATTGCGCGTATAACGCCTTGATCCAGTAGTTGCAGTACAGACGTAGTGTTCAGGGGCAAAAAACGCAGCTTGATGTTGCTGAAGGTCGTACTGCAGTGGTGCGATGAACAATTGTCCACGAGCAGGCACACCTTGCGATTTTCGCCTACCAAATCATCATTCCATGACGATAGCCATCTGCTGAAAAGCTCCCCAGTCATCCATGCTTTTGAGTTTGCTCGGTAGGTAACTGGAAGCGACAGCGCATTTCGAAAACACCGCGGTGCCGTGCTTTTCCCGATAACCAGAGGTCGAAGCTTTTTCGATCCGTCTAAATTAGCTGCCAACAGCACGGACGCACGAGCTTTGTTTGCCTTGCCGCCGCTTGTTTTGTCGCCACGACATTTGCCAAAATAGAGCGGTTTCATCCGCATTGAAGATATCTTGGGCTCTATATCTTGCTGCGATATCTCGCCAGTTTTCCTCGAGCCATTTTTCTACGCCGTCCAGGTCCGCTGCTCTACTTTCACCTGTAACAGCTTTGCCAACGATGTCGTGCCGTTCTTTGAACCACTGAAGCGCCTTGGAAATCATTCCTGCCAAGCAGAAAAGCAAGGTCCTTGGCTTTCTGCTCGATCATAGGGCCGGACACCGGGATGTTTCGCGACCGAACGCCCACAAACCATTTGTGAACGGCCGCTTCAACATCTTTGTACACAGCAGCGCGCACACGTCGGGCGCCACGGGCACCTGACCTTTTGTCCGACTTGTCCCTGATGTCTGCCTTGTTCTTCAGGATAGTACTCAAGGTGTTCCTTGGAATTTTGTACGCGGCGGCGACGTCGGACTTCTTTTCACCATACTCAACCCCATTGATGATTTAGAGTTTCGCGGTGAATAGCAAATTTTGCCTCTTTGTGCAAGCCATGATGACAGCGTGCCAACACAGTTCACAGAGCACCAACAGGCAACACCACAGACCACGCTGAATCGGCAGAAGCAGGCACACAAGCATAAAGAAAGAAAAAATGGCGCACACTTCTACCGTCTCCGCGCCTCAGAGAAAGTACGACGGCCTCTGATTGGCTGTAAGCGCTGTGAGCGGGCCAGGATTATTTCTTGGGGGGTGGTGTTCGCCCGCGCATAACCGGTTCTAACCAACTTTTTCCGAGTGGCCCCGGCAGTTTTCCCCGCCACCGCGAGGGAAAGCCGACTTGCTGGGGCACTTTTGAGGCACATGGAGTTTGATATATCAGTTGTCGTTGCTATTTTCGTTCGATAAAACGGTAATTTTTGCTATATATTCTCAATGTAAACTTACCGTGTTTAGGAATTGTTAGATGTACGGAATAATTTGATATAGACGGGTTCGATATAGTCGGGCTCGACTGTATTGAAGTTTCATACACCATTGCATCAACTTCAACCATACCCATGTCAAGTGCAGGCAGGTGATGCATGGCTGAAAACTAAAAAAATAACTCTAGGGATGGTAGCCAACCTGTGTTAAAAAAGTCTTTTGTCTTTCTTTATAGTGTTGTTCTGAAAAGCAATACAAAATACTGAGCTTCTTGTTCATAGTTTGAACAAAAATAATACTTTTTTTTTCATTGTTGTTTTAGGCTCTATTCTGGTTCACTACCTTTACTGCGACCAGCAACATTTGTGCATGGATATGAGCAGCATGGCTTTTACAGGACAAACATATGGTACCTAAGAATTTAGCCAGACTAAATGCTCCAAATCTCGAGCTTAAGTGGTGGAGCACCACTGAGTGTTTAGGTTATCTCCGAAATTGTCGAGGTATTTTAGTTGCTCATTTGTTTGAAGACAGTGCATGGGACTTCGATGTAGCTTTTTTTTTTTTATTTACTGACATACCTCACGAAACAAAGGTGCTTCAAATGTGAAGGACATAAGTTCTGTGATGTCAGGCTGAGGGCAAGATGCAAAACAGAGTGAGGGAGCAAACCACGTATGGCTGCGTAACTGTGTTCTTATAATCCACATAATATGATATATGCGTGGTTACCTACAACGTAACATAAGTTATCTTGGCTGTCACATGGTCACATTTGCATGCGAAATCGTAGACATCACATCTAAGGCTAATAACATGTAATTGCAAAATTGTTTTTATCAAACGTAACTGAAATCTGTATACTGCTGTTTCAGTCCGTCCCAAGCTGGTGCAGAGTGATAATTCTAACATGATAGCATTAAGGAGCCCATTTCGCATAAATTCTGGTGCTGGCATCAGTGTCGTTGGTTGTGAGTGAAAAATCGTCTTGTCAGTGTAAAAAAATCGAGAAAGAGGCAAATGAAATAAATAATAAAAAAACTTAGGTTCGAGTGAGAATCGAATTGAGGCTGTCTGCATGGCAAGCAGGTGTTCACCACAGAGCGATGCTATGGCTAAACTTCTTCAGAAAAAAACACTATATGAATGTGTAAGGAGTCTACTTGACCAGTGCCTCCTTCACTTTTTCAGTGCCCGGGTGAAGGAGCGGACTTGAATGGGAAGCGGCCGCGGGTGTTAGTGCAGTGGTTCGCTGGTAGGCACCGCAACTGCAGTAGACATGCTGTTGCGTTGTCTATCGCGCAAACGAATGTCACAGCTGCATTGAGAGCCGCTGTATGATTTGATTTTCAGCTGTATTTGCATTGTTTAAGGTATAATCGAAACTTGTAAACATGAATCATGAAGCACTTGTTGTGGTGACCCAGCTCATTTCAAAGGCATGTGTTGTTCGCGACTACTCGATTGAGGCGCTCGCGCTTCGTCTGCTAGGTCGATATTAGACAGCTCATGCCAGTAGTCCGCAGAGGAGCGTTTTATCACTGTGGTGTTCGATTGACTGAGAGTTGCTCTCTTGAAAGTCGATTTTTGAGAGAAGCCTTTGCGAGGAGCTAATATTAGAAGCTTGGGTGACTAATGTTCCCTGATGCTTGCTACTGTCAAGTGGCATAGCACTATATGCGCAAGCCTGGAGTTCATGCTCTAAATAGCACAAAATGCCACTAGACTGCTTCTAGGGAAATAGTTGATCATCCGTTTCCTTCACAGAACATTACATGTGCTTCCACTGAGAAAAAGCAAGTGTCAGAAAATGAGGAACTACGCCAGGTGATTTAACTATTTGAGAGCTTAAACAAGGCATCATCGTGAAACAAACGAGAACAGCTTCGTATGTGGCGCGATTTCTGCTATCATGGCCTATGTTTTGAACAGGTGCTGTTAAAGTCTAAAGTCTAATGCCGACTTTCAATTTGAGCCAAAGTGACAAGCTTGAAAAATGCGGCCTGTGGTCAGTTGCTTGAGCTTGTCTGTGTAGTGGACAGATAGTTATAACATTGAAATTCAGCTGCTCGGCTCTGTTTCTTTCTTCTTTCCTCTGGCCTCTTAATTTGATAGAGAGCAGAGTAGAAGCCAAATGGCTGTTGACCCGGATGCTTTTATCGCATGGGGCACCCCAGCTGTTCAGCCTTGAAAGCACACATTCAGTACGACACAGTGCATGACAATTTTCACTTGTTTCGGCAATAACTCATGGGTTCCCATGGGCTCCCATTCAGCTTCAGGGGGTAATGTTAGCGTTGCACATGGCAGTGATCGCGAGGCAGCGTTACTGATAGACTCATTTGTTGACTGTTTGGATGCAGCGCACTCCCGTTTAGTGATACCAATGTTTCCAAACCTGAGGGGTAGTCTTTAACCACCACTTCTTATAATCTAAAAAATATTCAGGTTGTAATTGACTCCTCTATATTCGAGCGTAGTACGAAGCTTTATTAGGAGACCAATTGTTCTGCTTCATTATTGCGAGCACCCTCCCCCGAACATCAGTGTTAGCTGCAATTTCCCGGAACTACAGCTGTACAGTGCATTAAGGCAATGGCCTTAAATGCCTCATCAAAAGCGAAAATTGATCGCCGGCCGCGTCCAGCGTATTCTTGCCTCAGCGATGTCAACATGAGTGATGCAAGAAATCTTTATATGACGTCACAGAGCATAAAATTTTGTGACGTATCGGAAGGTCACATAACTTGATGGCATGATATTACATCTTTGCATGGTTGAAATGGAACGATCACCAAGGCAGTGCATAACCAGCTGAGGGGCAGAGAGCTAGCTTTGTCTCCAACCCTTGAGGCAGTAAGCAAACCAGGTTGGGTGCATAAATATCCTGACGGGAAGCACGAAACATTCAATGCATTGAATGGGAAGAAAATGAAGAAGATAGTTTTTGCTTTTTAATCGTCTCAGGTCAATCCATAAGGCAATCTGAGTTTGTTTCTTTCTTTGTCACTATTGAGAAACGAAAAGAACAATCTGATTTCTCTTCATCAGATATGCAGAGTAGTACACAAGCAATATTATATACTGAGGCATTCATATGATGAGGTGGCAATAGCTTGAAAGAGAAAATAAAATGCGAATGCTGCAAAACTTGAACGCATATATCAAACCATTAGTATGGCCTGACAGAGCCCGTTGACAATTCCCCCTGTGTCTGTGAAAGTCGGCGAGAAGCGCAAATGCACATTATGTCGCATGAAAACATGAATTCGTAAGCTTCCTAATGCGCGCAGTCGTTGCCAGCTTGCCATAGTCTACTCGTGCCGCGCCGCCATGCGGCAGCGGCAAGCGGAGGTGGAACTTGCTTTCGACAGCATGAAGGGAGCGTTCACCCAGGCACAGAAAAAAAAAATTGATTAGGTGCTGACTTAATGCATGTAATATTGTGTGCGTGTGCAGATCAAACCATAGAATCGCACCAGGTGTTAAAACATGCGGACTTCGCAATGAGTGGTGTTAAAAAATGCCCACCTATTACAAAGTATCCCAGACATTTTTAATTGACATCAGCTGCAAAATTTTTCACTAACAAAGTGAACAGCTGTGTAGGCTCACGTGTTGCCTTACAAATGCGTAGTAAGTCATTCGCTGATTCGCAAAAGGAATAATTATGCCGTAGTGGGCACTGCACAACTGAACTTGCTGTGGGCATTCTTAGAGACTTTGAAATGGCCAATGTTACGCGCACAGTCATTCGTTCCCTCACAACACTGTTAAACTATGCGCCGAAAACTGAAGCCAGGCTAGCAATTGAGAAATTGGTGAGCACAAGGCCCGATTACGCTATCATGTTCACTTTTTAAAAGCGAAGCTCAAAAATCCTACAAGTTTTTTCAATTTGCCATATGTTTAACTTTTTTGATGTTAAGCTATTCTAACTTAGGTGCATGAATTGAGACTCACTAACACTGTTAATTTCACAGGGAGCCCAGTTGCTGCCGTGGCTGTGGACCCAACTGGACGCATGCTGGTCTCTGGCCATGAGGATGCCACTTGCATGCTGTACGACATACGAGGTGGCCGGACCATTCAGACGTTCCGGCCCCATTCGTCAGATCTGCGATCCGTGCGCTTTTCACCACGAGCTTACTACTTACTGACAGCATCATACGACCGTAAATGCGTCCTTACTGATCTGCAGGGTGAGTGGCTGCACCTTGGCTCTAGATGTGCATCTGCTCTGGAACCTGTTCTGTTACTCTACTATGATGCAGTGAACCTTTTGACCCAAGTTTTTTTTTTTTTTTTTTATCTTCTGTTCTTTTGAACCACCAACTGACTTTAATGGCAGGGTGGTTATGATTGAGACCATGGTAGAGGTTGAAATAAGTGTTGTTTGAAGCGTCATTGTACATACTTCTTCTCATGTCGGCTTATTTGCAGGGAGTAGAAGAAATTATAATGGCACAGCAACTAGGCATGAAAATACTACAAGAGCTTCAGGAATCATTTGACTAAAATTTTCATTGCCAAGACTCTTGTCATAACTATAAGATACAACTGATGCGTTGGACATATTCTTTTCTTGCTTGATTCTCATAATGTAGATGCAGTGAGACTTCTATAATAAATCTTAAATGGGAACAGGTGATAGCGACCTGCTTATTGCTTTTCCAGTCAAAGTATAAAAGAACTCTTCTAGAATAAAATGCTTTATAATCATAATACGTTATCTTTCAGAGCAATAAATATCATGTGTCTGCTTTTCATGGTTCACTCGTGCTTTTTTTTTTTCAGTTGTTTCCTTTAAATGATCTTTCGTTTTGTATTTAATCAAATGGAAATTTCAGTTAAAGGCGCCCTGCGACATTTTTTGAGCATGGTCAGAAAACGCTGTCGGTCAGTAGTAGAGGCTCCCGACAACACGCGAGCCAAATATTGTAGCACAGCATGCGGCCTGGAAATCACAATAAATTATCAAAGTCAGCTAAAAATTGTTTTCTCTTCTCTCGACAAATCGTGAAATATGCCCGAAAAAATCACACGTAGCAAACCCATCAGCCATTGACTGATTTGCACATGGCGTGCTCGCTCGTTACAGAGATCACCGCAGGAGGCCACTACTTGTCCACGTGTGTGCGCGCGATCACACTGAGAAAGACGCGCATTAAAAAAAAAATAGCTCAAGGTCACAAGGCCTGCGTGACGTTTTTCTGTGGCCCTGCCATCTCTCCCTGCTTAGCTTCCAGCGCTTTCTTCTGGACGAGAGAAGAGAGAATGTGTTGAAAGCGTGTGACAAGCTTTGGTAACTCCACTCGTAGAAGACGAATTCTTAAAATTTTTACGGCGTTGAATTCGTGAGGCAATAAACTCTTCCAGTGATTTCATTCCATTGTTACTTGAAAAAGTGTTTCAGGGTCTCTTTAATATCAACAGTTAATATAAACATGATTTTCAATAAGTTTAAGGTTGTGTATTTTGGTTCACTAGTGTCTTCTGAGTGGGTTAAATGGTTATGTGCTTCCAGGCTTTGTAAAAAGAAAAAATGCACATCAGACAAAGCTCTGAGAGGCTAGCTGTTGTTTCTTCATAGCTGATGACGAGAAAAACAGAAATGGCAAAGCAGCTTAAATGGGATAATTGTTATAAGCGGTTTGACAAAAAAAAAGACAAAACAGAGAGGAAAACACTAAATTTGCATTCTAGCAAGGTAGTGCAACTATGAACTACATGTTTGCTGAAAATGCATAGTATGCACGTGCATAATAGCTACGTGTGCAGCTTTTATTGCTGCATGCGTGGCTGGAGCACATCTTTCTCAAGAGCATCTAGCTGATCTACGTAGGTGTGTGGGAGGTCACTTGGGAAAACAAGGTCTCAGGGGGGGGGGGGGGGGGGGGGACTGTATTATTCGCAGATCCTCCTGCGATGACAGTACGTGCGTAGGCTGCTTAACTGCGTTTTTGGATTCATTGTTCCCATCACTATCCACAGCACGGCGTGGTTTGTGTGCAGACTCATTTGGGCACACGCTGTAGCCAGATTCAATCGCTATACTGTCAACTCTCGTTAATTCAAACTTGAAGGGACCTCTGAATTTTGTTTGAAGTATCAAGAAGTTTGAATTATCAGAAGTTCTCAGATATATTACTGGGGGTGAGGTGACACCACAAATTACGATTAGGCATTAATTTTATCACATTTAAAATTTTTTTAAGCGTTTTCAAATCCTAACTCAACGCAATGAAAAGAAAGCAAAGGTGTAAAGTTCACAACTTTATTAGCCATTTACTCCTGATCAGACCTTTTAAAGGAATCGCCAATTGCCAACTTCTTCTTTGCTGTCTTTATCTGTCTTTAGTACAAAGCTCTCTGTAGCTGTTGAGAAGCATCACGGTTTACTATGCATGTGCTTCGTTAGAAACTTTTGTTTAGTAGCAAATCCTCTTTTTTTTTTTTTTTTTTGAAGGCCTGAGACACTTATTTTTTATTTTGAGACTGGTAGGGTGATATAAGCACCCAAATTTTTAAATTGTAATGGGAAAGCAGCAGATATTTTCTGGTATGGAACCACAAAAAGTATGAATTAACTAAATGATGGAGTTTGAATTAAGAGGCTTTTAAATACATTGAAAAAATAGATAGCCAACCAAGAAATTGAATTTTGTTTGCATCAACCGAAAGTATGAAATAAAAGTGTTCAAATTATTGCGAGTCTACAGCATCGGATATCACTACACTGAAGCACTGTAATAAACGGTTTATTGTACCAAAGAGAACGCACAAAAGTGGATGATGCCATCATTATTTGTCATTATATCCGCTATATTGTAATAAACGGTTTTGATTATTGTATACTCCACTGTACTCATTATACTCGCCCTTCCTGTCTTGTGAGAGTTATTACCTTTCTCCAGCAGTGCGTTCACATAAAAAATGGGTTTCATTATTTTCAATAATCTCTTTCACTATTAACAAGACGTGAAAGTAATTTACTGCTAATGCTGCTTAGATATTGAATGCATAATCATGTACGGACGAGTCCACTGTTTGAGGGAACACCCGCGTGAGCAGCGTGTTTAGATTTCGCTATCTTATGGAGGCATAGTGGCTAAGATATGCATAACACTACGGGTGGTTGATAGTTCTGACTCCTCTTGACAGACTACTGACGTGCTTGAAGATTGTTTCCTTATCCACTTGCTCTTAGAGCGCCAGGAATATTGATTGTGTGCATTCGAGTGTTCCCTTTAACAGTGGACCGTACTGTACATTGAGCTGGGAAGACATGGAAATGCTATCTAGTTTCAGCTGGCCAATTGATAAGAAAGAACATGCTACATGGCCATATTAAAACAGCATGCAGGTCACAATTAAAGAGAGCATCTACAAGCACTGCTGCTGCCTATTGATTTTTGTACCATGTTCAACCTTTCCCTTTGTGCACATCTCAGCAGCAGTGAATGTAGTGCTTCTTAGTTTGCCTAAATGAAATGTTTTTATAGTTATTGTAAGTCTTACTGAATGATGCCGGCTACTCAAAGGTGTAGAACCTGCTGTTGTGACATATGCTACTGTGGCATATGGTGTCTAAACCACACTCTTCATTTCCGCTTCCTCTTTCTTCGTTAGATTCTGGTAATCTTGCTGAATGCTGCCCAACTCTTGTATGGCTAAAGACCTATTAAGAATAATTTCTGGCATTTTGTACACATTTTTTAATTTTATATACATTTATTCGGCATAGATATTCCCATTCTATCGGCAGTGCATTTATTCAATTAACATGAGCATTTGGGCAAGTTGGTGACCGATGGTCAAGAAAGTTTCAACAGCTTGAAAAAATGTGAAATGGGTGAAAGGGGAGCTGACCCCCTTTTCATGTCAGGTCCTTTTTCATCTATTCGTCTTTTTCGGTGCTGTTGGAATTTTCTTGACATTTATTCAAGGTGCATTTTACTAAGCGCACTTATTCAAATTGGTGCACCTTATTGGCAAGTCATTGGGCAAGTAAACTAAAGCAATCATTTTCTTCTGTAGTCAGCCTAGTAAGGAGCAGCAGAGCAGCTGCAGTTATTCCATGTAGAAGTAGCAGGGCAGGTGCAGTTATTCCAACACAGGGTTCGTGAGCCATAAAAGGTGGCCCACGCACCCTCTGTTGTTAATAATCTGCGACGGCTGCAAAGACTGGGCTGGCTTATGTGGCTGGTCACTTTGTGTGTATGGTCTTCATGCACCTAATGCGGCAGCTTGCGTTATCTAACAGTAACAGCAGTGCGCCTCATCCAAGCCAGTGGTCATGTTCATTTAGTGAGATATTTTTGTGTTTGTCAGTGCATGTGTGGCAACATGCCCATTAAATTGATTAAAAAAGAAATGTTCACTACGATGTATTGAGGCTGATGAGACCACAAGCCTTACCTTGTGGTCTCACCTTGTGTCATTGTCTCATGCATTGCTATTGCTATCACTGTTTTAGCCTTGTGGGCATTAAACTTAACATTTTTTAATTCTCTTTAAGTTTTTGTTTAACGATCAATGTCTTGATCGATTCTGTCAATATAGCACTATGGTTAAAGTATCCTAATATTTACCGCTATTTCTGTAAGCCTTGAAGACAGTAATTTTACTGCTTCTCCTGCCATAGGTGACCTGACGCTCCCCTTGCCTAGCGTCGTAGTTGCAGAGCATGCTGACAAGGTCATTCAGGCTCGTTGGCACCCGAGTGACTTCTCCTTTGTCAGCACCAGCGCTGACAAGACGGCCGTCCTTTGGGCCCTGCCAGTCAACTGAAGTGCTCCCTCACCCCACTACAAAAACACCCTCCATGGGGTGTGGGTGCTCAGACTCTAGGCTCTGTGATAAACCTCCTTAACCCTGTCTCTGCCACCCCTCCCCCTCCCTCTCTCTTTTCAGTTTGTTTTCACCAATTTTAGATTATGTTCATCCCGCAATAACTTCAGCTTTCTGGCCCACGCATGTGTTTATTTAGAAGCCCAATTCACCCTTGAATTTTCGTTAACTTGTCTTGCAGGTTGCGCACTGCTAGCATTATGACCAAACCAAATGGTGTGTTTTTTTGCAATTGTGGGGACATGCAAAATTATCTTTGCTTTATCACTGACATTCACACTTGTGTGTGTGTAGACTTGTGATTAAATGTTCATTTAATTTATAGCTCATTCCTTGAGCCTGTCCATCTATAAGAGCAGTTGTGTTTGTTCTGCTTTTTAATGTGTTGTGAACTTCTTTTTTTACCAAATTTAACAGATTTGTTTTATAATTGCTTAATGAATTCTACGAAAATTTATAAAGAGGTTCTTTAATTATGCTGAGTGATTACATAATATGCATATATGTTTACCATGAACAGTAACTATCAGCTAGAGAATGAGCTGCAAACATTGACTCATGTACAATAATTTCAAATGATTCTTGTATAACATTTAAAAAGTTGCATGGTTGAATGGTATTTAGGTTACATAAAGGTGCAGAAGACTTAGAATAAACGATATTTGCCAAAAACAAAATATCATGCTGTTACATAAGCATTCGAGCCTTCGGCATTTTCCTCAAACAGGTCCTAAACCACCAATTGTACTACATGAAAAAAAAAAAAATTCTGTGGGACGCCGACGCTCCTGTGAATAGCTCAGCCAAATGTTGCAGTCATGCTTGGTAAGGAGAGTTTGCAAGAGGGGCTCAAAGTTGCCACTTTCTAAATCATCCTCTTTTTGGCAGAGGCCCATGCTCACTCTCATCGTAGCTGCGTGCAGCTGCCGTATGGTGTCATACAGTGCATTGTTGCTATTAACCGAAAGCTGACTTAAATAATATATGGCGTACAGATGAGATTCACGTCTTGGTACTGGGTGCCACTATGTGCCAGTCCCATACTCTACAGTCTGTAAAAATTACACAATAGCAGCACTAGCGCATACCAGAATGACACCGAGGGAGGTCAAGTCGCATTCCATGGCATGCACTGGAGGTTATGGCATATGTTGAGTAGATTCTGGCCCATTTTTCATTCCCTCCCCTCCTTGTGTATCTTCCAGTGTGCTCATTGGAACGAAAGAAGAGGGAAAGTGCTTAAAGAAATACTGAATAAATATTTAAAAAACTGACAAAACTTCGAAATTCTGCTTGGAAGATGTCACTGTTCCGATAAACTGAGTTTATTTCCCGTATTTTTGAACAGTTAATTGTATTTTTGATGAATTGTGAGCCCGCGGCGGCTGCTCGCGTGCGCGAGCAGTAACGTCAAACTCACCGAGGCGCATGCGGGATGCACGTGTTCTTGTTCTTCTCTTCCTTTTCTCCAGCTGTCTTTTCACTCTACTCTTTTCCTTCCACAATAGCGCTGTCACTTTGCCCCAGTCGGAAACATTGTTCGCTGCTGTTGCTGTTTATACCAGTTATAGGGAAGGATGAGTGCGTCGAGAGACGTGGGCAATGGCTGGCATTGTTGGCTTCCCAATTTCCCGTGAATTCGACGTCACCCAACGTCGCATGCTCTAGTTCATGGCGCTGCCGCTCGACGCGACAGTTTGTGAAAATCGCATTAAATTCATTATTTTCCTGTAGTTTCTGCTTCGAATGAAGGTTGTCTCTATCAATTTCAGGATCCAATCTATTGATTTGGCTGAAAATATTGGCAGCAAAATTTTTGTTCTGTATCCCTTCAAAGCATGTGACAAATCTCTGTCCTGTAACTCTGCTTGTTCTTAATGAATTGAAAACAATTTTCAGCACTCGATTCATAAAGCAATAAACTCCCAATGCTGAGCCCATTAAATGATTATTTGAAAAAGGGGTGCAGGACCATTTTATCCACTGTCTTTTGTAAGTAATACATGAGCTTGAGTAACTGTAATGTAGTTGTAAGGTATAGAACGGGCACCTAACGATATGATGGTGCAGCAGCTTGAAAAGAATCAGACTGAAAAGAGAAAATAACTGCAAGTGAATGCCAGGCAAAAGATGGTACTCAACCTGTCGTGAATGAAGGCTGCTATGTGTGTGTCATTGCTTATTAATTTAGAACAACATGTACCAACAAAGCATAGGCTGCCTTTATTCATCTGGCAACAACAGTGTGCTGCCGCGTCTTCATTCAGTTGGCAGGCCAAAGAATTTATCAACTACTGCACAGAGGCATACTTTCAGTGTAAGGAGTGAGGTAAGGAGACGTGTAGGTTGCCCTAGTACTACCTTAACTCGGGAGAGCACCAAGGAACTGTAAGGTCATGGGTTCGAGTCCCAACGGTGGCAGCCGCATTTTCTGTGGAGGAAAAAAATGCTAGAGGCCCATGTGCCTGTATTTAGACACATGTCAGAGAACCCCAGTTGGTTAAAACTTCCAGAGCCCTTCATTATGGGGCTCTCTCATAATCATATTGGGGTTTTGGGACACAGAACTCCTACAATTTCATTAGAGCACCAAGGAAGGCCTCTGCGAGTGCACTTCCTTGAAGAGTATCCTAGAACACGTAATAAGGCAATTTCAAGGAGCTAAAGCCCTCCTACTGAAGTAAGAAGTGTTGCGGAATGCGGCCCTTATTGCTCTTGTGAACAGGCCAATGAAATTAGCTAGTAAAACATAACTGAATGTGCTAGTAGTCACAAATATTAGCGGGGCCTTGTAACATTTATTGAGCATATCAGTAAGACAACACTTCTGACTTGTAGTCAAAGATCCTGGGAACATCTGGGCCAAATAATATTGCACTGCGTGCGTCAGGCTATTTGCAGTTTCATGTCGAAGATGGCTGAATATCGTTTTTTTTTGGTCAAATCTGTGGAGTCATTTTTCATAACTGAGAAAGGTGTTGCAGGTCTTCCTAACAATAGCTTTCATCTACATAATTGAGAAACTATTTTGAACAATTTTTTGGATGCCTAGCTGAAAATATTTTGCATCAAGCAAGCTTATTGTTATGTGAATATGCAACATATTCCTGAATGCTGATTTCATTGACTTTGTTTTATTGCTTAGTGGGAACTGGGCCCAGTGTGCATACAGTGGTCACTTATTGAAATATTATTTTCGTTTAGCACTACTTTGGCTGCTGTTCTAAAACTTAGTGCGTTGTGCATTTTAAAGTTAAGTGCTTATAGGTATCGCTAGAAAAGCGATGATTACGCAGGAAGAACTTGCCGGAGACTTCACTGAACATGGCACTTCAATTGACTCTTATGACGTAGGCAGCCATGACGCCATTTGTCGTTACTCTTGCTTTCCCAAAACTACCTTTTCTAAATTTTTTATGCGAGGTCATTTTTTTTCTGGTGAACAGCGCCATGTCGCTTTTTGGCCAGAAAGCACTACTGTTGCCATGCATACCGGCATCTCAGAATTTCATGATCTTTCAGCACTGTGTTATCTCACTTGGTGTTGTCGCTGCTCTGTGTTGTTGGTTGCCTGATTAAAGCTGCATGTTTGCAAACTGGTGAGCTTTTTTGCACGTACATCTACCATTCTCAGTACGCAGAGTAAATTGAAGGGCTAGAAGCTGCGAATGGTCAGCCTACACCCATGTGTGGCACGTTGAAAAGGTTTCACTGTGTGCATTTTCTCAGCTATGTATGTTCTTTTTCATTTGTTTCCTTTGTATCTTTTTACTATACCCAGTGCTGCATGAAGTCATGATGACAATTCCTGTAGTTGTCGTAGCTGCTCCCATTTAGAGCATAGCCGCCAGGATAAGTTGAGCCAGCATTGTTGTACGCCATAATGAAGACCTTCATTGGTACATACATAAAACCAAAGAATGAAAGAAGAGTTATATTCACTTGCAAGGAAACGAAGGATAACTCACTACTGCTGATACTACGGCCTGCTGTTACATGTTCGTGCCTCTTGGTCTGTCGTTTTAATGTTTGTCAAAGGTGTGGCATGTATAAAATACACCTGTGTCTATCCTGCCACAGAATTGATTTGAAGGTATTTTAGGGTACTGATGTTTTCATTTCTGCCATCTTGCAAGGATAGAAATAGGGTTGGAACATTTGCGTTTCGGTCTAGTCTGTAGCTGCATCCACAATCCTTTCCGTTTTTTGTTGTTGCCTTAAACGAAACAGTGTTTCAAGAGTGCCTTGTGACGCAGCTGTGGGGCTGCCACTTTGGCGCTTTTTGTGAGAGCTTTTACTGTTGAAAAAGAAAGCCTGCATGTCTGTGTTCAGTAGTGTTAGTGGAAAATATTCAGTGTTATCAGCAGGTGGCTCCACTTCAGTTTTTTTTTTCACACTGATAGCAAGTTTAATTTGAGAATAATCACTGTGTGTGCAACGTAGCAAATAAATGTACATAATTTAAAATTTTAAAAGGGGTCACTTCTCTGCAGGAGTAATACCTTGGCCATCCATACTTCGTTTTCATATTGTGGTATGCCACAGATTTATTTCTTTCCTGATGAGGTTGAGAACAAACTTTTGTGCAATAATGTCTGTCAGTTTTGTATGCTTTTGTCTGCTTTGACTTTCTAGCCATGTTAATGTGAATGCAGCGTGTAAGGATTACTAGGCTTATGTGAGTATTCCTTTTGCCTGTGTTACATAGGTGGCAGAGGTATAATATATGCTTTTAAGCCAAAACGAAAGGGCATAAATGGCTTTTCAATGTTGCCCAAGTACCACACAGATTTATCATTGTCTAACATTCCTAACCCCCCCCCCCCCCCCCCCTCCTTTTTTTTCTACCTACCTTCGTGACAGAGATGAGGGCTCTGTGAGTGAGCACTGTGCATTTACCCAACATGGAAGGGTCACAATGTCTATAAACGCTTGAACTTATCTAAAACGGAGGTCCTCCGGTGGGAGGCGTGCTGCACAATTATAATCAGACAGGCTTCAGTGTGCGTAATGGCTGAAGTGCCACAAAAGCTACAGCAACCACGGCTTGAGAGAATGCTTTTTGCATGAAGGTGCCATGAATTACTATCATTCTAGAGCTGATATAAAAACCTCATTTCTTGTTGCTGGCCACTGTGTGTGTCATGCATATGTAGTGCAGTGAAATTTTCACTCTTTTCAGGGTTTTTAAAAAGTTTGTTGTCAGAGTAGTAAAAAGGAGTACGTATAGCTGGGAATCTCTCCTTTAGTGTTTTTAGCATACACTATAAGGTAGTGAAGTTTTTATTTTTTATCTGTTAATGCTTCTTTTTACTTTAGATCCTAGATAATGTCTTTATTTAATGCTTGTTGTGCGGTATCTACTCAAATTTTGTGGAAACACTTCTACTTATGCCATCAAGCTCGAAAATTTTGGCATAATGCTTCAAAATACCACTAAAAATGACATGCGAATATGTAAGTGCTTCGTTGATCAGAGTTGTTTCTTTTTGTACGTGAGCTTGTTGTGTAGGGAGGAAGGGTTTGTGCAGATTTCATTTAAGCTTATTTAAAGAGATGTAATGTACACAGCTTTAAAAACCACTAGAGCACTGCGTGGGATTCCCTTCTTGTCTATTATGAAGGAATAAGTTTTTTTGCAAAGAGCATGGCGACTTACGTTGAAGTGTGTCTTGTAGTAAAACCGCTTACCTATATACGGAGACACAGTGTTTCGCACGTTCAGGCCAGTTTCAACAGATATGCTGCACATGGCACAGCAATTTGTCTTTTATTGTACATATACTTTATTGCGCTTTTTGCATGTCGACATAATTCAGTTGTACAAATATTTTGCCTACCACCTGTGGAGTTTTCCTTGAGATACATCGGCAGCGTGTATAGCTTGTAATAAACACTGGCATAATAAACGTTGCTTTTTTTAGCTGCCTCGAAACCTATGTGAGAGGTACATTTGTGTTGGCTTTCTTGTACAACAAGCTCTCAAGACACTGAAATCTCTTAGGTGGCATTGCTGTTGAATTGGAACACATGCTGTCCGATTGGTTTTGTGCTGCAATTTGGCACCTCTGTTCATATCTCAGTAAATGGCACATTGTCTTTTTGGGTGCCAGTAGCAATTCTCTGCACTGATAGGTTTTGACACGAGAGAGAGGAAGTTACATTTTATGTTAGTATGTGTGATGCAGCACACATTTGTAATATGCCTGTTGTATTGTTACATTGCATTTTGCATGTTTTATTAGGTATAGTAGAAAAATGGCATTTTTTTCTGTTTTTTTATGGCTAGAAGTCTTTATCTGGCAGATTTTGGCAGGAAAAATGCAACTGTTATATAAAAAACATATTTAAATCAACCTAAATTGCCAAACATTTTAGACTAGAAAGTATTGTTTTATGTGCAAGTGAAGCGAGCATAAGAGATAAGTGCTTTTGTAAAACTTGACCCTTTTGTGATGGCGAAAAAAAATGGTTCTTGGGTTGTCCAAGAAATTTTTTTCCTGCTATAGCAACTGGTATATAGCGGAAAAATTGGTAAAAAAAACTCATCCAGACAAAGAAAAGTGTAATAAAAAGCAAAAAGAAATTGAAAAAACATTAATGCCACTCTGCACAGTGTACACGCAAAACAAAATTGAAATACGTGTTTTGAATACAGGGGCCCTTATTGAATACTACTGCAAATATAAGATGTGCAAGTACAAAAGTTATTTACACACATCTAAAAATATAAGCACTAGTTTCTATCATGCCATCATGCAAGAAAGCTTCCCGACAAGGTCTCTTAGCCAAAAGTTGGCTGCACATATTTTGCTGAAAACATTTTTCTTTTCTTTTTCTGCAAATCTTCCCTGTCTTCGTAGCCTAGTTTGCAGTTCAGATAGCATAGTCTGTAGTCCCGATATTTTTCAGTTTTTTGTTGTTTCTGTGGAGCACCCTGAGGTGCCTTCTTGTGTGTACGTTGGTCACTGTACCCCGTTCCCGAATCTGCTAAAACCCTTAATTTGTATTCCTATTTGACCACACATTCTCTTTATGTGCTGCCGAATACCAGAGTGACCTTTAGGTTTTACCAGTTTTCTTACCCATGGGAATGTTCCAGTGCGATTGAAAGTATAGCGCTGATACAGTGGAGGAGACGCGGTGAAGCTTCTCGCGGGATGCGATTGTCGACTTCTCCGGATCAGAGGTGCTCAAAAAGGCACTCAACGCCTTGAACCTCCGGCGTGACATTACTGACGGTGAAAGAGGACCTGAAAATACGTGTTGTCGACTCCAATAGCAATGCAGACATGGCTCTTGGACGAGTACGGGGTGTGTGTACACCAGAAGTCCCACGTACTTGCGCATCTCCTCCTCGGTGACCTCTCTCCAGGATTCTTCGATTCCTCTAACTGTGCATTGGCTTTTCGAAAATATGCGTCCATGCACTCTTCTTTGTGGAATCGCATATTTCTCTGACAAGTTCTGCGGTGAAACACAACACGAAGAAGTGGCCGCGCGGTACTCCAAAGCTGTGGATTGAAGTCCACTCCACACAGTCTTCACGCAGGGAACTCCACTCTATCTGAAGCCGGCGTCAAACGCTCCGGCCTGAACGAAGTTGACATCTTGCAGATATGAGCTGTCACCTCTAGGAGGGTGGGGGAGGGGAGTGATTCTTAAACGAAAAAAAGATAAAATTGAGCCTGTAACTGCCTCTCAGGGGCAGGACACCTAAAGAGTAGCTTATGAGTGATGGAAGTAAGGAGGGATTAAAAGGATAGGATTAAAAGGTATAGAGAGAGGAGCAGGAAGAGAGAGACAGGCGCAGGGACAGCCACATACGAAAGTAAGGAGAAGGTAAGAAAGATGGACATGGTTGCAGAAGTCCGAGGACGGGGCACCACTCCGCGAGAGCTCTTGTCGGCGTCAGGAGATGGCGTAGGGCAAGCCAGTCGGCCAGAGCTGCGCTGTCGTTGGAGATCGCAGGGGCAGAACCGGTCGGCACAAATCCAGCGAGCGCACTGCATACGTTTACACACACTATGGTTTACACCAACGCGTGGCAGCAATCAAACGGCTCGAGGGGCCAGCGACATTTCACCGGCGGATACCTGCTGATGTTGCGGTGTGGTTTAACGCTCTATCGCCGTCCATGCGGAAGTCTGACGAATCTAACTCGTCTGTGCTGCTACCATCATCCAGTAATTTCCCGCTCGGATTCATCGGAATCCGTCAAAATTCGCCATTTTTGTGGAGCACCTGCGAGCGTCATCGACGCCATAACCGAAACCTCGAGCGCTCACTTCTCCGACTGAGAAGGACGTTTAAATATCTCTCCATGGTGAAAAAAAAAATTCAAAAGCTAAACTGATTAACTACTTTCTCTTTTACTCCTATGATAGAGTTAACTGTATTTTATAGGTGGGCAAGCATAAGTGCAACTCACTCAAAAAAATGTATCTTGGGTTTTTGACTCGCTTGGACTCGGACTTGCCAAACTTTTTCCAAGCTGGACTCGCTCAGACTCATACTCACTGAAATTTACTTCATCCGAACTCACTCGGACTCAAACTCACTAAAACATTACTGAATCACTCAGACTAAGATTTGTGGCTTGATCAGAGTCCAAGTCTGAGTGAGTCTACTCGTGAGTCCGTAAGTCTCAGATGAGCTTTTTTGATCGAAATTTCAATGCTTTTTAACACCAATATCTCATGCAATCGGTGCTTTTCTTGGCGAAATTTTGATGTAGTACCTTCGAATACGAGTTATGAGTTCTTGCAAACCAGCGAAAACATTTCTTTCACTTGAATGAGATTATAAAGATATATTTATCTAGAACTTCCCCGAAGAGGTAATAATGGGGCAAAAGAGTGGGGACACCCCGCGTAATTCTCGCCTCTGATCAATAAATACTGAAATGGCGTATGGGATGTACCGTTTTTTAATACTCGGGAGTAGATGTGAGCATAAGCATGAATCCAGATAAGGCTTATAGTAATGCTGAAGATGAGAGGATACCAATGTACACAAACACTCGTAAAAGCGCCAAAATGCGCACTTGAAGTCGTCGATAACGTACTATCGATAGGAATAGGTGTGGCCACAAAAGTGTGAGGCCTCGTCAGCCCCGGTAAATCAGTGCTTACGGTGCATGCTCGGCTGCTGACCCGAAGGTCGCGGGTTCGATCCTGGCTGTGGCGGTTGCAAAGTGAATTTCGGCGGAGGCGAAATGAAAGAGGCTTGTGTATACTGTGCGATGTCGGCGCATGTTGAAAAACTCTACGGCGCGCTTCATAATTATAATGCACGTGGTTTTGGCTCGTAACACCCCAAACCATAAAAAGTGTATTTCACTGTTGGTTTTGTAACATATACAGTAACTCTGTAACATATACAGAGTTACTGTATATGTTACGTTTGGTATAGCTTATACAGTAACTCTAGGTAAGACGACACGGTGGTGGCACCTACCCGTAGCCTTGCGTTCTACACCTTATCACCTCCGAGATGGGGGCTCAGGACGCACATACTTCGTTTTTCAAGATAACTGCCAGTTAGCGCTAATGTCTCACGTGTGACGTGCCTCGATGCGCTCGTTCGTCTCCGCTGCACGCATTGAGGGACTCTAACGCAGCGCCTCCAGAGTACCATTCACCAATTTTTTTGCGCAGGACATTAAATAAACGTTTTGTTCACTCTCTTCTGACGCAAGATTATCGTCTTTCGACGACATTTGCAGTGCAACATGCAGATACGGGGCCATTTTTTTAAATGAATTCGTGCGCACAAGTCACTTGGCTGTGCTTGAGAAACTCTTATTTTGAAAAGGACTGCTGTGCTTCGTGTCATCGGTGTCAATATTTTTCGTTTGGTTGTATAGTCAGCGGCACTGGTTCTTTGAAAAAAGTTAGGACGTCCTTTTGTCGCTGCTGTTTTTGTAATCTACAAAAGCTAATTTAAAAAAAATATCAGCCTATTAGATGGCAATGACTGAGAATTCGCAGAAAGTTGCCTCAGGTTGCTAATATTTGTTGGCGTCACTTAGCAAGTGATTTTTTTCTTTTTTCGCTATTGCGTGAAGCCAACTTGCCGTGCCGTATTCTCTACCAGTGACAATCTTCTTGAGAGTTCAAAAAGAAGCAGGAGGAAAGGCCGCAGTTATTAGAGAAACGAAATTACTTCATTATCTTCCAAATATAAGCATTTTAAATAAGTACGCTCCGATTTAAATAACTCTCTATATGTTTCTAGAGCACATAACAAAAGCCATCCGAAATAGTATATTTCATTACGTGCACAACATGCTATACAGCTCGTCGTCCCCTTTTGCTAACTGTTCGTAGAAGTTTAATGAAACCAATTATATTCATTTCATTACGACCATGATGCCCAACCGTCCGCTGCTATTGAATATGCGATTGTCCGCTGCGGTGATGTAGTGGTTACAGTCCTCGAGTACCGACCCGAAAGCCGCGTGTTCGACCCCGGTCACCGAGGCCATATTTCGATGGAGGCAGAATGGTGGAAGCACGTATATATATTGCGCGATGTCATAGCATGTTAAAGAGCACCATATGACAGACATTTACGGAGCCCTACACGAAGGATTTCCTCGTAATCATGTCCTGGTTTCGGGGTGTAAATCATCGGATAATAATTGGATGTACACAAATGTAAAACACACCTCTTTGATTCAATATCTAAGCGGTCTGCACTTTGATTGATATGTGGAGTTTAATGTTCTAAAACCACCATATGATTATGAGAGGCGCTATAATGGAGGGCTCCGGAAATTTCGGTGTGGTCTGCACAGCGGCATCAGGTCTTGGTTCAAGACCCGGTTACTTCAGCCACTTTTATTTAGAACGAGGAAAATGCATAAGCAAGTTATATCGCAAGATATATCTCTCGTCAGGTTTCCATGCTGCTACTAGTGTCATTGTTTCTTGGCGCACCTTTCTCAAGAACAGCTTGGTGATATTTTTACGTGGTAATGTTTCTCAACAGGTACCTTGTCAGACCTATTGACGAGATAGTGTTAAATAGCTCGTTTCGAAGATATTCTCGTGTTGGCGTGGTTGGTTGTGAGCAAAAAATCATCTTGTGCGTGGCTGAAAATTCGAGAAAGATGCAAATAAAATATCAAAATATCCAAAGTCCGAGGGAGGATCGAACCCGGATCGTTTGCGTAGTAAGCGGGTGTTCAACGACACTCTCTCGTGTCCGCTTCTGAACATGATGAAAATAACTTCCTCCGTTTGGAAACACACGCGTCCTCTGCTTTGCAATAAAATGAGAAATATTGCAGTTATAATGCGTGGTACAAGCACACATTGCTATCGGGCGTTGGAACATGTGATTAAAACGCGCACCTGGCTAATCCCACAATTTATTCACGCGTTTCCCTGGGCCCAATAAAAGTTTATTCACTGGCTCACTCACTCTGAACATGTGATTATCATAATGGCTTCATGTTTTAAAGCCTGTCACCCATTACAAAAAGCACACATGTTACTGCGCCTATTCCTTTAAGGCCACGTAGTTGGTGCACAGCTTGTTCGAAAAGATCTCATATACACTCAGTGTTTGAAGCACACACTAACGACAAGATATCGCAATCAAGTTAAACTTTTAAAGGCGAAGCTTAAGGATTCCCTAATTTTTTGTGCTTGCTTGACGCACTTATCGGCGAGTTTTTTAAGCGACCACTAATTGTGCAATTCAATGTTTTACGCTGGTGCAATTCTACGCTTCTGCGACGCAACATTACACGCGTTAAAGGGCCTCCTCAAAGTGTATAACATTATCATAGTTGTTCTTTCACTCAGACTATATTGTATTGTTTATTATTTTTACTCTTGGGTGCGCCTCAACAAGGCCGTTATGGTTGTTCCTGGGCACACCAAATAAATAAAATAAATATTTGTTATTATTATTATTGCTGCGAATTGAACTCAAATAGTAAATATATTGATTGGTCTTCTCTTATTGCTACTGGATCTCCTGGTGAAGTATATGATACGTTTCGCACAAAAATACGTAGTCTGCAGCACTCTTGTACTCGTATTGGTAGAGCTACGCAGAGACGTCACAGATGGCAGACCCCAGGTATTTTCGAAGCAATTTCCGACAGAGGTTTGGTTTGGAAACTGTTTAAACGCTCCCCAGGTAATGCAGAACTCGGTATCAACTACAGAATTGTAAGGAATAAAGTGGTTGCCTTCACCAGATTGGCAAAAGGACGATATTTTTACTATCAGCTTCAGTTATCTACCAGAAACCCCGGCCTGATGTGGTCACTGGTAAACCACCTTCGTGATAAAAAAAGTAGCGATGCTAAACCTGCTGATGTGTTTACTGGTGATCCTGCACATACAGCCAATACATTTATTCGCCATTTTGCAAAAGGGTCTGGTGGGGTATCGTCAGCGCTGGCAGGCCTCTCTAGTATAAATAAAAGAATTCCTGTCTCTGCCTTCCTCCCAACTTTAACAAAAGACAAACTCGTTAAAATATTTTCTGGTTTAAAATGGCAGAAACCAGCAGGTATTGATGGTAACTCTGTATCTTTGTTGCTGCGGAATTTGGACGCATTGTCATAGATTTTGCTCTTCATGCTTAATGGATTATTGGAGACAACTTCTCTGCTGCCAGATTTAAAAACAGCAATTGTAAAACACCTTTATAAAAGCGGACCTAAAGATAGTGTTGACAGTTGCTGATCTTTATCAGTTTTGCCTGTCTTATCCCAAATAGGTGAGAAATTCTTATTGCAATGTATTACTTCATTTTTATAAAAACATTTCGCCAGTTTGGTATTGTCGCAGGTCGAGGCACCATCGATCTACCTGACGAAATTTCCGACGAACTGCTTGATGCTTTGGAACATAGTATGTTTGCCTGTGCTTTATTTTTGTATATCTCCAAAGCATTCGACACCCGTAAACCATTTTATCCTGCTTGCACCTCCTTGGCGTAAGAGGTTCATTGTATGACTTTTTTAAAAACTATCTCAGCGCTTCCAGGTAGTTTGAATAGATAATTGGTTGCCGTTCAGCAACAGGTTTGCCTTGAAAGCTGGTGTACTACAGGGATCCATTTTGTCTCCTTATTTGTTTAACTTATTCATAAATCATTTTCCTACTGCTGTTCCGAAAAGCCTCGTATTTCACTACGCAGAGGACACTGTTCTTTTACCCAAACCTGTCTGTTACAACAAAGCGTTGTCACTACTATAAAACAGTGTTCATGATGTTGCATCATGATTCGCTAATAATTGCATACTGAATATTGAAAAAAACCAATTCGCTTTAAAACTTCATTGAAAGCAATAGGGACAAAGGCGCCCCTATTTCTTCATGCCCGTGATTGTGCTTTCTGTAAGTGCGCTCCCATTTAGTATGTCAATTCTGTAAAATATCTTGGTGTATTCTTCAATAGTGACCTGTTTTGGAATTATCATTTGGCTTACAGATGTGGCAGACTACGAAAAATTGCATGGTTACTTTTAATATTAGATCAAGTGCGGCCACCAATATTGAAGCGACCATTATGCTTGCTCTTGCGCACAGTGTCCTGCATTATAGGATTCATTATTTCCTTCCTGTTCTTACCGATGGCAGTGTAGAATCGATACATTTTGAAAAACATGTTGAAATTCATTGTTTACAATCGTACTTTAACATGCAATGCAATCTTTTTCTTTACTTTGCCTGCCATCTTTCAAAGCGTCCTTTATTCTAACCGTGGTATTACATCATTTCTGGAACTCTGAGTTCAAAAAAGAATGCTTTGCCTTTCGTATATTAGGAAAACTTTCCTGCTTTTTTGTATCATTCGCCAAAACAGGATACGACAAAGCTATTAGAAGGGTCTACATTCCTTCTGTTTTTAATTACCTTCCTGCCAGTGTTTTTTCTGCAACGATGAAACGCACTTCACGTAATGCCCTAAAATCTTTTTAATGCTGCACAATTATAGCATGTCTATTTTCCTACTATCTTTCATGCCGGGTATAATCTGTTGAAAGATTCTTCAATCCTTATTTTAACATTCTCCAGTTTAGGTAGTATTGCTTCCATTAGTTTGATGCTTGTATTGTATTGTGTTTAAGTGTAATGTAAAAGAGTTACATGCCTTCTTTCCATGATCATTTTACGTAACGAGCTTTTTAATATACATGTCATCTCTCCTTTGCGATATGCCGGGCCTAGTCATCAAAGCCACCGCCTGGCTTCAACAGGCCTATTATCTATGTTGTATTCATAATAATAATATTATTATTAATAATAATAATAATCTATGAACTACAAACAGTCAGTAGTTGTCTGAGCAAAGGCATCACTAATGTGAACGAGGAATGTTACTGTGAATATTACACCAACCACACGTTTTGCACCAGCGCATCATGGTGGCTGAATATTCTTAGCGAATATAGGTGCCTCCCGAGGGCCAGAATTGGTGATAGATACAAATAAATAAACAATATTAATATTCGGCTTGAGCAGAAATCTAATCTAAGACTTCGCACTGAAAACATGTGTTCTATGCTTTTTCTATAAAAGGGAACTATAGCAATGTTTTGTTGTTGGAGTAGCCCCTATCACACATGTAATATTGGGTGGCAGAATGTAAAATCGCACCAACATCGTACATTCGAACTGCACGATGGGTAGTTGCTTTTAAAGCCGATCTATATTCCCAAGTGCGCAAGAATAAGTAATCATCATTATCTGCAACACAAAGTATTTTGCAACGCATTTGCGCGTGTATCTTTCAGGATCTCAGAAAAAAATTATGCCCTTGCGAACCTTTTGCATGGTGTTCTTACAGAATGCATTGTCAGAGTTTTAAACAGTATATCTTACTCGCACAGGTGTACTTTCCCTTACGGCAGGGTGGGTGTGTCCACCGAGAAATTAAGCGAATCTAGCGACTGAGAAGGCGAAGCGAACAAAGCTCGAGTTAAAATGCAATAGTATTCAAGGTTGGGCTTGTTGGTACGGGGGAATTTTCGGTAACAGCCCGAAAGCGATGAAACACGGAAATACAAACAAGCACTCACTCGCAAATGAAATTTATTTTGAAGAACACAAAAAGTAAAAAAATGAAAAAAGCGTATTCACATTGCGCAGAAGTGTCAAAAAGCAATATAAAAAGTGTCATTGAGTATAACTTGAAGGCACATGTGTTGAGAAAATATGTGAACTTTTTTTTCTCTGACACATAACGATGGCTCACTGATTCACGTTTCATACATTCGTTTAACATGGGGATCCTCTATCACTTCCCCAATTATCTGGGATTTGTGCTTCGACAAAACCTATGTATTAGCAAGGACAGATGAACAGCCACATGTGCTCCAGTGCAATGCTAGATGCAAGGCGTTCGAATTCCTAAGCGAATTCATGTGCTCTCTTGAACGCACATTGATGCGATGGCCGCTCTGCCCCACGCATGAATGGCCACATGTAAGAGGGATCTGCTAAACGGTCCCACGCTTGCAGGGCACAAACGTGGAAACATGAATACTTACAGTCACTCGTTTCCTTGTCAGTTTACTCTATTTTACTCCGAACCATTGAACGAATTCTACTGCTGTTTACTCACATGCCACAATAATCAAATATAATGGGATGAATGGCAACACTACCGACAAATATAACTTTAATTTGTCCTTCTAAGCTGACAGTTTTCTCGAATATCTTTTAAAATAATTGTTACATTAAACAGTACCATAATTACCTATGTCTATGAGAGAAGAATAGATTTGTACATCAATGTGTCTTGTCAATTATTACTTCTTACTTTGAATGACGAAGAGCTATTTTTATCTTTGATCGTTTACTCTAAATTACCGGAGATGCGTTATTGCTAATAATCAACGTAAGATTTACACAATGTGAATACCTGCGCATAATGAGCAGGCTCAAGAAAAACAACCCTACATAAAAGAGCTGCAAACGTCACTGCAAAACACGTGTTTACAAAAGTGCCCGTCGAACCTCAGGAACTTTGCCGATATCAACGAAACTTCACAGGCACGAAGACACAGTCGTCGAGATTTTGTAACTTGAGTGACTTGAGGAGACGAAGGCTAATTGTTTTTATAAATTTTTTTTGAAGTTCTCTTCAATGGAGTCTCCCATAGCACATAAACGTCACTCCCGAACCCAGAAATTTCTTGGGAATAAAGGGAACTTTCTCTGATTATGAAATAATTACACCCAGATTATACATATGGAGTGATTTTAGCAGATACTCAAGCGTTGGGCTGCAATAAATGTTCCAAGGTCGTCTCCCATTGAGTTACGCTGCCGTTTAGCAGCAAACCCAACAGATGGCGCTAGTTGTTGTCCAGAATTCCTGTACATGAGCCAGGGCTCTAATATGCCAGAAGGGTCTTTCTGTCTCGTATTAACTTGGTTAAACAGCACAAGGTCAACTTCTTTTCTGTCTGTGAATGCCATACAGAGCTCTTCGCCAGGTTTGACATTTAGAGCACGCAAGAGGAATGCATACACTGGGCGCTAACGATCTCATCTGCCAAGATTTGCAATAATACGCGCCCCGGAAAGAAGTGAAGTGTCAGACTGAACGCCGCTTGACTTTCGTCTCACGGGCGAGCGCCCCAACATGGTGGATGTAATGTATACACCTATGAGTGGTCCTGTGTACTTCAAAGTGGTATGTGACACTGAGAAATTTATTCGAGGCAACGTGCGTAATTTGTGCAGTCTGTTGTCTGAATAGAAGTATGAAGGTTCACAGAAATTTTAAAACATACAAACAGAATCTATGAGCGTTTTTTTTTTTTTTAATTCGTATTGAGCGAGATTCGAAGCTAAGCTGCCTCTATTTCGTTGGCGTAGAAGTTCTCGCAGCGCTCGCATCGTGCCGGTGCCAGCATTCAGATATTACTTGGTGTGTTTTCGGTGTATCTTCCCTGGAGTTGCAGTGATGCGATGCTGTGTATCCTGGTAAGGATATGTGGTTCATGCTAGCCTCTCAAAACATGCATGCATATAGGGATCCATTCAACAGAAACAGCCTGTACAATACAGAGAATGTCGAAATGACAAAACACCCTTTGCGCGCACAATTTCGCATGGACATATAATGCGAATATATAAGCTCGCGTGCGCATGACGTGTTGATACGTCTGCGTAGTGTGATCTTCCTTCTTTGAGAGTCTCCGAAACCGAAGAGAGCAAGCAAGAAATTCGGCTTGCAAGGTCTACATATGACGCATATGACGAGTGGCAAAGGTTTCTAGCTCACCTCTTCGCATCATGCTTCCGGCGGCTTGCAATGAACCAATAAAAAAATTCTAGTGGTGCAAAGCCTGTCATTGGGTACGCAACACCTTACAATGTGTAAGTTTTCTCATGTCACCTAGTGAATCACTGTTCAAAAAGTAAATGACAAACAAAACAAAAACCACGTAAGCACTTTTTTTTTATATTATTACGACGTGTATGTGCCGGATTGATAAGAGGGAATAGAAGTGTGGACTTGGGAAGAAGAAGATCTCTCGCCAGTTTTATCCGGTGCGGCCTCGCCATCCCAGCTTCCGTTCAATAAACCCCCGTACCCCTACTTCAGGCGTAACAGAGTGGTGGAAGGTGCTGGGTACAGTATACGTCGACGAACCACGGAGCCACAGCTGTTCGAACTTCGCCGGAGCCGTCGTATTGCCGGTCTGCCACCGACACCAACTGCCATGGCCGAGAGCGAAGGTCACACCTTCTCAACCACACAAAGGTCAGTGCCAGCTGCACCTCGATATCACTATATGGAACCCCGCCCGTTTGCGGGAAGAGCAGGAGAAGATGTGGATGCGTGGCTGACACAGTACAAAAGGGTGAGCCGGTACAACTGCTGGGGATGTCAGCTTGGAGCCATTATTTGCTGAAGCACGAGCGTCCACTTTGGCCGGACGCTTTTGCGTTCGTGAAGGATTACTTTACAAGAGGACCTTCTCGGCCACGGGTTCCCGCTTCTTGCTGGTGGTGCCACACACACTCCGTTCCTCCATTCTGCGCGCCATGCACGACGACGCAACTTCGGGTCACCTGGGAATGACGCGAACACTCCTTCGTACACAGGAGCGATTTTACTGGCTGTTCTGCTTTACGCGCTCAGCAAAGACACAACCACACGAGACGCTAGCTAGCAAGGGACTGTTTATTGATGGCTGCCTCGCCGCGCGCGCGCCCTCTCTCAAGGTGGCCAGGTGAGGTGGGATCATCCCGATTTACTAAGCGGTGGCCCGCCTGGTACATCCTCCTTTTTCTTTAGGTGATGTAGTCGGCAAAGCGCGTCGGTGCTCTACGTGGCCTAGTTGATCTTCTGGGACTCGAGTCGGCTGCTTCTTGTGCCTGGCAAGTGACCTTATGCTGGGACGGGACCACGTCGGGGTCCCTTGATGGTTGACTTGCAATGGGTGGTGCACGTGCAGCTGACTGGTTCAGTAGAGCATCCGATGCAGGCGCCTGTTGTGACGGATGTCGTTCCTTTCGTGATGCGGATGCTGTTGTCAAATCGGGCGCTGTATCTGATGTTGAATGTTGTCTATGCTGTATAGGCGACGGGATTATCGGTGCGACATCCTTGTCATCCAGTGGGTCTAAGTGTTCGGGCGTCCTTTTTAGATGCTGACGATTCCTTCGATAACGCCGGCCTTCATCTGTACAGACTATGTAAGATCTAGGGCCAGCAAGTTTCTCTACTCGGGCTTTCGGAAACCACCCCTTGTCGTTTCTTATTCTGACGACGTCCCCTTCGGAGAGAGGTGTGAGAGGTATGCCTTTGCCGTGATCCTGTGGATGTTTCCGCACTGACGATGTCGAAGCCGATGAGAAGTCTGGAAGTCGTCCCCGAAGCATCCGTCCCATAAGGAGCTGACTTGGTGTGCGTCCGTCTATCAGGGGCGAGATTCGATAATTGAGCAGTGAAACCCAAAACTCCTCGCCAGCGTACTCACTTTTCTTCAAGAGGCGCTTTACGACCTGTACCCCTTTCTCAGCTAGACCATTGGCCCTGGGGAAGTGTGGACTGGATATGGTATGAGTAAAATCGTATTTTACTGCAAACTGTCTAAACTCTCGCGATGTGAACTGTGGTCCTCCATCGGTACAGACTTCAATGGGTATACCGTGGCGAGCAAACATGGTCCCTAGTGTGTCCACTACGACCTGACTTGTTGACTGAGGCAACTGTTCCACTTCTGGGTAGTTGGAGTAGGCACAGTACGCAACCAGGTAACGCTTGCCCCCATGGTCAAATAGGTCGACACCAATTCGCTGCCACGGCCGCGTTGGGATTTCCCTCGATAACAGTGGCTCTGAAGGTTGCCGGTAGGCAAAGTGCTGACATGTGACACACTTGCTAATGAGTGACTTGATGTCAGCATTCATCCCAGGCCAGTACATCAGAAGGCGTGCTCTGGCTTTGCACTTGCTCATTCCCAAATGGCCTTCATGAAGACGTTGCAGCATGGATCGCCTCAGACTCTTTGGGATTACCACCCTGCTGCCCCGCAAAAGCACTCCATCAACATATGACAGTTCTGACAAACATGAAGCTAGTTCGCCTGAGACTGGTCGTCCTTCCTGGAGTGCCTCCACCACTTGCTTGAGGTATGGGTCCGCCAGGATTGCAGAGGTCAGTTCAGTCTTCGTGTTCTCACTTACGATGCTGGCTAGCACGCGAGTCGCATGGATGCATACGTCTTGTTCGCTTTTCTCCGTCACTCGGTTGGGTTCCTGGAATTCGGGACAGTGTGTCCGCCACTAGCAGATGCTTCCCAGGAACATATTGCAATTTGATATCAAAAGGCATGAGCCTCAAGAAATAGCGCTGCAATCGTGGCGGCATTTCACTCAGGTTCTTTTGTGAAATAGCAAGCAAAGGTCGGTGGTCTGTTTCGACTGTCACTGATAACCCCAGTACGAACTCCCGGAAACGCTCACAAGCAAACGTCACGGCCAGCGCTTCCTTTTCAATTTGGGCATATTTTGTTTCAGCCTTTGAGAGCACCCTTGAAGCATAACCCACTGGGCGCCAATCTTGGTCATGGAGTTGAAGAAGAGCAGCACCTACTGCAAAGCTTGATGCATCAGCTGAGAGTTTCGTTTGCTTCAATGGGTCAAAAACTGCGATCACTGGAGCCGATGTCAAAGCCTTAATAAGATCTTTCCATTCTTTGTCATGGTGAACTTCCCATATGAATTCAACATCATTCTTTATCAATGACCTAAGGGCGTCAGTTCTTTTGAGAGATTAGGTATGAATTTGCCAAAGTAATTCATAATACCTAAAAACCTTTGAACTTCCTGTTTACTCGACGGCTTTTGCATGTTGGCAACGCATTCAATGAGACTAGCATCGGGTTTTATTTCCTTCTTTGCTGATACAATCTCCCAGGAATTTAACTTCGGCCTTCGCGAACAGACACTTTCTTTGTTCAGTGTCAGGGCCAGCCTTTCTCGCTGCCATCAGTGCTGCACGCAGGCGTTGATCATGCTGCTCTTTTGATGCACCCCAAATTAAAATATCATCGACATATACGCGTGTGCCCGGCAGGTTTTCAAACACTTCCGTCATTGCCTTCTGAAATACTTCGGGGGCGGACGCGATACCAAATGGCAGGCGCAAAAATCGGTATCTTCCGAACGGCGTGCTAAAGGTGCAGATCTTTGAAGTGTCTTCGTCTAAGGGGATCTGGTGAAACCCGCTATTGGCATCAAGCTTGGTGAACATCACCGCTCCTGCCAGCTCTGCTTCTATTTCTTCACGTGAGGGTAGCTGATAATGCTCGCGTTTAAGGCTTCGATTAATGTACCGCGGGTCTAGGCATATTCGCATGCGGCCATTCTTCTTCATAATAAGAACAAGTGGACTCACCCAGTCTGACGGCTCTTCCATTTTGCATATGATGCCCTGCGAGACCATCCGGGCCAACTCCTGCTTAAGTGGCGCTCGCAGTGCGTGTGGCACTTTCCTCGGCGGCATGATCGTGGGGCGCGCATCATCCTTCATTGCCAGCGAATATGGTCTACGGATGCAGCCCAGACCGTGGAATAACTCCGGGAACTCGGTGACCCAGTCGGTGCTAACGTCACTTCTTGAAGATACATCGTGAACGCGGGAAATCAGCCCGAAACGTTCTGCTGCATTCAATCCGAGTAGGACTTGCTTGCCTCTCTTGACCACAAAAAAACTGATATTCTCTTGCTGCTCTCCTAGACGTAGTGGCAGACTGATAACGCCCAAATGATGTATTTTGCTTCCTTCGTAGTTAGTAAGTACTGTGGTCGATGGCCGCACCATGGTCGGCAAACGCATCCTGCGAAAGTACGAGTACGGCAATATGTTCGCTTGCGCTCCTGTATCCACTTTCAGTTCTGTCGGGTGCCCGGCAAGGTCCCCTGCCACCGTCCAATCCTGATTTTTGGACACGTTTCTGATTTGTACCGTGAGAACTTGAATGTCTTCATCGGTAGCGTCCGAGGACTCCTCCAGTGCATCTTCTGTTGCAGCGACGCCTAACTCATGAACGCCGCGTCTACTCCTGCAGCAAGCTGCAAAATGGTTTCTTTTGTTGCACAGCGTGCACGTTTTTCCAAACGCTGGGCAGCGTCTTGGTCCGTGAATCTTGCCACAGTAGCCACAGCGTCGACGTTGTCCGCTCGTACGAGACTGTCCGGCAGCGTTTGCAATTTTTTCGACTCTCCGCACTTTCGCTTCGCTTTCAAGAGCCCGGTTCTGCGTTGCTGCCAGTTCCGCGGCTTTGCAGATTTCTACAGCTGATTCTAGGGTTAAGTCCTTCTCCTGAAGCAGGCGTGCACGTAGCTTCTTGTCGACGATACCGCACACTATCTGGTCCCTCACCATCGAGTCCCTAAGTTCGCCAAAATTACAAGTCTGTGCTTTCAACTGAATATCGCGCAAAAACTGTTCGAAAGGTTCACCATCCTGTTGTTGCCGACTGCGCAGAACGTACCTCTCGAATGTCTCGTTGCACCGAGGCGTGCAGTAGTCTTCGAAGGCTTTGACGATCGAGTCATAGTCCTCTCGTTGTTCTGCTGATAGAGGTAGGGTGTTAAACACTTCAATTGCCTCTGGGCCCGCGACGTGTAGAAAGATGGCAGCCTTCTGTGCTGGCGTCCGTTTCTTGTTGGTCTCAGTAGCTTTGAAGTAGAGTTCGATTCGTTGGCGGAACTTTTTCCAGTTGTCGGCCGGAGTATTTGTCAGTACAAGTGGCTCGGGTGGTGGTAGGCAGTCCATCTTCAGCGCAGGGTTCGACTGTTACACTTCTGACACCATGTTCTGCTTTACGCGCTCAGCAAAGACACAACCACACGAGACGCTAGCTAGCAAGGGACTGTTTATTGATGGCTGCCTCGCCGCGCGCGCGCCCTCTCTCAAGGTGGCCAGGTGAGGTGGGATCATCCCGATTTACTAAGCGGTGGCCCGCCTGGTACACTGGCCACGCATGCGCCAGTCAGTTGAGCAGTACGTGGCCAGTTGCACTCAATGCCAGACGCACAAATCAGTCACGACTGCTCCGGCTGGACTTCTACAGCCTGTGACGCCTCCCAGCACTCCCTTTGAGCAAGTTGGCATTGACCTCGTGGGCCCTTTTCCACGCTCGGCAAAAGGCAACCGTTGGATTGTAGTGTGCGCCGATTACCTGACCCGCTACTGCGAAACGGCCGCCCTGCCATCTGCGACTGCTGGCGAAGTATCCTCCTTTCTCCTGCACTCTATCATACTGCGCCACGGACCTCCTCGCGTCATAATAAGCGACCGCGGCCGTCAGTTTACGGCAGACGTTGTTGAGGAACTGCTCCGTATGTGTGGCTCGGAACTTCGTCATTCGACACCTTACCATCCACAGACGAATGGCCTTACTGAACGAACGAACCGGACACTGGTGAATATGCTTTCAATGTACGTGGCGTCCAATCACAAGAACTGGGACGACGTCTTACCGTTCATCACGTATGCCTTCAACACTGCCCAACACGAAACCACCGGCCACAGCCCTTTCTTCCTTCTTTACGTTCGACCCCCTCGTTATACCCTGGACACTATCTTTTCGTTTTATGACAATGACGATCCTTCATTAGCTGAAACACTATGCCTTGCAGAAGAAACTCGGCGTCTTGCCCGCCTGCGTACTATAGCATCGCAAGACCGCTCAAAGCTCCGCTACGACAGCAAGCACCGCCACGTCACATATGAACCGGGAGACCTTGTAATGGTGTGGAAGCCTATCCGCAAGCGTGGCTTGTCCACAAAACTTCTCGCCCACTACACTGGCCCATTCGTTGTCCTTGAGCGCCTCAGTGCAGTAGATTATAAAATAGCACGACTGACAGCTAGTGGGAGACGATCAACCAAGACCGAGGTTACCCATGTGGCTCGCCTCAAAGCTTTTAGACTGCGGGACGATGCATGAAACGCGCGGTGCGCTTCGTCTGCGAAGGGGGAAATATTACGACGTGTATGTGCCGGATTGATAAGAGGGAATAGAAGTGTGGACTTGGGAAGAAGAAGATCTCTCGCCAGTTTTATCCGGTGCGGCCTCGCCATCCCAGCTTCCGTTCAATAAACCCCCGTACCCCTACTTCAGGCGTAACAATATAAACTGTACTTTCTCCTGATGACACTCCACGATTTCGCATTCGTTCTCCATCGTCCTACGGCTGCACGGAAGCACCTTTTGTGCCACATGCATGCGAGCGCATGCCGGGGAGAAGCCGTACAGATGAGTATGAATACTTGTGTAGAGGGTAATCGGCATTCCTATTGGCCAAGATGCCTTGTAGTATTAGTAGTGCTGAAAAGAACTTATGAAATGGAGTATGGGTTGTATCTCAGAAAGTTCCAAAAGCTCAGTTTTGCCTGGTAACATCAATACGGGTCTCCAACTGAAACTTGAGGTTTAATGGCGTTCATATGGTGTTTCGACCGGGGTTTGAAGGCACCAGAGGCAGTAGGAAGAAACACTTGAAGAGTGTTTATTTACATTATGTACATGGCGAGCTCTGGTACCTGAGGAGCTCTTTCTTACATGGCGAGCTCTCGAATCTGGCGCTCCTCTACACCGGGCGCTCCTTCGAACGAGCCGGGTGGCTCATTATAAAGGGTGTGTTCTCAAATCCCTAGATCAGGGAACGCGTACAGACGGCACTGTCCAATCACGGATCACACATAACCGGCCAGGGTGACGAGCTTGCATGACCCACGTGAACGTCCAATATTAAGGCGATGTCACTGCACTGCCATGTGTCACCATCGTGATTCTTCCTCGTCATGTGTGTGCCGCTGTGCGAGGGTTCTCCAGCTCATGACAGCATACATCAAAAAGGCCGCCACAACCAAGCTTAAAGGGTCCGCCGCACTCCTCGCTTAATTAGCAGGGTGATTTGCGGATGTCACCAGTGTCTCTTCCAAGAAAGATGTTGCACTTGTCGTCTGAGGAATGATTCCCGGCGGCGTGGCGGCATGATGCCTCACCCCTCGGATAAGAGGGACAATACCTGGAGGATACAGGTCGCCATCCGTTCGGCGACTTGTTTGAGGACCAAATGAACGCTGCTCCCTCGTCAGCTCAGGCGCCAGCCACAGCTATAGGCACCGAGTTTGAAAATAGGCATTTTTGGGCACTTATGTAAATTTAAGCACAAACGTCCAAGATAGGCAATAATAAGCAGTATAAAAACACTATAGAAGCTCTTTTTGACGTCTAATTCATGCTTATATGTCAAAGTGGCACGATAACAACACAAGAAACAAAATAGGCAGTTGCCTATAATCCGGTCTCTAATCATGATTTACATGACATGCATATCATGATTTCCACGTTAAGGCCTGTCACTTGTTCGCCACGCAGTCATGCCATACCAGTTTTGCAATAGGTTAGTTGAACGAAACCACCGCAAGAGCAGCAAGACCATGACATGTAAATCGCGACATTCATGAAACATATGTCATGATTTTCATGTTATGAATAGTCCGTTATGCTCGTCATACATGCCATACCAATTTCGGTATAGATTCCATCATCGAAACGGCCAGGAGAGCTAAAAGTCGTAGGGGGATAGATAGATAGATAGATATATAGATAGATAGATAGATAGATAGATAGATAGATAGATAGATAGATAGATAGATAGATAGATAGATGGATAGATAGATAGATAGATAGATAGATAGATAGATAGATAGATAGATAGATAGATAGATAGATAGATAGATAGATAGATAGATAGATAGATAGATATGCTCAAAGTCGCACTAAAAAATGCTTGGCATTTACAAATTACACCATCTTCCGCTAAAGAGAATCATGTGCAGATGCGAAGCAATGGGCGCTAACGGTTACAATGGCGGCGGCGTTGACGCTGGCGCTCATCGGGGCTTTACGCAGGAGAGAAACCTCGGGACGCGCAAAGTATGCAGTGATGGACCGGTGTGTCCTACTGGAACATGCCAAACGCTGGTAATGGGCAATGAGAGACAGAAAACTCCGATTAGACATAGAGACGTGCAGTCGGCCTTTAGTAAACACGCATGTAGTTCAACAACGGACAGGAGAAAATTCTCACTGGCACTACTTGGGAGGTAAAAATGAAGTTATTGGCTGAGAGATCGAGCAGTCGCCACCTGGCGGCCACAAGCCGAAATGGCGAAGTGTGGATTTCTCCCTGCGTCGTCTGCTAGCCACGTCGTGCACGTTCGCAAAGGGTGGTTTGTTCAGATATGTTAGCGCAAGGTTAACCTGCTTGTACGTATGTCTGGAACGACATCTGAAAGCATTTGGTCTTGCTCGGCTGGTAATGCACTGCAATAAGACCAGCGATGTGCAACTTTCAAGAGTGCTGGTATTGTCACCCTATCCTTCATTTACCAGAATAATTTCAGTGCGGGTGCCACTTTCTGCTTCAAGCATATCGTAAAATGCACTTGGCATCGTCTCAAGCATGATGACTATGAAATGGTGAGTGAATGCAGCGTTAGAGCGACTTGGTTGTAAACAAAATCGAGGCTCTAGGCCACGCACTTGCACCTTGTTGTTAGGTGTATAACTACGGCACTTTATATTTTCCATAGACTATGCGATGAGCTTTGGTTATTTTTATCTGGCCATGGAACTACTACAGAGGTAATTCTATCATGTAAAGCGTGACACTTCGGTACTTCAACTCTTATTACCCCTTTCAGACGCCAATTATTAAGAACTGTCTGTACATGTGTCAAATCACTACAAAGTCACCTCAAGGCACTCAATATTCTCTTGCAATAAGAATAATGAGATAATTGTTGAATTTATGTGTGTTATAGTAACTCGTTCTAATTAAGTTGCAATGCAATGTCTTTTTATCCTGAAGTCATTGATGTTTACTTTTGGCATAAACAGAATCTCATGTCAGGTTAGAAATATTGTGCAAATTCATTTTTTAGTTATGTCAATTGTGAGCGAGGAAAATTTCTGCTTTTCACATTGCTTGCAGAAAGTGTCATGTCGAACTACTCGTCGAACGAGGTAGTGCCTTCAGGAAAGTAATCATATGTATCAGTACAGTGCAAAATTAAGTGTAAAGAAGACAAGTTTATTATACAGGAAGTTCAATTTATGTAATGTACGACATATCTTGCTCTTTCTTAGCCTGGACTTGGCGCAAATAACAAAAAGAGGTGGTGTACGTAATTGTGTACACAGCGTCTCAAAAGGTTTCAACGGAGTTGTCGAGTGCCATTTTTTACCTTGGGGTTAAATATAGGTACCAAAATTTACACAAAATTATCCGTGTGCTTATATTTAAAGAACACAGACGCCAAAGTTAATTCAGACGGCGTGCCTTACATTACTGTTGTACAATTTAATGGAAAATGTCATCTTTTTACACTTTATTCAGCGTTTGGGTGGCCTTGTAATTCACTGACGGAAGGTAGTGGTCATTTTTCTATTAAAAATTAAAAAATAAAACATGTTTTTTCCATGAAATAAGCAGACATTTATTTTATCACTGTCGTATGCAAGTATACCTTCGATAAAAGCTTTCTGCAGAACTCTTGTGAGCTTTCCGTAGTTTTGGTGGTGCACGAACATGTGGGACGTGGTAAACTTCGATGTACGCAAAACGCTGTCAGCCACGAAGATTTCTTGGCTGGGCTTATCGACTGTCCCACATTTCATAGGGAACAGAATGAGTCAAACATGCGCGTGCGTATTCGATGCGAACAGGGGCACCAAACGCGTCGCACCGATATTAGGGCCTTCTACATTCTTTACTTCTCTTTCTTTCGTAATAGATGAGCAAGATGTTAATAAGTAGTTCAGTCGTGCAAGAAGAGTGCATAGTATGTGAAACATACGCGAAATGCCTACAAACAGAACAGCACATTCTTGCTTTAGTGCGAAAGCGCGCAGTCAGCCAGCCTGGGCGAGCTTGACTGGCAAGTAATAGTAACGTTGCATGGACTTCGTGCGTCGATCCGGCAGAGAGGAGCGTAAACACTACCAGTACACTGCATTCAACGCATTTCATTCGCCGAATATCGGTTCAAACCGCACGCAGCGAAGCGCCACTGCTTGTGTCTTTGTATACGCGCCACCACCCGCCTATCCGCACTTCCGCTGGGATGGTGCTGCCACCTATGGACGTCAGACTCTGCCCAGGTCGCGCTGCGAAAAACGGCACCACCAGCGCCCCCATCGCCGCGCCGACCACAAATGGGTAGTGCACAAAGAGCCGTCCGCAAGCGAACGTGCCTAGGACCTCTTCTTTCGTTGGTCTTGAGGCGAGGTTTCCTGAAAACAAGAACCGGGCAAGCTTCTTCGTTCAACCAAACCTCGCTTCCTAAAAGTAGGTAGCCCATCAAAAGGAAGTGCGGGCAATATGCAAAAGATGCACTCTAAATAAATATCGAGTAGAAAGGGTGTCGTTTTGTCCCACAACAATAATCGTCATCAGGCTTGCGTGTGCTTCCTTTTTTGAAAACTCGGCGCTGGCCACTTTCCTATCGAGAATGCAATGTAACCCTGATAACGGGCATGTCGATCGTGACCGGAATGTATCGGGTGCGGGGCGATAGCGCAAGGATGGAACGCATTATAGATGACGATTATTGTTGTGGGACAAAAAGACACCTTTTTTACTAGCTCTTTTATTAGAGTGTGTTTCATTTATTTCGGCGTGCTGCAACTGGCAATTCAAATCCAAGCGAGCATCGCATGACATTTAGTTTGAGGTAAGCAATCTAAGGTGCGTTCAGTAACGCCGTAATGCATTAAAATGGGGCATGCGCCTTATGACAGAGTGATGAAGTGCATACACGAAAAATCTATGCGATCAGAGGTACGAAGTTCGCCTTATCCGGCACGAATTGCCCAGGCGATTTCTCGCTTCCTGTGCGTTGAACTGTTTTAGTACACCTACTCGAATGCCCTATTGAAGGTTTTCTTTCGTTTGTATATACTGCAGATGGAGATACATGCGTGTTCACTTTCTCAGTGTACAACGAAAGGCAAAGCCGATGCCCCCGAGATAGCTCAGGTTATCGCGGAGATCAACGGCGAAAAAAAAAAAAACTGATTGTGGGTGCGATCATTTTGCGAATGATCTGTATGTCGCACGTGTTCGCATTTCTTGGTTAAATCCGGGACTTACCCCCGTATTCACAAACGCTCCTCGACTCGACTTTCACCCATCACTTGACAGAGGCGTGCGCCAGTTTTCGGCTGAAAATGACGCTGCGCTACTCAAGAATAGCAGCAAATTATCACTGATATGCAGTAACTTGCCCTGCCTAGAGATGGCGCTCCCATCGGCTTTCTCAAGTGAAGGTGGAGCGTTGAGTGAAGGGGCGTTCTAGAATACGGGGGTTAGAGCATTCAAAGCCCTACGTGTGTAATGCTGTGTGGTGGCGACAACTTCAGTATATCGGTGGTCATGGCGTGTTTGATGTTTATCGTGGCCGGACGTCACCTGTCTGTTGTTGCACGTCACGCACCGCAGTCAGAAGGTCCGTTCAGCTTCATAAACAAAGTTGTTATCACGACTCTCCGTCAAGGCTACTCAAAACAAGAGGACAATGGCAGGAGACCTACAATATCACACTTACTCAAGCGAACGGCTGTGGAGAAAGCGAGTAATTTGCTTACCCAACACGTTAGCAAGGGCCTGTATTTAGCGCTGTCGCCATTCTGCTTGGCGAAAGGTGCGGAATTCAGTAAAACTGAAGTCATTTACGTCCGTGGCAATTCACAACGCAACAGTAGCGCAGACTGGGGTCTTTTTTTTTTTTTTCGTAGAACGCAGAGCTGTTGCGTCTTCTCTTGTTTTCGCCTTCGTTCAGGCGAGTGAACCAGCAAGCACTTCACGGCGGTTCGGCGATGTGTATGACTAGTGGGGAGAAATTCCTAGCTCTTTTTCTGAGCGTTAAATGAGCAAATACATATAACATTGAGCTCAATTGTTGGTTCGTGCGCTATAGTTGCACCTGGTCGCGCAGCAAATTGTGAAAGGGAGTAGGGCTTTGTACTACCTAAAACTATGTCGAGACGTGGCGCTGCGTGTCAGCAAAACTCCAGAGTCTGACGTCTATAGCCTGATCTCGTCGCGAATACATGCAGGGTGGCCAGTGAACGGTTGTGCAGCGCGAGTAGTCAGTTTTCAATCAAGAAACTCGCTGGCAGACGCTGCCTGCGTCGGCGTTGCGAAGCAAGAGAAGGGGAGGGGACGCACATGTGCAATGGGGTCGTAAATGCCGCTGTGAGGGATGCCATTAGGAGAGGGGGGGAGTTAGCGTAGGCCAGCAGGCGCTTCCTGCGTCGGCGTTGTGAGGTGAGAGAGCGTAGGAGAGGAGAGAGAGAGGGCGCACATGCGGAATGGGGGTCAGATGTAAACGTCGCTGGGAGGGATGACTAGAAGAAAGAGAGGGGGAGCGAGCGTTGGTTAGCATAGACGCTGCATCCACACAGATTCTACTAGTTGCAGCGGCGACGCTAAAAAGCAACCAAACGATCTATCATGTAAAACCCCTTCGCAGGCCGACGAGCAAAAGATGTTTGGCAATTTCGAGCATGTACTCTACTATGAGAGAGCAAAAGGCTGTCCTCGAGGTCACCACAAAGTACGACTGCGTTTGGAAAAGTGGTTCATGATTTCGAGTACTTTGTGCTCTACTATGGGAGAGCAAAAAGCCGTCCCGTGAGCATAGAGAAATAAAAAAAAAGGTTAAGAGTGGACACTCCCGTAGACCCCAGCCAACGTTTTTAGAAGTATCTAAAAACGTTGACCCCAGCGGCCCAATCGACCCTAGCACACCTGGTGGTTGGTGAGAGCAAGTGGCGTGCGCTTCCTGTTTCGGTTTCACTGCGCAAATTTTGAATTACTTTGCGTAACCAACGTTTGGCTATGACGAAAGTTCATGATTTTAGACCACTTTTCATCGCCCAAATGGATAGTTTTTGTAGGTCGTTTTAATTTAGCGATTCCCTGTTTTGTTTTGTTCAGTGGTTCGTGCGAATTGGTCGTGACGTAATTTTTATTTCGATTAAGGTATAGTAAAAAGAGATGCAGGTAATGATAATTCACTACGGTTTTATTCATCGCGCTTGTGTTTTTCTTTTTGAACAAGTGATCAATGTATATATCAGTCAAAGAGACAGAGTATCCGCAATGTTTTATTCAAAGGCAAGGTAGAGTCTGAGAATATAAAAAGCACAATATGACAGAGGTAGACAACAAAAGCATCTCGTCTTACAAATAAATTGTAACAAATACAGAGAGAACACAGGCAACGCACACATCGCTAGAGTTGGCAGAAGCCGAGAAGCTGGTGAAGTATGACACACCGGGCCAGTGGGTAAGTAAGGATCTATGGCAAAAACACAGCGCACAATGCTGATGAAGAAGGAAGAAGTGACATATACACAGCAATGAAGTCACGAATCACGCCTGGGGTCAACCGAAATAATGCATAGAAAAAAAGAGCGCACAGAAACCACACGACACAATATAGCAGAAAGGCAAAGGTGCAGTGTGCTGGCTGTGCTTAAGAACAGCTAGCCCAAAATTAAAAAAAGCAGACTTGATGCCTGCTTGTCCTCAGAAAGGTAGGGCTTTGCAGCTTGCTGACTACGTGAAAGACAAACTTTATGCGACAACACTGGCAGGTCTTGTGGCTCTTCTTATGCGTCGCCTTCATCAAAAACTTAAGATCCCAAGTGATTTGCGTCTGGGTGTTGCTGTGACACTTGCGAGCTAAAATAGATTGTAGTCATCACTTATCCAGAATTGTGAACCTTAATTGGTGCTACGAGAGTGGTATTACAGGGCTAATAAATAGCAGAAAGAAACCACTTTGGCTCATTATTTTTCACAAAGGCTCTACATCGTATGTTATCACTCACAAGCTATATAAAAATAAAATGGCAGCGTCGGCAGCCCCAACAAACGCTACAAGTGTGGGTATTCTTTTGAAAATTTTGATGGGCGAGATGAGGAGGTTGATGAGAAGCTAAAATACGAAAAGCCTGATAACGTGAACCGTGCCCACTTCATACTGTGTTCCTTACCCGCTCGAAGACATTTCAACAAGCGGTTTTGTTATCGATATATTACTTGAGCTGGAGAGATAAAGCATACACAGTGACCAAGCGACCCACAGTAAAGTGTACAGTTCGCCCGCATTTGCTACAAAAATACAGACAGGATACCCAACATTCTTTTTAAGGTTATGCAAATCACTTCGAGCGAATACACAGTGTCCCTACTCCTCATAGCGGGTAACCAAAACAATGTATGCAACGAAGGAGTGGTTAGTCCAGTTGAACTGAATATAAGCATATAAGACCATAATGAAGTCTGCTGTAACGAAGTAATAACATAACAAAGCTATTGCAAGATTCGGCTCAACTCGAATACTTTATTGTAAACCCGCCGCTAATTGCTAACCTTTGAACTTGTCAAGCTGTATGCCTGAGATTGAAGACTGGAACCTAACCCTATCTAAGTTTCGGTTCACAAAACGCACATGCCAACATAAACGAACCCGGCAAAACATTTTCAGAAACTTCGCGCGACACCCAGCAGAGCAGAAATGAAAATCATCAACACTTAACAGATGGTGATACAAAACATCGCACACTTTCAGGTGATGTGCAGTGGCCTCAATTATGGCAAGAAAGTGAGATTCAAGTTGTTGTACGTATGCAAAAGCTGCTTCTGATGGCACAGTGAGATTCCCAAAAAGTTTTCTGGGGACGTGGTATGCTTTCAGCATTGTGAAATACTGGTGGGTACCCTTAAGCGTCTCACTGTCGTCTTTCAGTAACTGTGGGCAACTGCAACCGTCACATGCATTCCGAAGGAAGTGTTTGATGAGAAAACCAGCTACATAATATGCAACGGAGTCATTGATAATATGGGAGTGAATGTTGGTCGCAAGTTCAGAGAGATCGTCTAGAGCGGGAAAGTCGTCAGGCTGTGGCTGTGCACACTCCTCATTATCCACAAGAGACGCACTGGTGAGGGAGAATGGCGAGAGCTGCTCCTGGAGGAGGTCACATTCATCATCCTCGACATTTCCGTATTCTGACAGCTTGAAGAGTTTTCGTATGCAGATGTGCTTCAGGCCACAAAAAAATTGTGCTACATTGGGGTTGGTGTTGCAACCCTGTTTTTGCCTAATGTGGCCAAATATGTTCTCCAGAGGATCCTGTTGAAGCCTGCGTGTTAACAAGTATTCAAAATTGTAATTTTTGGAGAGGTCGTGCCATAGTTGACCAATTGCCTGAATTGTAATTTGCCAACCTACGATGGTTTGTGGTTGACGTCTGCCAACAAACTGCCATGATGCCATCCAGGGAAGCTGGCCTCGGAAAAAGTCAATCAGCTCTTAATCATTTTTCATCATTGCATGCCGCAGCTTTTGCGAAGTTCTTTTTTTACTCGAGCTGTTCAAGGCATCGAAAATCCTGTCCATACGATCACGAAATTGAGCTGTAGTGATGGCCGAGGCAGGCAGCACTTTCGCATACACCATTGCCGTGATAGCAATCGAAACTGATGCACTGAGGACCTGAGTTGCTCTGCTGACCTTCATATTAGAAAAAGGTTTCTGATGAACGTGCCATTCAGTCAACTTTGGAGCCAATCCCAACGGCAACTCATGTGAGGATCGGTAAAGGCTTACAATGTGCGACCAGTTAACGATGTCATCCCCAATGTATAACTTGTGTACTTGGACATTACTGCGCATTGTTTTGATTAAATGCAGAACATCAAAAATGTAATACACCCGCTCACCATTAACTTCAAAAAAAGGCTTTGCTACAGTCACTCTTAGTTGGTTAGCGAGACTTACATTTGAACTGCCCTGGTCACAAATGACTGCTTTCACTGCAATATTAATGCTCCTAAGCTCCAAAATGAGTGACACCAGTAAGTTATGCATAACAGATGATGGTGTTGATGTGTGCCCTATAGTAAAAGCAACCGGTTGAACCCACTTTCTCGAAACACCAACAAGAAGAAAAACCAGTGCTCGATCAGCGATGGTTGAAGTGCGATGAGTGCTATCATCTGTAAAACCCTGGACAACGTCTCTTGCAGCATCATAGTACAAATTCTTTTTGAGTGCTATTTCGCCGAAAACTAAAGCGCACACTCGGTCCCGTTCATTCCAAGCTTGAGTATTTGTTGCAATGGAAGAAAGGATTCCTGGAATTATGCCTGGAGTCATCTTTACATGAGCTAGCCACCTCCTTAATGAACGCTGGGAGGGCAAAGAAAAATATGGAGCCAGAAATCGGTATGCTCGCGGACCTCGGAAGTTTAAGTGAAGAGCGAATTTCTTGAACCACACGGGAAACCGCTTGCCCTTGCGTTTGGGCCTCAAGCGAACATGTGCAGAAAGAAGTTTAAAAACATCCTCGGTGACGTGCGGTCGGATAACTCCAAGGGCCTTTGAAGTCGATGACGGTGCTTGGTGAGGCTGTCTCCGCAGTCTTTTGATAGTTTTCCGCTGTGCTGCTACTTTGGCTTGCAGATGTTTAATGGTTTGCTTGTACTTCATTGATGGAAACATTGTCGCTGGCACATAGGAACGCACTGCAATAAACAAAAAAATGGATGTAAAAGCGAAGAACAACTAATCCCATACGAGCACTTTCCTCGCTCTTTCAGACCCAAGGTGCACAACTTTCTGTGGTGCAAAGTTTTCGATTCCACTACCTAAAAACAAACCATTCACAATGTTGACAATACACAAAAAAAATGAAAATCACTGAGAGCCCACCCTTACATTTTGTAAGTGCACACGTAGTGTCCTTTTGAAGATAGTTTCCTCAGAATGTCCTAAACATAAAATAGCACATTAAAAACAGCTGCAATAAAAGCATAGTCACCATTTTCTCTAGGGCACTCAGGCGTGGAGCTGTTGGCGGAGACGTCTTCTGGAGGGTCTTGTGAAGCTTGTTCAGTGCCTCGGACAGTGCTGTCGGAACAATCTTGCGAGCGGCCTGCGGAAGTCTCTATATTAATCCACTCTGGTGTTGAAGTGACCATACAACTTACCGGTCACACAAGTTGCTTTTGTGACAGCTGAATGACAGGTTAAGGTTTTCTCCGGCAAGACGAAGTCAGCAGAAATTCTTTCACCAGCTACAAGGGAGCTGCCACCTGCAGAGGTTTGGTCAACAGTCAATTTGGGTAAAAAAAAAAGGAATCGCGACACTGAACGCACCCTGCTCATCGGGGCACCTCAATGTGTAGGAGCCGCTTTTTGAAGCCTCTACCGCAGGTCCTGAAGAAATGAAATTACGACACTGTGTCAGTAAGAGGCTTAAAATAACACAAACTGAAGCTCATCCGCACCTTGCAGTGCAGCTTCTGCAGCCATGTCACAGTCACTACTTGAAGCGACGCTCAGAGAACCTGCATATATGTGCAGTTGGTACAAGTTACAAAGCTTGTAGCATGGGGAAACTTAAACAGCTCTTTCAAACGCATAAATTGGTCGAACGTGGAAGAAAAGAGAAGGCAGCAACTAGGAAACAAGTAATTTGTGATTTTTGGAATTATCAACAGTGCCAGCTTTCACTGATAAAAGGTATACGTACATGTGCACTCAGGCTTGAAGATAACATGAAATAGGCCTTTAAAGTCTTTCAAAACAAGTTGCGCAGGTCAAGAGCATCAAAAAACGACAGAAATGTAAAGCTCCTGTTAGGAAGGTAATAGCCCACAATTCACAAAATTTAAGACTTTCCAAGTGTTATTTCTATAGTGAGGTTTCTCCATCGGCTACAAAGATCTTCGCGGTTAACTGTCGCCACTGATTCAATACAAGTGGCTGCTATTGCACATATTTGAGTTTCAGTCAATCACTTACATGGTGCAGCTGGTTGCACACTGGGAACAGCCATTCTTGTAAGCCTTGTGTGCCCAGGGTCCATGAAACTTTGAGCAGTAAAATGGTCGCTACAAACCCTGTACGTTGCATACAATAGGCTGGCTGGCTTACTAAAGAGATCATCGCGTCCAGCATACTGCATCCATGCTTTCATCCTGCATTGGCAATGAACTATCAGCTGAAAGGGGAAGTGCTTGAATAGTGATTTTTTATTGTTACCCTCACTGAGCAAGTACGAACAGTAAGCCTAAAGACATGCAAACCATACAAAAGCTTTAACACACCTGCCGTCCCGTGGTATGCGGAAGAAACTCGTCCCAGGCTTCTTGTGGGTTCTGCCATTGTTGAAGCACGACAATACACAGCAGTAGCTGCCGTAGCTTGGACCGCCGGACGGCATGGCATCAGCGCGGTCTGAAAATGTTAGTAAGTGGATGCTTCGCTGTCAAATTACGAAAAAGATATGTGCACGTCATAAGTGTACCAGCAAACCCCTTTGAATGATTAGCTAATCGATGCACAATACAAAACCAGTGATACACCTCTGACCCATAAAACTCTGACTTACAAAGATAGACGTCACGACCACGTACAAAGATCTTCAGAAGTTTCCAGGCCGCTATCCCTTGTAATGCAATGGTATCGCGGTCTGGGAACTTTAGAACACCTTCGTGCGTACGCAGTATCAGCAGTAAATTGGGAAGAAAAATCGTAGCTGAAATTTGCGCGGTAAAATTATATTGCAAACGTCAAAAAAATTTGTGCGCAGCTTGCACTAGTGGCACAAGGCTAGCGAAGAAACGAAGATGATGGCCACTTGGCTAGTCCAGATTTGCCTCCGGCACACCAAGAATTATTCGTGTTCCGAGCCTTCGGGAAACGCGTCGTGAAGCATGCGAGGCCCAGCGAACGCTTCTCAATATTTTGCACCGAGCCACCGAGCCTATGACCTAGCTGCCCAGCTATGCTCAGCGCACAGACGCTCGCGTCCGTGGCAGACGCAGCACGCGTCGCCTCGGCTTGACGCCGTGCCACCTTTGCTATACAGCATACGTTGCACAATGTTCCCGTCTAGCCACCGCATAGAGCCGCAAACTTTCTTTTTAGCGAACCTCCCCGTCCTTACAAGCTTCAGAAAAAGGTTACCTCACGCCAGCTTTTACAAATACAATCAGTATCGGCGCATGCATGGCTGAAGATTCTACAACATGCCGCTGCGCCTGCGTAACTGTGGATGGGGCATAAAGTTGTACACAAGTGTTTTAAATCTCTTTTGTTCGACAACTGCGTGAATGAGACGCCACGTAAGAAACAAACTCGCACACAGAAAGCGCAACGTGTGTGTGTGCATCTTTCTATGATTGTTGCATGGTGTCTCTTATTCGCGCAGGTGTAACCGTTTTCTGAAAAAATGACCCAACAAGCCCAACAACATGTCATTCAACAAGCTTCGCTTGAAAACGTGCCTCACCTGTTATCTCACGCACGAAAACGCCGACGCAGCCGACGTTGACGAAAGCGACAAAAGCTTCCCGCTGTCAGTCATGCATGGGCTTGTCGCTGGGTGGTTGGTGTTTATGACAGTACGGCTGAAGAAAAATAATCGCGTAAGGTGTGTTAAATAAATTGTTTTTTTGTATAAAAAACATACCAGATTTGGGCGTATAATTATTTTGTAAAAACAATTCTGTTGCATTATTATAATTGTTTTTTTTTTTTTTTGCGCTTGCGTCCTCTGACGTTTGGTGAGAGCACTAGTTCGTTACGTAGTCGTGACGCACTTCTTGAGGCCAGGTTTCGCGGAGTGTCCTCTCTTGTCTTTTCCTTTCTCTATGCCGTGAGCATTGACGAAACGAGCGTACGCCCGTAGTTGTGTGTTTAGAAAAAGTTTCAACAATGTAGAGTACGAAGTACTCTTCTATGGGAGAGCATAGAAGCCGTCCCTGAGCCTGGCGCTACATTCAAGCGAATGATTAGAGAAAAGTGCATCGATTGTACGCACAGCTATCGTTACCTTAGCGCAATTGACCTGCCATATTGCGCAAGCCGAAGAGTTCTTTATTTGCGCCATTGACAAATAATGGTTCCCGGAGTACGTGTAAACTCAAAGTGGATGGTAAATAACCGTAAGTCGCAACGATCTTTTAGTATAACTTGCCCGGAGTTGTTTTTTTAACATCCACAATAGCCTAATAATTTTGACTTATTGCCAGTCATATACACTGCAGCAGCACATATAGGGGAGACCCACGCCGAGGGAGGCGCTGCGGAGCGTGGCGCTGTCAGTCAATGCGGGGAGAAAACTGGTTACTCGAGTCTTCGCCCCTCCACTGTCCCATTCAACCTGCCTTAAAAACGCGTTTCTTTGCTCGCGCGCTGCACGCGTTCTGGACGTGTTTTTGAGAGTTTCGTGTCGCGTGCGGTGCGCTCTGTCCGCATTTATTAGGATGCCGCAATTGAGGATTTTTTTTCGTGGCAGCAATTTAGTAAAAGGGCAGCGAAGCAAGTTGTAGCAGACGACGCCGTCCTCGTCAGAGCGAAGTGCGTTTCGCAAGTGAAAGACGACGCTGTTTACGACGTTAGAGGTGAATAAAACTTTCTGTACGTTCATTATTATATACTTGTTTTATTTGGTTTACTCTGTGTACTATGCACTATGTTTGTTCCTGGATGGATGGGTAAGGCCGCTTCTCGTGCTTTAGGTTAAGCGGTTTTTGCGCTGTGACTGCTATTAGTTGGGATACCTTAATTTACTAGCCCCTACCCAAGTTATCGTGCGGTGTATACACAACACTTCAAAAATAAATGGTCTATTTGGGGCTTCTTTCTGACCCACAACAATAATTGACATCTATCTCACGTGTCTTTCCTTGCATTATCACCGTTCTCATCGCGGGTACTTTGAGTTCACGAACAGCGTGCGTACCATCATGATGAGCGCCCAGCTTTCAGAGAAACTTTTTTGTGTGTGTCTAATCTGCAGAGGAAGAGCGCATTGCTATAAAGGCATTTTATCTTGGTCAAGTATCAAAAATGCACCGTGTTGTTCGGGCTGCCCCTGGACACTCAGTAACAACCAGTTCATCGCTTTAGGTAGAGTTACTGTATATGCTACCTTTAGGTAGCGAAGTTGCGCGACTGTTTTACGGGCCCGGCTCGCTCCGCCTACAGGAGTTCAGCACCCCTATTCGCTGAGCGCGATCACGTGGTGAAAGGTGGTTCATTTGCACTGCGGAGAAGCCAACGCTACGCAAATTCCGGGCAGATCAAGCGGGGTTGACATTGGCTGTTGTCATTCTCGCCGCGCTTCTTCGGTAATGTAGCCATGCTGCCCGTTGTTCACGAGAAATGCGGCAGCAAATGCTATATGTGTTGAATTGTACTACGTAAAGCCCATGCGATTAGACGCGGGTGTTGCTATAGAAAGATTAACGTTCAGTCGGAAGGAATAAACGCTTGGCCATTGTCGTCGGCAGGATTTTCTCTTGGGGGTGCAAACCATTGTTTCATTGCGGCTTAGGGAGAGCGAGAGCACCGGTATAGCTTGATGAGGGCAAGTGCTGTTGTTGCTTGAGTGGGGCAAGCACCCCCTTTTCGCTTCTCTGCTGACGCCCACGCTCCTGGCTTTTATTTAATCTGTCCACGGCACAGCAAAACTTGCTCTATTTGTATTAACCACAGATTTAGTAGTGAATGCAGAGTAAATGCAGAGTTAGGCAGCGTGTGCCAGCTCCATACGTCCAAATTAGTGTGGTGGTCAAAAGGCTAAAAATGAAGGGAGAACTTAAACTATAGAGCTATTTGAATCGGCAAGGTGTTGCTGCTAGTGCCTGAATTGAATGCTGCTTTGAAACCTTAAGTGAAAAGACTGTTGCACACGACAGGGTTGTTGAACGATGATTCAGATCAGTTGTCGTGAGCCGCGATTGTAATACGATCTTAATACGAGATGTGCGCTTGACGCGGGCGTCGCAAGGCCACTCTCGATCGCTATCCAGCTCGATTAAGTTGAAGACTACAAAGCTTCAGCTGGTTAACTCGCACAGCTAACGAATGAGCCCAACGCACTGAAAATATTCCATCCCTGCCTCAATAGCAATCAAGAGTGAAAAATAATTTTATATATGTATATGGAAAAAACAGTCTAAAAGAAGCCGAAGCTAACGTGTGGCCTACTATAAATATACATATGTACAACTGGTTCAATGAGCTGACGCCCGTTTTATCATTATTACTTACCAAAAACGTAAACATAAAATCAAGGCTTCCAGGCATGACCAGAGCAACGGAGTTTGTCTCGTACCTTCATTAAAAATAAAGAGAAAAGAAAGCAAAAAGAAGCATCGCTAAAAGCGCGAACGCTGCTCCTATGCGTGTGGTGAGTGGCTTTCGTGCAAGACATTTGAACCCAAGATGGCGTTCTTTGGCGCAACTCTGCTACCTAAAGGTAGCATATACAGCAACTCGAAGGCACGTTAGACATGAGCGCCATCTGGTAGTTATCTTCGAAAACGAAGGTGTGCGCTACCACGGAGAAAGATGCGCGCCTGTGTTGGAGGTGATATAATGTAGAACGCAAAGCGACGGGCGGGTTCCACCACCGTGTCATCGTAGCAAAGCGTTGGAAACACTTACCTTTTTGAGCATCGCGTTGCACTGTCAGCGCAGCGTGATAAACGCTACAGTCCTTAGAGTTACCTGTGTGTGCCTCTTCTAGTATAAAGGCAGACATACAAATTATCAACGTGTTGTTATGGCGCCTCAGATATGCGCAATATTTGCTTTTTAATTGACAATCGCACAACCATGAATGCTAAACCTTGAGCAATATTGGTAGGCGCTGTGGATGGGGTTGGCCATTTGGCGCCGTTTGAGGTATTGTTAATGCCGGACAAACAGACAAGTGTACAGACAGACAGACCAAAATTTTTTCGTCGAAGGTCCCCAAGAAAAACTATCGTCTTTAAAAGCAATTATTGCGCATATCTGAGGCACCATATCAACACGTCAATATTTTGTATGTGTGTCTTTATACTAGAGAAGGCATACATAAGTAATTCTAAAGACAGTATCGTTAATCACGCTGCGCTTATCATTTATCACGATGCTCGAAAATGCAAGTTTTTTTTTGTTTCTTGCATGTGTGCATCATTTGGCTAAGAATGCGCATTCAAACGCCGAATACTGATTAGTATTGCTGCTGCTACACGCATACTGCGTCTGTAGAGAAGTTTTGTGTACCAGAACCACATGGATGATCTCAAGTTGTCAAGAGTACCGTACGTGTAGACTGCAATATATCTACTCAGCGCTTCGGGAATGTGGAGAACAATTACCACCGTCCCAATAGCACCAAAGCACTGCAAGACTTTTTAGTCAATTCTGGTCGAATATCGAAAGGGACTCTTCAATGTCCTCCTAAGTGCTGTTCACATGAATTGAGCATTGAGGAAACATGGGCCGTTAATTTCGTGTGCGGCGACAGTTTGAACTAATTGTGCTATGGTTGAAAAGGTGCGTAAAAGCACGTTCAGCCACATTAGAGAGTTTTAGTACTGCGGAATGGTGCTACGTACGCATCACGCAAGCGCCTTGCGTTACGTGGCGTCGTTTGCCACTAATCGGCTTTTAGTACGCCGTAGTACCCGCATACGTAACGAGCGTGAAGCGTGTTGCGCCATCTGGTAGATCAAAATAGAAGCACGTGTTGTTGACAGCCAATGTGAGCCAATCCAAGTGTTATAGCCAGATTATGGCCATATTTTAAGCCACAGAGCCGGTCGGTGCTTGCCCTCGATGCCGCCATTTTGCAAAACGAAGTCTCGCGCTGTCGCGAACTTGTTCGAGAGCGGCGCGATCACCTCATACGTAAGCACGCACGCATCTCATGCGTACGTACGTAGCGGCTGCGTACGTAACGCGATACGTGCGCGTTGCGGTCTGCGCATGCGCACTACACAGAACGTGGCGTCCTTACGTACGCAACGCCGCCACGTACGCAGCGTACGCAGTACTAAAACTCTCTATTTTCTTGTTTCAAATTCTTGCGAGTTCCGCGCGACGCGACTGCCTTGCGGATGAAGATGGGACGCTTGTTCGTCGATTTATGCGGCGCGCCGAGGGTGTGTGCTGCTTGCAAAGAGAGTTTGCACCCGATCCCAGTGAGAGAAACAATCCTTTATTTGTATATGCGCGCAGCAAACATTGCACACTGCAGAACAGCAACATTCGCGGACAAACTTGAACCAAGGTAACGACATAAATAACATTCGCGTACACAGCTCGTCACCTGGTAAAGCGTTCAAGTCCAGCTAACGAAATCGCTGTAGCTTATAACTAACATCACGTGCTCGATTAATTGGAAGTTTATTTCTAAGCTGTACGACGCTAGATTGCTGCTGGATATTTTTCGAGCGGGCAGTTTCTGACATTCGCGTTTGCAATCAGCGTTTTATGAGAAAGGGCCTCGACACTTAAGATTTCGCTTGAGGCTTACACACTCTCCGCTCCAACACTTTTGTAACGTGGAAGGAGCCAAAACACACAAATTTTAGTCGTTGATGCGGACTGCGGTTGGGTATAGTCTCCGATTATGCACCTTTTTAAATTTTCTGTTCTGGAGCAATATTATGTAGTGGGATTTCGTTGTTCCTATATAGATGGCGTATGTATACACAGCCGAAGCGCTCACTAGTTCTGAATGTGTTGGCCCGCTTTATTTAAATTGAGCTTGTTATGGTGGCCCCAAAGTCAATAAAATGCTACAGCATGTGTTCAGAACACTTGGCGACTTGATCACATGCATACGCGACAAACTTTTGAGGGAGTCGCCGAGAATAACTTATCGAAATCGGTTGAAAATGTAGGTATTGCTACATTCTGTTTGCTAAGCAAAACTGAGAGAGTTGATAAAAAATGGGCTGAATTGCTTCGGTGATGAGCTGTTAGGATGCCGGTGATCGCAAGCATGTGCTCCAACATGCGGGTGCATGCGGGAAGAAGTGGTCGATGCTACGTGAGTTTTGTGCTCAAAACTAATTGCATGCCCGCGTCAGCTCAAGCCCACTTTTCTCGTTCCCTCCTGTTTCCTTTCCTATCCTGCTGAGCTCACCTGTCTTGCCTGCTTGACAGGAGAGCGAACTCTTTTTGTAAGTAAAATTCATGAAGAGCAAACACGAAACGCATTTGCGGTGTGGTTCCTCACGCAGTATTTTTCAGGTCGCAAGTGCGCAGACCAATTGAATCGGCAGCCTTTAGTCACAACGTGACACTTTTTCTCCCGGGTGTGGCATTGGCTGTTGCTAGAAATGAACTCCTCCTTGAAGAAAGCGCCTGGAAAATCGGACACAAGACGTGTCAGGTTCGTGTCCGCCGACAGGAATTAGTACTAAACTTAGATGGCCCGGAATTCCAGCAAACCGAAAGAAAAGCTTGTTCAGATAGCGCTTTTGTCGCTGCAACTGGGGTCGTTTCAAACCCGCCAATTTTTTTTAAAACTTGCGTGTTTGCACATATACACGCACATATATACCCTCCGCCTTTCTGAAAAAAAAAAAAAAAAACTTCCGGCTACGCCACTGGCCGCTGAAATACTTCCTAACAAAATCGCGCATTCCCTCACTAAAGTGGTTATATTCGCACGGGCCTCGTGTCTTCAACTATGCATGTAAGAGGCGTTGAAATATTGCCCGTCGCAAGTCACGGAACATTTCCAGCACTAATATTATGCACCACTACTCTTGTTCAATGGCACCGAACTCGTTGGCGTGACGGAACATTCCACATCCTCGTGTATTTTCACATTACAAATGGAAGCGTCCAATTCAGCTATGGTGAAGATACTCTGTGCCATTTGAATATGCTTGCATACGCCCGAGATATACACGAACATTGGCTCGTTACATTCGTGTTTCACAAAACATGGAGCTTCCGTGTGGAATCATCCTTCCATAGAAAAAGCAAGATGATAGTAGCGCTCTGGTGTTTAGTTGCGTACTGTATTTCACTTTTGTAGCTTATGTCTGTCTAGCCCAGACAGTGGTTTATTATAACAAGCGGTAGTGGTGGGGGTGGGGATTGAGTAAGGCAGGGCGGCCATCTGAATCGTAGAGCTTTACTTAATTATTATTATTATTATTATTATTATTATTATTATTATATTATTTATTTATTTATTTATTTATTTATTTATTTATTTATTTATTTATTTATTACCCACAGCGCCCACATACAGGCAAACAGGCAAAAAAGCGGGGGTGGGGGTACAGGAAGGGAACATGAAAATTCGCCATATATATTCAGGATGTCTACGTGCTCACATGACTTACCCGTTTATCGAACACTACGACTGCATTCTCGACATTTAAAAATGCCTAGTTTAACAAAATGTTCAAGTAACGCCATGTTCTAATTAGCACTCACCCATTGCATTATACAGCTTGCAAAAAGAACCTCCTTTGTTACTTGCGAAGGTGCACGATTGCATGAAACTGGGGAAAGATTCGAGTTAGTTATCTCACAAACTATACCGCTGATTTGTGTTAAAAAAAACGAAGTTGCCGTATGAATTCTTTAAACGTGTTGCGATGGATGTGCACATTATTGTGTGCCAATAAGTGCAGAAATAACTGTTTACCTTCCGTAAGTATAGCCTGGAGGACTTTCAGCCGCCACAAGCAAGCGCGTGTTTCTAGCCTGTGCGCAGTGATAGCCGCTGTGTTACAACCGACGGGACGCGTCACTAAGAAATTCCTGTTGCAGTCGCTTCGCTTTAGCTTGTTATCTGGCCTTGTGTGAGGAAACACCCGTATCGAAAGGCCTGAAGACCGCAAGCATACTTTTCTGTACAGAAGCCCTGCATAGAGGAAAAGATGGCACCTTGCCGTCTTCTCTGTGGTGGTGTCTTCAAGGAGTGAGACATCCACTCGTTCAAAAGGCAATGTTGTCTTGCTGCGGAAACTAAAGCTCTCGGTACTTTAAATACGCTCATCTGAAGTTGGTTCTCTTTCATTTCAGGTGCCTACAACATTGGTCTTATATAATCCTTGAAATCCATTGTAGTGCAACGAATGCATTATAACATTCGCTACAGTTCAAACAAAAGTTGATGTCGAGAAGCAATAGCGAAACTATTTCAGCGAAGCCTCATAGTGGGGGTATAGTGAGGTTATTGAATGACACGGAGTGATATGCCATGCCAAAGTGGGCCTGCTTGGGCAGCAAACGCCATGGCATACATTAAAACGTTGAGACACGCTGTAGCAAGTGTTTTACCTTATCATGGTATTCGTATCAGCGAAAATAGGCTCAGCTGCTGCTTCGTCTGGTTGGCATCTGTAAGTGAAGGAGTAAGACAAGCGCAACGCAGACACCTTATTCACATATATGAAATGGTGCAGCTCTATAATCAAGCCACGGTGAAATAAGTATGAATGTAATGAGATTTGCTTAAAGGGTCCCTGAAAAACTTTTTTGAGTAACCATGGAATTATTTCACTGGAAAAGCGTACTACCTCGAAAATTGAACACCGCAAAAGTTTTAAGAGCCCGCCCAGTACGAGCGCAGTTACAAAGATTTGTCACACGCTGCAATCACATTCTCTCTTCTCTTGTCCCGACCAAAGTGCTGGAAGCTGAGCAGGGAGGGATGGGAGGGGCAAACAAAAAACGTCACTCGCACTTCGTGACCTTGAGCATTTTTTTCTTTTTTTTTCTTCGAATACGCCGCTTTTCAGTGCGATCGCACGCCCACGGGTGGACTAGCGACGGCCTCTCGCGGCGACCTCTGTAACAACCAAGCGCGCTATGTTCAAATCAGCCAATGGCTGATAGATGGGCTTACTGGGCTTATTTTCCGTGATTTGTCGAGAGAAGAGAAAGCTACCTTTAGCTGACTTTGATAATTTATTGTGAATTCCACACAGCGTGCTGTGCTACAATATTTGGCTCGCGTGTTGTCGGGAGCCTCTGCGACCAATTGGCAGCGCTTTCGGACCATGCTCAAAAGTGTTGCAGGGCCCCTTAAATGGGCTTGTAGAAAACTATAGCTATACAGCAGAACGTGACAAAGCGTTATAATTACCCTGCGAACAGCCGGACAGCTTAGTAACGTGTAGTTTCGAGCAACGATCAAGAGTAAGCATTCCGCCTCATTCTCCTGGCACAAGCTTCCTGTTTTAACTTGCCCGAGCACACTCTTCATACCATCATCCCTTCTCTTGACTTGTCACAGACCATACTTTGCCACGAAAACGCAATAAACGATGCCGATTGTATGACGCGCGCCTCATATTCACAAACCAGGTGACGACACGATAACAGGCGGCCTCGCTGTTTCTCAATGCCGCTGCAACGAATAATTCCACTCGTACTTCATTACACTTCCACCGTATGAAACACATGTCTGGCAATGCAAAGAAATCGGATTCTACTGTATACCCTGTTGCGAAACTCTGCCAAACTGGCTGAAAGTGACTCGCTTATGGTGAGTATTAACTTGGCTATGAAATTCGTGCGTTTTAAGAGGTCTAGCTGACAGAAGGGGTGATCTGATCTTTCGTGGAGATGCAAACCTTTCACGAAAACTTGAAAATATATTCAATGTTTAACAAAAAACTGCTTCATTTTGTGTCCACACATTTCGTCATTCGTCAAAAGTGATTAACGAGGTATACTGACGTAGAAGCGCCTTTAAGCCCGTTTATCAAAATAGGTCAGCAACCGCAAGACGTTTGTTCTCTTCTGGGGCGGAATACACAAAACTCTGTCGCTGACTCGCTGCCTTCGAGAGTTATGTTGTGTCCAGGCCGGAATCGGCTGGAATGCACGAGTCATTTTCACCGAACAAGTCATTACGGGGGCGCGATGACTGTCCGTACGCGTAACGGGTCCATAATCATCATCAACATCATCATCATCATCATAATCATCATCATCATCATGATCATCAGTCGGACTGCGCCCACTGCAGGACAAAGGCCTCTCCCATGTTCCGCCAGCGAATTCAGTCCTGTGCTTGATGATGCCACTTATACCCGCGACATACGTGATATCAATTGAGTCTCAATGTCTCTCAATCGCTATTGGGACATCTGACTCATTATGCAGCGCTGCGAAGCTTGTTAGCGAGTTTACCACAAAATGTAGGAGTGCGCTAGTGCTAACCGCAAGTTGCGAACGATGCTCGTAAAATGTAATTATAATCCGCCATGGGACGTAACGTTTAAGGGCTCAGTTCACGCAGCCTAATTTTTGTTCATAAGATGTTTACCGTCGGCCAGCTGCCTTCTCTAACGGTACGACAGTCCACTGGATCTACTCTTATGAACGGCAGAGAACTTGCGTCTGCAGGCCCTTTATGATCATCAATTCAAATTAATATTTTAGGTTGCTGATAGTATACTTGCGCAAAGCATGTTATCACATGCAGGCTCAACTCCAGTGAGCCTTTTTCATAAGAAGTCTTTTGTAGAAACTGATACATTTATTATGATAATTTGTGAACTAAGCTGAATTTGCAGAATGCAGGTCAGATTTGTGTTGGTTATTGTGGAATAATATCCTCATATCTCCTAATAAATATTTATCGCGAAAGAATGTAGGGACTGAGGAAACAAAAAAGAAGTAACTTCCTTAGGAAGTGTACTTGAGGTGTTCACCTATACGGTCACATGATTAATCTACTATAAGAAAGAATTTGTTGGCTAGTTTGTAGCGATTACTTTATTGGAGTCGCCAATCACTTAATAATTCTAGTATTAATGAAAGGGTTTAATGTCATTTACAACGCAGGCAGCTACACGTATGTCCACGTAACAATATGTAGGAGTTTCATCTCGCCAACGCAGTTTATGTAGAGCAATGGTGTTAAAAGTTGGGCTACTTGGTAAGGTAGTATATTTAGTGCAGCGCGAGAACGATGAAGATGGAGAAAAAAACGTGCCCCTTCTTTTCTTTCATTTCCCGTCTTCGTCGTTTTCTCGTGGCACTAAACATGCTATCTAGGGCCTTAGACGCTAATTGGCGTAGGGCAGCCGCGAATATGCGACGGAAGATGACGTTTTCCTTGGTTCATATCTTGAATAGAAGCGGCCAGCCATAGCGCCGTATATTTTGGGTGAAATACCTTACGGTTTGAACAGAGATAGTATAGTCACTGACCAATTCCGGAGAAGCGAGGAAAAAAATTGCTTTGCAGTGATATTCTCCGACTGGCTTCGTTTACAGGTCCATACTTGTTTCTGTTAGAACAATTGTTTCTCCACAGTCATTCAAACAGTAAAATATGTCCAGGAACAACAATGTCGCCCCCATGAACAAAAACAGCTAACAGCAATTAGATGTCAAAGTTAATTTGTATGACTAAAGCGGCTGTCCTGAGCCCGCGGGAATTGTCCGCACAGCTTCATACTTCAGTTCT
>NC_051166.1:158835439-158850439 GCF_013339725.1 Rhipicephalus microplus
TCACTTCCGAATTAGACCATCTAGCGCGAGGTCACCGCTAAATAGCACTCGCAATACAGGGCGCAAGGCACACTGTCTTTTTTTTTTACATTTCGTCCACTTCGAGGGTTCTGGACATTGAATGTGACCAGAAAGAAACTTTGTGTTGTTTATGATGCAGTGACTTTGATCCTGTCATTTGTTCTAATACTATTGCACGCTCTTGAATGAAAGCCGCCATATTGGGGTTTTAAGGTCTATTATTGTGATAGATATTGTGATAGTGATTATTGTGATAGATATTGTCTATTATTGTGATAGAAAAGCTAGAGAGTTAAACCGATCGCTGCTATCTCAACAAACAACTATATTTGAATCTCGGCCAAGAAGTACGTCATCTGTGCTGCATATTTCGAAAGTTCTGCAAGCGTCAGTTCCCAGCGCACCCCCGCAACGTACAGGTATGGTGCATCAACAATGCTGCAACCGATAGCCATTCAAACACGAATAGCTCCCCATAGCATCTGAGACTCCAGTAAAGAGCCACAGAAAGACAAAAATAAAGGTATGGCGTTCGTCATAACGTAGATGACAGAGCAGCGAGAGTTCTTTCAACATCAGGTCTTAAGTTAAATTTAGCCATTCCTATAAATACGGTGCGCCGCTAATCTTCGCGATCTATATAGCTGAAGCACCCCGATCGAACGTCCTTGCGTTTTCTGATTGCATACGGCGAAGAGAGAGTCCTATGGGTGTAGCATATCGCGTGTTCGCGAGTGAAATAAAAAAAAGGTATTTTTTTTTCGTTTTAAAAAGCAACTATTTTGTGCTAAGCAGCTATTTCTGGTTGGATAGAATTTCGGCCAGGAATAGTATTAGCAGTTGACTAAATTTTGAGCTTCCGAGTATTGAAATCCGCAGCAGCGTTTATCCATGGCGGCCGAAACTGGCACATACGTTCGACCTGAACACTTTTAAAACGCGCATATGAGAAATGATACACAGAAAATTACGTCGCCTCGAGGGTTGTCGCAAAACCCACAACACTTAGTGGATGTTATAAGTTGTATGCATACAAATCAATTTACCAATGTATATGGACAGAAAGCGTTCGTATTGACTTAAGCCGAGTAGTGAGCTGGCATTGAAACCATAGTATTCAGCAGTTATCTTATGTATTCTAGGGAACAACGTGAACAGCGGAAGGCTGAGTTCAGAGATTTTCGGTCGTAAGTGCCGTATGTCAGTGGCTTGTTGGCGTCACTAATTAATGTCAGACGTGGCGATTATTTATAACGAGACTTTTTCAAACAGCTCTAGCGTACTAACAGTTCCATGAATTTGGATGTTGTGAGAATCGTATCGGAGAAAAACGTGAGTTCATGGGAATATTTGTTTTTAAGTTTATGTTTTGTGTTGCTAAATGGCATAGCTCACAGGAGTGTCATGAATTTGAGTCACATGTGTACGAAAAGAAACGGGACAAAGACGCAGAAGATTAAGACTCTAGGTTATCACTCTTAGAAAAAAGGTGGTAGTACTTGCTAACTTTGGGGGAGTAATGGTTTGTCACATATGTTACAACCCTGGTAGTAAGCGCAGTTAGTAACGGCGAGAGTGGTAACAGTTACTACCTCTGCTGTAACTACCAGCAGTTAGTAACTGTTACTACCCTAGCCGTTACCACCCATGGGTAGTAACTTTTAGAGGCTTCAAAAAAAGTAGTAACCAATGCTACCTAGTTCATTACTTTGGACATATTTCTCCACTGATAATTGTAGCATATTTCTCCCCTGCTAATGTTGGCTAATGAATGCCTTATTACTAGACAAAGTCGGGTAAGAAGCGTGGTGTGCCATGAATATAGACCAAACAGGTTCACTATTTTTCACGTATACATGCAATAAGAAGTAAGCGTGGGGTATATATAGCCCCTACTTCGCAGGGGCATGTCTGGCACAGAGGAGCACTTGCATTTCAGGAGGAATTATAAGAAATATAAACCTATAGCACTATATTGTACTACTTGGTTACGTGAGTTTGGTGACGTAGCAGAAGACCTTTAATCAGCGTTACTTAAAAACATTATATGTTATATTTATCTATTATAAAATGGCCACAAAAAGGCATCATGAACAGTGGCCGGAACAAGGTACTGAACTCATTCTCAGTGCATTTGAATGCTTCACACGACTAATATATCAGCGTTTAAAAAGTAATAATCGTTTTGGGGGTTTGACGCCCCAAAGCAATGATGATATTTGGAGACACGCCGCAGTGGAATAACTGTGACTGTCCTCGAGGCTAATTGTGACCATCTGGTTATTTTGATTGGCCGGTCTTGTTAATGTTTGCTGTAATATACTAAGTTGTAATTGTCTATTACGGTGCAAGTAGCACATTATTATGGTTCGTTAACTAGTACTTCTCCGTTTAGGCAGTATCAAAATGAAGTTTACATATCTCGGTTGAGTAATTTAAAACGAAATGTATTTTCTTGATCCATGTACGCCTTCTGCGTCATTTTTCCGTTTAATAATAATACGTTGAGACGATTCCTCTCATAAATGATCAGAGTCGCATTCACACACTATTTTGCATTAGATAGTCAAAAGATGGGTAGCAAAGAGGTAGTAACGGGGCAAGAAAGGGAGTAACGGCTGCAGTTACTACCTCTTTCATTTCAGTTACTAACTGCTTACTAACGTAGGTAGTAAAGAGGTCGCAAAATGTTAGTAACGGTAGCAGCTAGTAACTGTTTACTAACGTAGGTTGTAAACAGATAGCAAAAGGGTAGTAAAGGTGAAAGAAAGGTAGTAACTGCTGCAGTTACTACCTATTCGCTTGCAGTTGCTACCTTTTCACTAACTTTTTTAAGAGTGTATGCTGCACTTATAGCTGTACATGTACACAACAAATGCTGCTTGCATATAACCTCCTCAGCGTCCCTCCTCTCTCCCTCGGCTTGGTCGAGTAGAGAAAAGAGGGGGGGGGAGCACGCACGCCTTTAAATAGCTGAATAAATCAATATCCAGAAGCACATGCGTCACTTACGACAGGGGGCAGTTGTCTCCGCCTCCCCACCCCCTCGCCCCTCTAGCTGATGTCTCTGCTTCTTGATATTGATTCATCTGTAGCTACTTCTGCTTTGCCCACGTGCAACAGGCCAGTTTTTGCAGTTAGCAGCCTTACTGGTAATTATAATTCCTCGGCTTCCACTGCGCTTCATATCTGTATGTATCGAAGGCCTGTCATTGCGCAAACTGCAGGCGGACGTTCGGCCTCTCCGTTTGCCTTTCGCGCCACTGCCTTTGAGGTGGGAGTTTGTCGGCCTGACAGGGTCCACGTGGATGAGACGCTCTATGCACGCCAAGCACGACGAAGGAAAACACGCCTGCCTGTTTGCCTCGGCAGAATGAGTGCCGTCCCAGTGCCAACTGTTTACCAACCCTCTCAAGCATGCATTGCCAGCGACAAACGTAGCGAACGGACCACTCGTTGCTGGGACGCAGCAGCACAGTGGAACAGCGCATGCCCATCGACCTGCATGGCTACGGTTCAAATCCAAACGACTCTTTAGTGTGCATTGCTTCTACATGCATGTCTTCAACTTTTTTTTTAAACGTCACTACTGAGCTCGTTTCGGTATAACTTAGCGCCATTCTTCGCTTCAATTTTCTCAAAACCACATCAAGGGTATCACAAAGGAGTTAGGTTTATATAGACGATTTTTATTATTTAGTGGTCACTTATATTTATTAAACAGTGTTAGTATTCTGATTTTTCAGCAACTGTTGGTGAACAGGCGATTTCAGAGGCGTGATGAGTAGGCCGTTTCAGGGAGCAGATGGTAGACAAAAAAAAACAACATAAAAACCGATGTAGCAAAGATGTTACTGCGGCTGCGTTACCTTCAAATGATGCCCTGTATACGAAAGGAAAGGCGTGGAGGTGCTTAATATGTACCGATGGACTAGTTGGCGAGCTATTGCTTTGATGAGGCAGCGCACAAACGGCCACAATCCCGCACACTTACAAACAGTGATCGTGTTATAGTCTATTTACGTGTGCGTGATTTTGTCTGTGCGCTGCCCCATCAAAAACACGAAGGGGAGCCTCCAAAGTGAATACGGTATCCGTTATAGATCACGTCCTTTGCTGTAGATGGGTCTATGTGGCATTAACAAACAACCAGTTGCGGAACAACCTTATAGTTGCACGAACGGTTTGGTAAAAAGTAGTGTACCTCCAGTCGTGCGAGCTTATTGTCTGTTGCAACTGATAAGTAAGTTGCCTTACATAATTTTGGCTTGTAAGCTAATTGAAAGCGTTGTCAATCACGTAGTACCATCAATGCGGTGGGCATGTTTTCCTAGCACCAAGCAGCGCTAACATAACTGTCCACATTACAAATCACGATTCCGTGCAACTATACCCTTTTGGAATAATATGGAAGTACTCAAATATGCTCCAACTCTTTCAACCATATATAGCTCTGCAGAACAACAGACATATGTGCCAGTTGATTTGGTTTCTTAATGATGTAAAATGGCAGCGTTATAACGAATACAAACGGACGAGAAGAGAACAGGACGCGCGTTGTACTCACAAGTGTTGTGAGTATACAGCGCATGCCCTGCCTTCTTCTATACATTTTGTATTCTTTCTAGAGCTGCTTTTTACGTCACATATAGAGCTCATTGTTCTTTGATCTGTCCACTTTCACGCTTTCTCGAGCAGTTACATTACTGCTATGTCGCGTAAAAACGACACAAAATGAAGCCTTCACACTTCTTTTCACCCTACCTGCGCAGCTTTTTGCAGCTAGGAGCCCCATACATATTTCGCACAAATGCTGATGTAGATCATCTCCTCTCCCGTTCGCACAAGTAATCCATCCTTTCCTGTAGCGAGTCGCCTGTAGTGACATAAGTAGTGGTCTTCGTCGCCTGCTTCATTGCAGTCTCCGCAGAGGGGAGATTAAGCGCGCCTTCTCTTGTCGTCCCCTTTGATCCGATCTGCGTCGTCTTTCGTTTGCTAGTAGCACGCTTAAAGGTTTCTCTTAGAAGCCCCCACTGGCCTGATAGCTGGTCCAGTGGGGTTCACGTATACAGTAGTCAGCAAGCTTAACACGAACGCTCCAACGGGTGGCCTGCACAAGTTTGACTGATAGCAGCCGCGAAGCGCAGGATGCCATTACCAAGATAATATCTCGGTATGCTTAGATAGTATGTCGACATGCATGGGTAACATCTCGGCAACAAAAGCCGAAGCTACGAGGCACTACCACATATCAAACTATTTCAGGACAAGCTGTGGAGCGTTCTTGTTAAGCAGGCTGACGAGTGTACACGTGTCGCACATCTTCGTCGCGTCTGTGTCATTTAATAACACGCGGATTGTGCAGCGAAACTTTAATGACTATTTCCAGAAACTCCCAGAGCAAGTGAGTCAGTGCTGCTTCTTTGCCTTCTATCGACAAAGTAGAGTGGGAGGCGTGATTTCTTGGCAGAATGACCCACTCCCCTCGGAAGGCGTCCACGTGCGACCGATTCATCAAGGCTGCTTCGCCTTTTTCTGATCAAGGGAGCGGTTACTACATGGTTGATGCGGCAGACACGCACACGAAAAGGAATCGGAACGGCAACGGCACCTGTGTCCTGAATCTTGAGCAAAGTCACTTCAGGGGGAACGCGTAACCCAGAGGTGGACAGTCAATTTCATGTTCAAATACGCTCCAAACTCTCATTATGCCAGCGACAAATAAAATTTAGCAGAATTTGTATAACTTGAGAGAACAAGCCCAACTTTACCGATCGTTTTACGCAGGATCGTGATTCAGAACTCTAAACGTTTTTTTATCGCCTAAACTGGCAAGCTTCGAGAGTATACTGAAGCACAAAATTTGCAACTCTTGTAGTTTCGATACCGAAAGAAATTTTGCAACCGCCTGACGTGTTTTAGAATCTGACTTAGATGGGCTATAAAGCGAGCAATTATTATTATTATTATTATTTATTTATTCATTCACAGAATACTGCGGGCTCAAATCATAGCCCATGCAGGAGTGGAAACAAGCACTTGTACAAAAAAATCCCAATTATTCAGTAGTCATCGTGCACAATGTACACACAATATAATACTGTCATACAAACAAGTGTACACATAGCAATTCATATTGAACGGCATTTTCACCACATAAATCAGTAACAATTCGTGACCAGAATAAGTACATGTACACAAAACTATTTACACCAATACATACTCACAATATAACACGTGGCACAGGAATAGCAATATTATTATGTTAATACATTCATGTAAATGACTGGGATTACTAGTGAACGTACTTCCTGTACATAGGAACCAAAAAACTGGGATAGTGCTGAGGGCTATGCTGTGATATATCGAAGTAGTCAATGTGTTGTAGCGACTCAAACGGCAGGGTTTTCCAGTCTGCAATGGTCTGAGGAAAAAGAGAGAATTGAATTGTGTTGGTACGTGTCTGGAATGGTGTTATTGACGCAGCATGGCGATTTTTAGTTTCTCGTGACGTCGGTGGTTGGATAAACGTAGACGCATCTAGTCCGAAATGTTTGTTTTTTTTAATGAAAAAGAAATTTTAATCTCAGTATTTTGCGTCGAAGCTGGAGTTCTTGTATATTATTTTCTTTCCTGGAAGCTGTGGGGTAATTTGTCATGTTGTACTTAGAAATTATAAACCTAATGCATTTACGTTAAATTATTTCTATGGCATGAATGTTTTCTCTGGTCTATGGGTCCCAAACGACGCACGCATATTCGAGAGTAGGTCTAATGATGGTATTACAGGCTAACAGCTTCACAGATGGTGGGGCAAGACGAAGTTTGTACTTCAGAAATCATAGCTTACAGAAGGCAGATGTGCAAATGTTCGACACATGCATATTCCAACTTAGATTTCTGGTTATTGTTACGCCAAAGTACTTATATTCACTGACCTCTTTGAGTATGTGAGTTTGTAAAGCATACGGAGAAGAAACAAAGTTTTCCTTTCTCGTGATGTTTATGTACACCGTTTTGTCTGAGTTTAGCTTCATATCCCACTGCTTACACCACTGGAAAACGTAATTAAGGCAGGAATTTAAAAACTGTTGATCATTCATGGCAACACACACACACACAATATGTATAATTTAATGCGTCTGAAGTCTGTAACCCTGTATTAGCGGGAGATTTGCCAAACCATTCTTCACTAATTGGCATATAAATCGAAGCGCGATGTGAAATTAAATAAATTTTACCTTAGTATATAGATCTTCCAATTGAAGTAGTTTGCAGACTTTTGACATCGTTAAGTTTTGTACCCAAGTAATACCTGATCGACGCTTGATTTTCCTAGCGGCAATGCCAATATATGCCAAGTCTAACTATTTTGGAGGCTATATCAGAAGGCTGGTTATGTGTTCTGCGTACGCAAGCACGTAAAAGCGTGCATAAAGCCGGGGGAAGCATACAAGAAAGTAGAAGGAAAAGAGAGTGTCATGTTCACAACTGACGGCTTAAGCCCCCGCGTGTGCACAGCCGAAGAGGTACCGCAGTACAAGTATGCTATGAAACTTTTACACAGTACACTTTGACTACCCGTCCCACCTTCCCCCAAATAAAAAACAAAACGAAAACTACTAGGTCACAACTACATTTATGTTAAAGTTTATTTATATTGATGGGCTCAATGAACGCACACACACACACACACACACACACACACACACACACACACACACACACACACACACACACACACACACACACACACACACACAAACACACACACACTTCATGGCTTTTTATAGTTGCTCTTGATAATAATGAAGGAAAGTGTAAATATAAGGGCTCGTTTTTTAGACAGAATATTGTTGAGAACTAAACGGACAAGATTGCTAGGCAAAGTATATGAATAGGATGTTATAGAAAGTAATTTTAATGTCAAGTGAACATATACATTACAATTACTTCTGATAACATCCCGTCATTTTTCCTGGCATTATTTTCTGTTAGTTGTCATTATTATACTCTCTAAATTAGGCAATATATAGCGCAAAGTAACACAAGGACGAGAACAAAGTACACAACTCGAGCACTATACAATAAAGGAATAAGCACTTCTCTGTGACTCTCCTGTAAAAACTACAACGACGAAAAAATACTTCTCTGCGCATGACATCTGATTGTAGCGTGTGAGCATCACCGCTGGATATATTCGTGCTTTGGTTGAAACCATTTGTTGCAAGTTATATAGCGCTCGTGTTGTGTTCTCCCGTTTCGTGCTTGCGTCAATTCGTTCTAAATATTGCCTAATGTCTAACCAACCAGGCCAAATTTCTCCCATTGTGCTTTTTATAGTTTATAGGGCTCTTTATAGTTGCGTCATTACACGTGCAAGCGTAATCGATGTGAAAATGTTCGAGCCACGCAGTTAATGCAGAGCATTCTATTAGCGAAGGTGGCGAAAACCTCATTAGTTCATAAGAACTTGAACCCCCTTTTTTTTTCTTTTTTGCAAGGCAGACGTCGTGATCAAAACTGGTTCTGCGTATATGCCAGAGCAAGTCGATTTCTCGTTCCCGTGCATTCACTTTGAACTTCCGAGCTGAAGCTCGCCATAAGCAGGAACAAAGAATCGGTCTGTCACACAGTTCATTCGAATGCGCTTCAAGCGGACTGTCGAGGCAGCACTCAGCCAAATTAGCCAAAATAAGGCGAATGCGCGTTTGCCCCTTGCTTTTGTGTAGCGGCACGCATCAGTGTATGCCCAAGAACTCGATCGCAGAACTCATGAATATTTTGAATTGCAGAATACGCCCCGCACTGGCTTTTCCTCGGGCTAGAAGAGAAGAAAAAAAAAGAAGAAAAAAAAAGATGGAGAGAAACTCTGGCACTGCCGCCCCAGAGCAGGTGCAACTTAAACGGCGCCTGCGCGAGAAAGGGTGGGACTATATAGAAAAATAAAGACAGGAAAAGCAAAGAGGCTGGACTGAAGAGGATAGATTTATTCGATTCTATCTACGGGGCAACCTTTTAAAGCGTATTCGCTTTGCTCCCTCGTAAAGTTGGTTCCGTTCAAAAGTATCTGAACGGGACATAAAAACGAGCTTTTGAAGAACTCTTTCGCGTGTAAATAAATAAATAAATAATATATATATATATATATATATATATATATATATATATATATATATATATATATATATATATATATATATATATATATATATATATATATATATATATATATATATATATATATATAAATAAATGTGGATCATTGCTTTGTGCTTTAGCCGCACAAAAGTTCCGGAGGCGATGTATCAAGCCTGATATCTGTCCCTCTTATATCTATATGCACTTACGAAACTCGAGTGTCTAGTTCTCTTATTTGTTCTAGAATTTACCGGCGTTATTTCGCTGTTAAAAACTGTTCACCACAAACACACACAAGTGCACGCACGCTCGTACTTTAAGCGTGCATGCGCGTGGTGTATTTAATACACGACACAAACGCATTGTTAGCATCGCTTTGCCACTTTTTTTTTGTAGAATCACTTACTGTTTGTTGCAAGGACACACAGCGTGATGAAGGATACGATGGGATACATTTCTTTCATCCGAGTCGTCCGAAGGCCCGCCACTCTCAGCCTGCAAACATAAATGAGACTATTTGGAGTCGCCAGCGGGTGCTTCATTGGTGGTGACTCCATTGCGCCATCTCTGCCGAAGCTTCTTCAGCATAGCCACACGATTTAGACGATCCTCAGTAGACTCTCGAACAAAATAGGCTTCATTATCGTGAACTACCCTTTATGGCTTCACATTGACGCAGCTTGCCTCACCGAAGCTCCTTGCGAAAACTGAGGCGTTGCTTCATTAGTTCAAGCCATCGCCCACGCTGGAATTCATGCTGTATATATGCGTAAGTTTTTTTCTAGGAGTGGTTCGGCGTTTCAGAGGCTGAATGATGATGATGAGTGCATGGATGATAAGTAATGGTAATTAACTCATTAGGCGTTCTGGTGTGAGTATCCTGAAGACAATGTGAAAGCCCAGAGTTACTTTATTAGGATTTTTTGGCCGTACGCCGGCAGATTTCGCGTTGTGGGAAAGGAGAGGGGGGAGGGGGCATAACATGCGAACATTCACCCTGCATGGATCCGCCCATCGTGCCTCTGGTCAATTTCTCAAGACCGGGCACAAAGTGCAGTTCCTTGCAACGGTCAGTGCGCGGCCTGCGTTATTTTGCATGAAAGCGTACATTCGCGCTGTAAAGAATGCGCTGAAAGGGGTCAAAAAGCTGTATATAGTATTTCTTTATGACGCGGAAAATGCTACGTATTGGCTGCGAGCGTGTCAGTTATACAGGTAGCTTATGCCGCATCACGATGAAACAAAGTGCTCATGCTGTGGCAGCATTTGTGGCTCTGTGATATATTTTAAATAGCGTATAATTAAAGCGAACATCATGAATTCATGAAGCTATTGTAGGGTGATGATCTACACAGAAAGCTTTTATATATATATATATATATATATATATATATATATATATATATATATATATATATATATATATATATATATATATATATATATATATATATATATAAACGAAGATAAAAGCAAATGTCTGTTACAAAAATAAACTCTCATTTCCTTGATGCGTAAGCGTACATCCCGTACCTTTTTTCGCACAAGAGGTGTGCAAATGCCGCACGTTTCATCATCCTGTAACTTACTTATCAATGCGACTATGGCACTAAACCCCCTATTTGTCGCTACCCCGTGATCCGACTTTTAAAAGCCCGGAAGGAAAAACAACGGGCATAAACAGTCGCCTGTGAAAGAGCTGCTAGACAGGATGGTATGTTGATGGTATATGAGAGCCTTAGCCAAATTCTTCATATATATCCCGTACCATCGCCGGGGGAGAGGGGCGTTCGGCCCCTATGATGCAGCGCTGAGCGAAGCCCCCCAATCCCCCCCCCCCCCCCCCCGCCGTACTCTCCGCCTATGATGATTGACATAACATTTCAAAACGGGTGGTGTCGAAGAATAGTGATCGGGCATGCATTATCTAACCAGGTTTGATCATATACATTGCAGTTTCGCATTCTGCCTATCTCTTTCTGAAATTTTCTTCATAAAAGCTTCTGTTTCTATAACCAGCTTGTTGTGGTGCGCAAGTTACTTCTTCCGCTTAATCTCCATTCACGTACCATCTGCGCCTTCTCTCTAAACACCTGCAACGACTCTTCTTTCATCAATCTCTTCTTTGGTCTCTTCCACCACTGTAATAATCGTCAAGAATGCTCCTCTCGGCTGCAAACTATTAATAATACACTCATCTTAGTTGAATCGCAGTGCCTGTGAAAACTTGACACCTTTTTCCGGTATTGCTAGTTGATTGTGTTTGCATGTGCCGAGTCGTATATGAGTTTTCATTGCCGTGGACATACGTCTCATCCAATTGCGAATATTCTCCGGTACGTTTTCTCCGTCAGACGGACAGCTCGGGTACCAATTAGCAGATCACAACCCTCTTTGTCATCATACAGTGTTTCCCCTCTAAATCGGGCGTGCTAACGCCAGAGCAAGTGCCATAGCCCGCTCTTGATTCCGTCATCTGAGGAGGCGCCTACATTCATTATTAATTGATTGATGTGTGGGGTTTAACGTCCCAAAACCACCATATGATTATGAGAGACGCCGTAGTGGAGGGCTCCGGAAATTTTGACAACCTGGGGTTCTTTAACGTGCACCAAATTTGAGCACATGAGCCTACAGCATCTCCGCCTCCATCGGAAATGCAGCCGCCGCAGCCGGAATTCGATCCCGCGACCTGTGGGTCAGCAGTCGAGTACCTTAGTCACTAGACCACCGCAGCGGGGCAAAGAAAATAGGTGAGTGCAGGAATTCGGACCAATTATTTGAGCAGGTATTGATTTTGGATGTGTACATAGAAGTAAACCTATAGTTCTCTGCCTGACCGGACTGACGGAAATGCATTGTCGCTTTACTAATTAGTGAAGACAGCTGCCAAGCTCCTGTCGGGAAAATACGTTTTTGAAAGGCTTGAATTCTAGTTCGATTGGCTACATACTTTTAGTTTCTTTTGCTTTTGGCGTGTAGTTGAAATTATGTCAAGTAGTTATGGGCTGCTTCCTTCTCATGAAATGCTTGTAGCCGCGGTTTCAAGATTTATGAGCCTTCACTTCTAATATAGTGTCATTCAAGTACACAAGGCGGTCTTAAAAACTATTACAAAGAATGTCGATGGAGCCAGCGTTTTGACGAAGACAACTTTACTTCGTGAAGACAACGCTGTTGCCCTGACTAAGACAAGTCAACCTGCCGAAACACTGTTGCCAGCGACGTTCTTTCTCGAAAAAATTCTGATCACTTCAAGCCTCTACGTGCCTCTGAACTTCATTCTCGTTTGGTACTCAAGCTCTGTTAGAACACTATGCGCGCGGTCATCAACAAGCGTAATTCAGTCAAATATGAGGTGTGCTGCTCGCGATTGCTGATAATTTTTGCATTGTTTCGGATATTCTGGGTTCAACGTTTGCTCGTTATGCGCATATGTCAGTTGTAAATGAAAGCTGCGTTTATAGATTGAAACTTTAACACTACGTGTATGTATCTGTTTTTTTCATGCAACGCTTGTAAAAAAAGACTCGGCCACAAAGGCTACATTCGTTAGCGTATTCACGGCAAACTATTCACTGCTGGCGACACGCACATCTCTTATTATCAGCGTGAAAGCTTGTCGCCGCGCTGATTTCGGTGCGCGTGCCCCTATCACCTATCTGTACTTTGTGCTACAGAACGTCGTCGCCCATGCGCGCGCTAATCGCATGTTACGGCTGCGGTTTGTACGTTTTGTGCTCTCGTGACAACATTACCTTGAAGTTGCAAGTTACCAAGTGCGCAAAGGACACTTCGCACGCTGCAGCTGACACGTTTGCTAAGAAAGCGCGCTATTCAAACACCAAGATGTAACAACTGTGACAGTTATTAGTAGTTCGCGCTCATCCTGTGTGTGTTCTTTCCGTGCGTTCTTTGTTCTTGAATAGCCCACTGCAATTTTAGAACTGCTTGTCATTCGTCATGGGGCATTCCAATGCATTGCTATCGCATTCACCGATTCGCCCGTGCGACGAAACGATGCACAATAAAAGGAACTAGCTGCGTGAAGACACATTTCACTTCCTTGTTATACCGATCCCTATAACGGAGGGATGACCCATGTCTTGTGTGTGTGTGTGTGTGTGTGTGTGTGTGTGTGTGTGTGTGTGTGTGTGGTGTGTGTGTGTGTGTGTGTGTGTGTGTGTGTGTGTGTGTGTGTGTGTGTGTGTGTGTGTGTGTGTGTGTGTGTGTGTGTGTGTGTGTGTGTGTGTGTGTGTGTGTGTGTGTGTGTGTGTGTGTGTGTGGTGTGTGTGTGTGTGTGTGTGTGTGTGTGTGTGTGTGTGTGTGTGTGTGTGTGTGTGTGTGTGGTGTGTGTGTGTGTGTGTGTGTGTGTGTGTGTGTGTGTGTGTGTGTGTGTGTGTGTGTGTGTGTGTGTGTGTGTGTGTGTGTGTGTGTGTGTGTGTGTGTGTGTGTGTGGTGTGTGTGTGTGTGTGTGTGTGTGTGTGTGTGTGTGTGTGTGTGTGTGTGTGTGTGTGTGTGTGTGTGTGTGTGTGTGTGTGTGTGTGTGTGTGTGTGTGGTGTGTGTGTGTGTGTGTGGTGTGTGTGTGTGTGTGTGTGTGTGTGTGTGTTGTGTGTGTGTGTGTGTGTGTGTGTGTGTGTGGGTGTGTGTGTGTGTGTGTGTGTGTGTGTGTGTGTGTGTGTGTGTGTGTGTGTGGTGTGTGTGTGTGTGTGTGTGTGTGTGTGTGTGTGTGTGTGTGTTGTGTGTGTGTGTGTGTGTGTGGTGTGTGTGTGTGTGTGTGTGTGTGTGTGTGTGTGTGTGTGTGTGTGTGTGTGTGTGGTGTGTGTGTGTGTGTGTGTGTGTGTGTGTGTGTGTGTGTGTGTGTGTGTGTGTGTGTGTGTGTGTGTGTGTGTGTGTGTGTGTGTGTGTGTGTGTGTGTGTGTGTGTGTGTGTGTGTGTGTGTGTGTGTGTGTGTGTGTGTGTGTGTGTGGTGTGTGTGTGTGTGTGTGTGTGTGTGTGTGTGTGTGTGTGTGTGTGTGTGTGTGTGGTGTGTGTGTGTGTGTGTGTGTGTGTGTGTGTGGTGTGTGTGTGTGTGTGTGTGTGTGTGTGTGTGTGTGTGTGTGTGTGTGTGTGTGTGTGTGTGTGATCACATTTTTTCGAAGCATACGAGGTTTTGACAACGTATTGGGCATTTATAACCTTGGGAGTGAATGCAATACTACAGGCACCTATATACCGAAGTCGCTCCGTGGCTGTGACATGTTGCTGGGCACAAGCAGGGTCGACGGTTGACGTGCCGGCCTTGTTGACTGAATTACGGAACACAAGACACTAGTGTATCAGACTTCTATAGGTGTTGAGCGCGAAAAAAAGACCGGAACAAATGAATAATGCACAAACATCACCAGTGTGCGTGCACATTCTTCCTTTTGCTCCTGTCTTCTGTGTCTTCTGTCACACTCAACAAACCAACAAGCCCGCATAGCCACTCTCGAGTATCAATTATTGGGTGCACGTTAAAGAAACCACATTTAGTCTAAATTAATCTAGTGTTCTCCGCTACTGTACCTCTTAGTTGACTGCATTAGCCTGGGTCACTTGAAACATATTAGCTTGGACCATTTGAATCGATATTTGAATCAGTCAAGCAGTCGCTTTTTCTCACGCTATGTCCCAATTCTCTTTTTTGTGCTTTGCTTAAGCTTCTTCTGCCAGCGTGCTTCATTGAACGCGTTCTATAAACCAGCCGCTACCTCAGCCCATCATGAAACCTGTGTCTTCACACTTGGTGCTCTCCTTCTAAATTTTTGCGTTGGTTAACATTCCCCCAAGAGGCGAGCACTGTAGTGCGGAGTGTC
>NC_051166.1:158852939-158935439 GCF_013339725.1 Rhipicephalus microplus
GCACCATCATCATGTTCTCTTGAGTCGATGTTTTCTGGTTTTTGTATATTGCGACGTGAATTGATAAGGCCATGAGACATCGCACCAAGTCAACCGTTTTGATGTGTATGCGCGCACCATAACACTGTTCATTTAGTTGTTACAGATGCAAAACATAAAGGTTAATAGCCCAGCATGGCGGCGCTAAAACACCTCCGTAAAATAGTCTATACACGACACAAACGCATTACTAGCATTCCTACACCATGATTGTGTACGTGTATCTTTATTTGATTTATTTATGCTACCATTCTATTATCTTTCATTTCCTTCAGCCTCTTACCCCCAGCAAGGTATAGCCCGCTATACTTTGCACTGTCTGAAATCCCTGCGTGTCACTTATTTCTAAGGCGAAAGCCTTAGGAAGCGATGTCTGCGCTCCCGTCCACGAGACCTGCGGGACACTTAGCGAGACTCTGTGAGGCAGTCATGGTTCGCAAACGTGTCGCAAGGACAGGTGAAACTCCAGCAAGAACAACGACAACAACAAAAAACACGTGACCTTTTCTGAGAAACCAATGGCGTCAGATAATAGCGTCGTCATATGACGTCATAGGTTGTCATAATTTGCGAAGTCATCGAGGCCTTCAAATTATGACGCCATCAAGAGCTATCGTCGATTGGTCAGAGGAGGGGCGTTATATATCGTAGGCACTGTAACACCATGCGAGGTGCAGAAAGCTACCCTGGAGGGATAGAGGAACATTGGATTTGAACTGGAAACGCCAAAGTAATTTATTGCATGTCTCTCAAATTGCGTCTCACTGCATCTTGCCGGATGCCTCTTTCACGATATTATAATTTAATGCAATACCAAGTTTGCACGGGTTTTTTGCCTTCAAATGTTACAGAGTGGGTGTAACACGCCGCAAATTTTTAGCACAACATTGTTTTATGCTAGGGTCCACCAAGATTTTACTGATGTTTTTTCGTCATGAATATGACGTTGGTAAAATGCACACTAATAAATGAGAAAGGAAAAAAAAAACAACTAGTGGCGGAAATGTTGGCCGCGATAGCCGGGTCCGGTCGGTTCCACCATCGAGTTTCCTAAATTAGCAAGAGGGGACTCTGGGGCTGCGATCATTCAGCGACCATGGGAATTCTTGGTAGTACACAGATTTGCCTAGTCTTCATACTTGCGGGCGGCGAATCACACTTGCGGCTTCGTTTATTGCTGTGTTTCGGTTTTGTTTCGATGGAAAGAACGAACCCTATTGAACTTCGATCGTGACCCGATTGGAAATGGTAAGCTTGAAAGATTGAGGTGGCGAAGCGCAGCCACTAAACATTTGCTGATTTTTGTTTCGTGAGAAGGTAGTTTAAAGCCACACGAACACACACGGAGCCAGAAATACGAAGACTAGACAAATGTGTTTACTATACCTATCATTCCCATGCTCGCTGAAGCGCAGTGTGTTGCAGCTCCCATAGACACTGTCGCCGGAGTTCCCTCAATATTTAGGAAACTCTATGGGTGCCACCGTCTGTGAGCGGTGAAGTATTGCGTCATCACATTAACGAGTGCCGATAGGGAGCGATTTGGCGACGATGCAGCTAGAACCTCTCGATGCCAGCGAGGAATGCTGATCGCGCGTCGAAGAGTCGCCCTGGACGCAGTAGGTGGATAGCAAAATCGTGGCCCATGCGAGGAATTGTGGGCTTCGGCGCTCGTCGGCATCAACTTCCGGTTCGAGATGCCGTGCCTCCCAGCAGGCATTATTGCTAGTGCCGCAGCTTTCTGAGTGTTCCAACTAGCGCTCGCGAAGGCCTTTCCTCACAAACTGCTGCTTTATGTTGGAGTGATATGCAGCTTAGATGAATAACAAATGCAGTCACTACGAGATCGTCATAGTGGTACGAGCAGTGATTTTTTATTCAAACAGCTAGCATGCACTTCCGTACACATACATCTTGTTTTGCAGCAAAGGGTGTTCTCGCGCGTGTTTCCTCGCAAAGAAATATTGTTCTGCCCACCATAGCATCACGAGACATCCATCCATTAGTTTTCATGTTGCTCTCTCGGAAAATTATTTAAGTACCATAAGTGGTTCGATATATATATAAAGTGAATGGCAACAGTAAACTGCGTCTTATTCTAAGAAATCAAATGTTCTCGCAGATTTGTGGCTTTTTTTCTCTCAATATTTCCTCATACACTCGAACATTGTGTTGTCCTTGCTTCTATAGATTTGATAGTTTTACGTCCTGCGATACATTTAACTGAGCGGTTGTTTTGTGCTATGGGCCTTTCACACGCTCAGCTGTTTCCAAAAATTTAACAGACCATAGAGGATGCAGAATATGCTATGCAAATATATTGTACCGGCGTACTTGATGGGGTAGAGTACGCGTACTTATGTTATAAACATAAATTTTCATGCAACATAGAGTTTCATGCAGCATGTGTTCATATATGTGTGTGAGTGAGTTTGAGGTGCCCACCATTTGTGGTCGAAAGTAGCAAATCGAGGTCATTCTTCAAAAGAATATTGCGTGTTTCAAAGCAAGAACGTTCTCGAAACCTGCCTAACTATTCCTCGTGTTCACCCATTCCCACTTCTCGCTTCGTTCTCTGAATGCGCAAAATATCATGTATTCATTCGCACAAGAAATATAGAACAAAATCACTAAACAAGCGGCTATAAACGCGTCGCATAATTGCACGTCTCCTTCTCTATTACACTGCGAAGCAGGCACCTTGAAGTGGTGAAGGGATGTGCCTCGAAGCGGAAGTACTGAATACTAGACGACCCACTATTTCGCTATCAACCTGTAACGCTCTTTTCCTTTTTGTTTAATTAAGCATGGAATAGCTCGTTTTCTGAGTAGTGCAGCTTCTTCGTGCCTCAATGGTGTTTCTTCCCTGCTGCTTCGAGTGTGATAGCACCGACTGATAAAGCTTTTTCAATAAGCACGGCAGAAAGCAACGATGTCAACGGGTGACTGTCGTGCCTTCGTGGAGTGAACCAGAGGCCAGAGGAACGTGGGACACCTTCGAGGCTCAAGTTGCGAATCTTTGCATCCTGTGTTGATGAAACGCATTGTGGTAGTGTATGCATAAGCACAGGTGTAGGTTACACTATTACTCGACAATGCACATGATTCCGCATGGTCTCTCCACAGTTAACAAGGCTTTTAAGAAGTGTATATCGAGTACCGGCGTTCATTATATGAGCTGTTTGATGCCTTCTTTGCGCGGGATTCACAACATGTGTGTCCAGGTATATGTTGACCACTTGACCTACGACAACAGTTGAATCGTCATCATGGGCGTTAGTCGTCGATATAGAGATGGGCCATTAAGCGTAAACGTCGGAGCATTCAAGTAACATAGTGCTATAGCTGCCAAGCACCAATGCACTTGATGCTTGTGATGCGCCAATGTCTTTTAGCAGCAATGGACATTGTATAAGTTCTCATAGACCAATAAATAATCAACTTGTTTTGCGAAGACACGTTAACCTTTCATGTTATACCAATTCTTACGTTGAGGAGATCCGCCATCTTTTATCCCTTTCTTTGGTGGTAATCTTTCTTCCTTTCACATTCATTCTGCTGAACTCATCGAACCAAAATAGTTCTCACAGTTTCATTATTACAGTTGTCTATAATGGTAGTCATAATTTAACCACTCTATTTCATAAAAAAATAAGTCTGTTTATTTCTCTTTTTTTTCGAACTCGAAGCACCAACGTGAAGCAGCACACTATATTTCAGTGAAACGCTATCTCAGATCTGCACACTTCCCGCGAAACAAAATCCCACGTGTCCTTTCTCGCTTCGAACTCTTTCTGCCTTACAGATAAGAGTGGCGCAAAACCGAAACTTAGCTCTGTCAAGTCATGAATTATTTAAGGAAGGCATGGTCGTTATATATATATATATATATATATATATATATATATATATATATATATATATATATATATATATATATATATATATATATATATATATATATATATATATATATATATATATATATATAAAGCGTACGAGTGCCACAATCATCTTTTTTATAGGTGTCACTACCACAGCCTTTATGCTCGAACGTCTGTCGTCGCCGAGTAGACTTAGAACTACAATTTTCCGCACTGGTGATTGCGAAGTCAGTGTATATTCTTGCGGTTTAGTGAAACTGGTTGGTCTCGAGGTAACTTGGAACGAAACGAGAGTCGCATACCCGTGGGACGAGCGAAAGCGCTCACGTTGGAGGACATCGCGTATGTATGCATTCCTCTATGAATTCCAAATGTCTGCTTGTCACACGCGGATATTACGTCGCGCATATTGCGGCAAGGGATGGACTGACGCTGCAATATGTTGTTCTCGCTCATTCGATGGCTTCGGTGGTACTTCTGTGGAACGCACCAGGGAACGACAATGCAGCGTCTGTGAGAACCACTAGAGCTACGTTTTTCGGGCGTCTAAATTGTCAGCGTGGTATACATATGGGCCTCCCAACCTCGGCTAGGGGGCGCTCCGCCCCGCATGTTTCGCGGCCTTTCTAGAAAAGCCGGTCGCTCGGTGCCCGGCTCCCACTTTCTGCCTGCGCTATCTCAGCACGTTCAGGTGCTCTTTACGTGCAGTTATCTGGTCGCCCTCCACGTGCAGCGTCACCTGTGACTTGCTCCGAAGGTGTAAAAAGATTATAAAAGTGCCGCCATATCCACGAAGTGAATGATGATGAGTGGGCAAAGCTCCCGAGGTAAACCTGGTAAACCACGAATCCTCCGTACATTTTGCCCACTAGATTTTATTACAACGCTGCCCCTAGCGTACGTCGCCGCACTAAATCGAACGATTGCCTTCCACCAATGACACGCGCCATATGTGACATCATTCCTATTTTATAACATCTCGCATCTTTCACTATCAACTACAAGTACCACCGTCTAGTTTATAAAATCTTGCATCTTTTCATCGATGAATGGATGGATGCATTGATATGGCTGTATCCTTTAGATTGGGCGGTGGCTAACGCCACCAAGCCGTAATACTTAGTGAACAAAAAACTAGATTTATTTTTTCCCCCTTAAATGGTGAGGTTGAGGATTTGTACTTTGCAGTGAAGTGTTTACTTTTCGTGCCTTGACTTTAGCCACCAATCAGATAACCTCCTTCTAGTTAATTCTACCCGCTTAAAGTCTATTTTTCCCTCCCTGTCTCTAAACCACAGTGATTTGAAAAACTCTGCACCATGATCCTGAACGATAGGGTGAAGCCCTTTACAGAACATTATCAAGTGTTCGGCAGTTTCCTCCTCCTCTCCACACGTACTGCATACCGTGTCTCCCCCTTCGTATTTGGCCCGATAAGTCTTGGTTCGCAATACTCCCGTCCCGGCCTCAAACAGTAGAGAACTACCCCGAGTATTATGATAAATCGTTTTCTTGGCAATTTTCTGCTTAAAAGTTTTATAGATCTGTAGTGTGGACTTTTTAATAGTGCCAATTCTCCACATATCACTCTCAGCTTCCTTCACCTTCTTCTTAACCAATAATTCTTTTTGGTTTGGCCCCCTGCTGTTTTCTAAGTATTTACCAGTCAATTTTCTTGTTCGCTTGCTCCATTTTATATCGACATTCTTCCTGTACAAGTAGCTGAATACCTTCCTAGCCCAACGCTCCTCCCCCATTTCTCTCAATTGCTTCTCAAATTTTATCTTGCTGTTAGCTTATCTGCCCTCAAATGATGTCCAACCTATATCACCTTGTACACCCTGATTATGTGTATTCCCGTGAGCTCCTAAGGCAAGCTTACCAATTCCATGTTGCTTAATTTCTAATCTTGCTTGAACTTCTGATCTCATGCACAAGACCGCATTGCCGAACGTCAGACCAGGAACGATGACCCCTTTCTATATTCCTTTCACAACATCATACCTATTGTAATTCTACAGTGCCTTGTTTTTCATCCCTGCTGCATTCCTGTTACCTTTAGTCGTCACGTATATTTCGTGTTCCCTTAGGTACTCGATACCCTTGCTTATCCATACGCCCAGATATTTGTGTTCATCTGTTATATTTAGCGTGACCTCCTGTATTCCAAGCTCACTACCTTCATTATCATTAAAAATCATGACTGCTGATTTTTCCTTACTGAATCTGAAATCTAACCTATCTCCATAATTGCCACAGATCTCCATCAATATCTGCAAATCTTCTTTGTAGTCGGCCATTAGCACTATATCATCGGCGTGCATCAATGCTGGTAGTGCATGTTCAATGAGTTTTCCTTGTTTGATGAAAGAGAGGTTAAAGCCATGCCCACTTTCCTCTAATTTGGCCTCTAATCCTTGTAGGTACTTCATGAATAACAAGGGTGACAGTGGACACCCCTGCCTAAGCCCCCGTTTTACCTCTGCAGGCTTGGATACCTGTTTTTCCCACTTTATAACTGCCTTGTTACCTTTATAGATACCCTTTCAAAGATTAGTGACTACATGTTCCACGCCTAGTGTGTCCAGTATTCCCCCCAATTCCTCTTGAACCTCGCTATCGTACGCTCCCTTGATATCCAAAAATGCCAGCCACAGGGGCCTGTGTTCCTTTTCTGCTATTTCGATGCACTGCGTCAGGGAGAACAGATTGTCTTCCAACCTCCTGTGTTTCTGAAACTCATTCTGTAGTTCCCCCAGCAACCCCTCATCCTCTATCTATGCCTGCAGTCTTTCCTTTATAACCTGCATCGCCAGCCTGTAGGCCACTGATATCACTGTTATAGGACGGTAGTTGTTTATGTCAGCTTTGTCCCCCTTTCTTTTATAGATCAGGCTCATCCTGCTAAGTTTCCATCCATCAGGGACTTCACCATCGATTATTATTTTGCTGACTGCCTCTCCTAAAGTCTGCTTAGACTTCAGACCCAATGTCTTTATCAGCATAATTGGAATGCCATCTGAGCCTGTTGATGATCATCAGCTACAAGTACCGCCATCTAGTGAACACTGCAAGAACTAAACGAGAGGTGGCTACATACAGGGGACGCGCAGCCCACGCCTTAAGGAGCTTCGCCCCTAAAAGCGTTTTCACGGTATGAATCTTATCAGAACCGAGAGCGACTCATTGACAACCTTTGCGGGACCAAGCAAGTCAAACACTACGTCTTTGAGCGAGTGCTATGTGAATGTCGATGGTGAACAGCTGCCTTTCTATAACATTAAATGTTGGGGGACGGCGCGAATTCTAAATGTATGTTACCGGTAAAATTCGCATTTGCTGCGGCATTTGAGTCTTATCGGAGCTGTTGGCAAAGTACCACCACGCTTTCGCGTGCATTCGTATATAGCGTTTGAATTTCAAATGCTTGGACGAGAAGTTTGTCACACGGCTTTCAAATTATTATGAGGTCAGTGTGAAGAGACTAAACTTACGTCGGCCCTTTCAGTGCCTGGCACCATTTCAATGCGATGTGTTCAGTTTCATGAGAGTTTCACTTTCGCCGAGGTTTTCATCGGATGTTAACGCGGTTGTATCGTAAGTTCAATGACACCTTTGATTTTTTGCAGCTCCTTTTAAAGTACAATACGCCCTCAAAAAGTATTTTATGTCCACTTCAACCATGTATGTTTCTTGCAGTGCATGTTTCATTTCAGATAATATCCACACCTTATCACACAGCGTGTTCATTGATTTGAATGTCGATTAGGTTGCTTCGACAGTTCCCTTGGCCGTCGTCATATCACACAATGCCCACTAGGATTGAGCATGTTTTTAGTTACGCCGAGATTTGCTCCTGATAACCGCGTCAAATTTGGCGAAACCATCGAAAATTTTGCATATGCCTTGGTTCTTTTTTCAACTCATTTTCATAGCGGCAGCTGTGTATCGCCCTAGGCTCGGGTTCATGCAAGTACATAATATGGTATGATGCCCAAACCATCATACCATTAGGAGGCACGCCGTGGTTTGAGACGCCAGATTGATTCTGGCCACCTGGGTCTTTTTTTTAACGTGCACTTCAATCTATTTGAAGTGTATACGGCACGACGACAACTGCCAGACGGTGCACACACACCGAGGATCCCTTTTGTTTACATTGAGCATCATACCACCATATGCTTGAAATATGCAACACCAACACGCCCTGTCTATCATTCTTGCACCAAAATCTGAGCGCACTGTTACTGCGTTTCGCTCCCGTGGAAATGCAGCTGGTGTATGTGGGAATCGAACTCATGACTTTGATCTTAGCATCACAACAGCTCATCATGCTAACTTATCAGTGGATGTTGCTAGCAAGACCTCTACCTATAAACAGTCAGCACGAACCCACAACACAAATGTGTTTAAATGAGCGGCGACGAGAAGTCTACAGCCATCACCTAAATAAAACACTTGCTGGACTCACAGTACGGTATTTTAAGCGTATTACGCTAGCAAGCTCCACCGCTTTCGCACTACCAATGGTTGTCTGGAAAAGCCAGAGCCCAATCGCGAAATGTTGTCTATTTGCTGTAGTTCCGGTTAACAAACACGCTTTCTTCTAGTCTGAGTCCGGCCTTCGCGTTTCTTTCAGTTAAATAATAGTTTGCGGTACTGTGAACGACAAAAAAATTTCAAGGTAACGAGACCGCGGAGTATCGGCGAACTGCCATAATCCACTCTTGACGCCTTTGCTTCGCGCACTGCTCGCATTGGAAACGGTAAAACTTGACGACCAGTTTTCAGGTCTTCGTCATGTTTAAACTTGTGCTTTGTAGCAGCTCACAATGCAGCACTAGTGCATGCCTGCTTTTCAGAATGACGAAGAAGCGTTGCCCATAGCGTGCGAATGCGAGGTAAGCGCACCAAGGAACACGCGCGCAATAGCAAAACCCAACAAGCGCAGCCCGTCCGAGCGACCGGGGCTTTGCCCTCCTTCCGCTAGGGTGGTGAATGGCGCTGCGCAAACTTGAGCTTTAGAGTTTTGTGTATATGCTACCTTTAGGTAGCATATACACAAAAGAGAGGCTCAATAGAGTTAGTGTATATGCTACCTTTAGGTAGCATATACACTAACTCTATTGAGCCTCTCCTCCCTATACTATATGGAAGCGCATTGCAAGCAGGGCAGAAGCGCAACTTGACACATATCGTTCTCTCACATTTCTTGGCGATGAAGGCGGGCATGCGTAGTTAAAAACCTGCCACGCCTGAAGATATAATAAGCCTAAACATAAGCAATGTTGCAATGTTGCTCTGTCGTACGTATGCATGCGCACACACACCGAAAACGCCCATGTGTGTATATATATATATATATATATATATATATATATATATATATATATATATATATATATATATATATATATATATATATATATATATATCTTCTTCATAGCTGAAATCAAGAAGAAGAAATGGACATGGGCGGGGCATGTAGCGCGTAGACAGGATAACCGCTGGTCATTAAGGGTAACTGACTGGATTCCCAGAGAAGGGAAGCGGGTTAGGGGGAGACAGAAGGTTAGGTGGGCAGATGAGATTAAGAAGTTTGCGGGTATAAATTGGCAGCAGCAAGCACAGGACCGGGTTAACTGGCGGAACACGGGAGAGGCCTTTGTCCTGCAGTGGACGTAGTCAGACTGATGATGATTATATATATATATATATATATATATATATATATATATATATATATATATATATATATATATATATCCGCTAAATAAAATATCTGCATCGCATTGGCCATCTCTGCACAGGCTCGAGGCCATGCACGCAGGCGCAAGTGACAATAGTGCTTGTAGAGGGAGAGGGGGGGACGCGCGTGCCCTATATTTAGGTACGCAGCGGCGGGGCTTGCGAGGTCGCCCTTCGTTTGCCATCTTCCTTGCCCCTCGGCGTTCTTCATTTGCTCTTTCTTTTTTTATTTTCCCGCGAGGCTTTAATCTCGCAAATTAGTATCCGCCGACCGACTTCATTATGAATGCGCCGGTAAAGCGACCGACATAACCGGGCGCGGTTCGGCGCGAGGAACACGTGACCCTCCCTTCCTCCTTCTCGTTAATTAGCGGCAAATAGCGTGAATGAAAGACAATAGAAAGCTTGGCTCGGGAGAAAGGTGGTGGCTATTATACAGAACAGAACACAAAGCGAAGTTCCTTCAGGTCGGTCCCGCGCTCTCGCAGGTTCGGAGACCGCAAGCGAGGCGCCCCTGCGAGCGTGTATGCGGTGGCCCTAGCTCGGGATCGTACTGCGCCGGGGTCCGCTCGGTGCACCCGGAATAATGACATTATTACGTGCTCCAAGAATCAATCGGATTGGCGGCGCGGCGCAGACTCGCTTCTCTCGTGAACCCCCGTGAGAGCGAATTCGTGCACGCCGCAGTTCATCTCGAGATGCAGCCTATCCCGCTTCTCTGTACGAGCTCCAAGTTTATCATTGTGCATTCCTGTGTGGTCACCTTCATTTATATTCGTACTATATATTTACGTCGCAACTCGCGCGGTCCTGAAATCGCAATGAGGGGCCACGCATTCTATTCTATCCGTCTCGTGCCGGGGATTTTGATGTTATTACTCCCCTTCACACATCCCTATCCTCTTAGTCTTCAACAGCGGGGAACAATCACGGCATCCTATTTCAAGCAAAGCCGCTGAGATATATGTCAGGCACGTCTCGGCGTCATCCTTTCGGCAATACGATATTCGTTTTCGCCTGCCTCCGCCTGAATATGCGTGGCCAGAATCTGCAAATTCAATGCTTACGCCATGTGACTACTGCATGTCAGACAATATATATGGTGTAAGCATTGCATTGAATTTACAGATTCTGGCCACGCATATTCAGGCGGAGAGAGAGAGAGAGAGAGAGAGAGAGAGAGAGAGACGGAACCACTGCGAAAATCTTTAGTTAAGTTCGCTGAAAATTCGTCCAGTTTACGACATCTATGCAACCCCACGGTGGTCTAAGGCACTCGGCTGCACAGACCCGCAGGTCACGGAAACGAATCCTGACCGCCGCGGTCGTATTTTCGATGAAGGTGAAATTGCTCGAGGTCTGTGTGGTTAGATTTAGGTGCACGTTGTAGAACCTCAGGTGGTTCAAATTGCCGGAGCCCTCCACTATACGGCGTCTCTCATAACCACATCGTGTTTTTGGGACGCCAAGCTCCTGGAATTATTATCGAAGCGTATGCGCATTCTTTGGTGAGCGTTTTAACAGCGGAGCTGCTTCAGCGGGCCGTAATCTGTCCAGCGCGAAAAAAAAAAAAACAACTCAGCGACATGATGACGTCACCGCGGCTAGCCTAGCAACCATGTGCAGAGCCGTGCGCCTGCTTTGCAAGCCCATACACGGCTCCGTCGCCATCCCGCATGCTAGAACATTGCGCGCAGTGCCCATGCACACGCTCTTTGGATACCGCGGGGACACCGAAGAGAATTCGCCCTGCCGATGATGAAGCCGCTTACTGGAACTCATGTTGCGCTGGTAAGCGAAACTGCTGGACTCGACTCATTTAAAGTATACATAGTCAACGACGTGGTAGATGGCCGAAGCAGCGGGAGCGCACTACGCTGGAATCAACTGGAACTAGGAATAACTTTGCATTCCTTCGTAAAACTTACAGCATCGCTTGGCATCACTTCTTGTGACGGGACCAGTCAGGAACCGATCCGTTCTGCTGTGTCTTTAGCCTTGCGCCGCTACTGCAAGCGGCGCCTAGATTTTTGAATCGCTCATCGCAACTTCGTTGCACGGTGACAATCACTCATATTTAGCTTCTGTAGTGTTGTTTCTTTTTTGAATTTACTGCTTTTTGGAGAATCGCAAGCAGATAACTTTTGCATACCGTCTTCAAGAACAAAGAGTTACGCTCACTGGTTAATATTAATTACAAAAGGTCACGTGGATTCCCATTCCAGCAGATTTTAGATTGAGTCAGGAGTCTGAGCAAGTCCGGGCGAGTAATGTTTTGATGATTTGAAGTCTGCGTGAGCCCGGTTGAGGACAAATATAGTGAGTCTAAATCCAAATGAGCCCTACGAACAAACATTTCTTGAGTGAGTTTGAGCAAACCTACGTCTATATTGTACGTTTATCGAAATGTACGTCTATTGGGCATAATTGGTAATGTTATCACCATTTATGCCCTGAAGCGGCTATACAATGAAATGACTCACTCGCGAATATAACCTGGTTTCACTTAAAACTTAGGCCTCTCGTTTCTTCGCAGCAATTTCTCGCTGCATGGGAGCCTGTTTGTCATAAAGTGGCACATCGCCTGCGGCAGCGCGTGACAGAAGATTACAGTCTTCTCATTACCGACCACTTTCACTTTCGGTTCGAGGGAGCTCCAAAAAGGACAAGCCGCCGGGTGCTACTATGACCACATAGCATGCCCAGCGCTCGATTACGTTAGCACACAAACTGTGACGCATTTTCTCGCAGTCCGCATCAAGAAGTCATGTCGAACTGGAAACAGGGCAGCAGTGTCGCCAAACACTGAACTTTCAACGCGCACGCCACGGCCACGCACTCACGAGCAGCCACTGAGAAGTAGGTTGTGCGGGAGCGAACGCGGCGAAAGAAAAATGGGGGCGATGACGCCATCATAACTTGTTGTACAGGCAGCAGCCTGGTGACGTAAGGGAAGTAGGAGGGTCACCATGGGGTCACTTTTGAGGGGTTCAATAGCGCGAGGGCGTCGATCGCGCGCGCAAACTTAAAAATTCATGTAAAATACCTTCCAAGCTATAGCCATGGTTAGTATTTTGCAGATAATACGCGCATGTTCACGGGAATCGATTTCGCAGGCCGTCTCGGCCGCGAAAGTTTGTGGCAGTACCTTTTCAAGCGTTGTGGATCTAACAATAAGCAGCACAATTTGTTCTAAAGAAGAATAAAATATGTTCCAATGTATTTTGCAGATATAGACTCACGTGCTACCAGGGATTCGTGTACCATAGCAATCTTGGCCTTTGTCCACCGAGGTATGTGTAGCCGCAAATGTGTTCGGCTGCTGAGTCGAAGGTTGTGGGTTTGATCCCCGCCTGGGTGGTCGCATTTTGATGCAGGCGAAATGATAGAGGCCCGTGTGCTATGCGATGTCAGTGGATGTTAAATGGGTCCAGATGGACAAAATTACTGGACCACTACGGCGTATCTCATAATTATACATCGGTTTGGGGACGTAAAACCCGAGATATTATTAGATTAGCGATCTTGAACCGAAGTCGCAAAGACTTCCTACACTCAAATTGTTTGAAACAGAAATTTTAAGCCAATCGGGATGCTGGGCATATCATTAGCGAGGTCTGCTGGCCAATGACGATGATCACTGCGGAAGGAAAAGTATTGTGAAATTCAGTACCAGTTGCACTATTTTAGTGCGTGAATATATTTTTGTGTGCCTCATGTATGTGGAGATCCGATCCGATTAACTCCGACTCAGTAGTGAAGCAGGTTGTAGCGAGGATGGATGCCCAACAGATTTCAATAACTTTGTCGCACTTCTTCAGTTGTCGGTCCATCGCTCATTTCAATAAAGTGGCAGTACGCGTTCGTAAATGTCACTTTCCTAGCCATAATTTCAACGAAAACTAACAGAAAAACGAGCATTTACACTTTTTTTCTTCCCTTAGCCATAAGCGGCACACCACGCTTGATTAGCAGTTTCGCTTCGCAGGCTGAGTTTACAAGCCAACAAATTATCCTTTTTCAAAGCTTGAGTCAAATGCAGACAGAAAAAAGTCACAAGACAAAAAAAGGAAGGCTTTTTTGCAAAGGAACTCAGTACATTTAAAGTGGTATAAACACTTGATCCCCGTGGTTAATATAACATAGAAGGACCTGAGCATAAAATCCGTAGGCTTCCGAAAGGAATAAAAACACACGCGCACAACTATGACGTGATGTTCCCGAGTACAGTCACGAAGTAACTACAAAGACTTGGAATGGTTGGATAGAGCACGCAGTGCAGACTCAGCATTGTCTAAGGTTGTGCGCGCCTTATGCAACGATGCATTTTAATAACTGGATCGTATACCCTTTGCATGCGCGGTGCTGAACTCATCAAATACTGAGCGTGTCGTCTACTCGAATGCTATTCCATTTCAGGCTTAGTCAGTGGAATGAGCGATTCTTTGATCACGCTATTATTACTTGTGGCAAACTTCAATAATTCAAAATGAATTTAACCTGTACGTATAGAAAAAGCAACCCGCACGTTATTTCAATTTCGTATCGTTAATATAGACTGCTCTATTCTATAAGGCATTATAAAAACGGTGATAAGCAAAACTAAAATCGATAGTCTCACTGCACGTCTGATACATCACAGATCTGCAGTCGTATTCATAAAATGCCGCTTGAAGTGTCCCGTACAAACAAATTATGGTGAAGCGTGAAGTTGTATATGTCATTAGCAAAAGCATGCACGGCCAAATGAAAAGAACAACTTGCGACGAAAAAGTTTTGCAAATTGACCATCTGCTTCCAGTGCAGCTCTAGCAAACTTTCTTTTACAACGAGGCTCAATTTTAATTATGGCACGCAGTCAACGCCTTCCAGATATAGTTGTGGCGCATGAGAAGGAAAAAAAAATCACACAAAGCAGATTTATAAATTTAGCGAGAGCCTAACGAATCTTTTTAGGTGAACAGTTTTAAGTTGGCAGGTTTATATTTCCCTGCAGTTCTCACATAACGTGAGGAATGGTATCGCACTGCAGCAGAAAATTGAGTAATCCACAAGCGGAGCTCATTCATTGAAATAACGCTTGGTTTTGGGTTCAAACGAAAGTAATCGTTCAGCCTTGTGCGCAGCTAAATTATCGCCCTGTTCAAGCAAATGCACGCTTGAAAGCGTTCTCAGTTTCTGCTTTTCAGCCATTGTCATTTGTTTTCGTCTCCTTCACGCAATTATTCAAGTATTTTTTAATAGACCATAGACTTGAATGCATGACTAAGCTTATAGGTATGGCTCCAGGGAAATTATCCTCTATATATCTTCAACTTCAGAACCTAAATACGTTCCCGAGTGCGGAGAATATAGGACACCGTGGTTCGTTCCACCAAAGTACTGCAGTTATGTGCATTATAGTCACACAGTCATCGTTAAATGTGTGATTCTTCTAGAAGTCATGCACTCAACAAACTGAACAAATATTTGCGCAAACGTTGCACGCGCGGGTTCTGCCAAGCTGCCAGGAGAACGGGTTCTGCCAAGCTGTATTTCAGCTTGGCGTTTTTCTTTGTTTGTTTGCTTGCTTGCTTGTTTTCTTTAGCATTTGCACGTAATTGTAACCCCCTAACCTTAAAAAAAAAATCTGAATCTCCAGAAGACTGCGATTTTAATCATTACTGTTTGAATTAGGGATGTACACGAGTGAGAATATAAGTTACCGAGAATAAACAGTTGAGAAAAAATGCTCTAAACTGTGCCCACCATGGTGGTCTAGTGGCTAAGGTACTCGGCTGCTGACCCGCAAGTCGCGGGATCGAATCCCAGCTGTGGCGGCTGCATTTTCGATGGAGGTGGAACTACTGTAGGCCCGTGTGCTCAGATTTGGGTGCACGTTAAAGAACCAAGGTGGTCTAAATTTCCGGAGCCCTCCTCTACGGCGTCTCTCATTATTATATGGGGTTTTTTGGGCGTTAAACCCCACATTTTTATTTATTTTTATTTATTCGATACTGCAGAGTCAAGGTCCTAGCAGGGTGATTAATACATATACAAATACAGATATAAATAAAATGGCAATCGCAGAACTGAAACAATAAAGGGCGAAGAATGTCTCGTAAGGCAATTCCTTCATCACATGTATTAGTAAAGCAATTCCATTTACATATGGTTCTTGGAAAGTACGAAAAATTAAGTAGGTCGGTACGAGCAAAATATGGGATCAAGGCTTTTGAGTGGTGGCGTCATCAACGCTCAAAACTGTCTATACCGATAAATGTCATGTGGTGCTGTGTTATTAAGTAATTCTGGCCCGAAAAATAAAGTTCTAGGTGCGACCTCAGGAACGTTTCGTTTAGTACATGCTCTTTGATAGAGGCCATTCGGCTTAGTAGCATCAGGTTTAGCTCATGTTTCCCCAATATGAATTGAAGGGTCCATGACAGCCAGTTTTTTACCGTAATCTATGTGATGTAGGTCGATCCTTGTACGTTCACAAACAAGCTGGAAAAATGTGAGCGAATTTGGTCAAGCCGTTAATTTATAATCGAATATTTCAATTATAAATTAACAGCTAGAGAGTCGGGCAACACTGGGGCGCTTGCTAGCCGTGACGTGACGAACCACTTGCTGGACGAGCTGCTGAACGGTCTGCAATGCGAAGGACGATAGTGTTTCGTGGTCAGCTGCACTAGGAATCGAACTTTTTCTGTGTTGTACAACTTGCCACTGGAACTAAATGACTTCCAGTGGTTTAACCTATGTCACGGCGTCACCCATGTAGCTCTGGTACTTGCAGCAAGCGGTTTCGAGGGTCAAGAAGTGTCCATAACTACTATAACTGCGTGAAAAAGAGACAAGAAACAGAGAAGCCACACACACATGCAAGCGCAGTTTGTGTGCCTTCTCTGTTTCTTGTCTTTTTTTTTTGCGCAGTTTTTGTACTTTTGGATTACCAACTCGTCCAGCGTTCACTCATCTCAAGAAGTGTACTGTGATAGCGCAATGCCGTTTGCCACTACGAATAAATATTTATTGATACTCTTCGCAGGCAACGCCATGGTTCAACATCGCACTTCCTTTTTTTTCTTACCAGAACCGAATGGAGTCGACAGAGTTCAAGGAAATATTCGTCCGAAATGTATATCGTCATTAAACCTAGCGACGCAGTGACATGCTTTTCGCTTCGGCTAATGTACGACGTCGTCGCCGCATATGGTGACGGCCGGTAACACGCCGCAACACTCGCGGCCCACTGACACGTGCGTACCACGCGGCAAGCAACATTCGCAAAACTGACCGCGTACGGAAGGTGCTGTTTGGTAGCAAACGACGACACTGCTCCTTCGGCTTGTGACGTCACTCACACCACGACAAAATGGCGGTCACCGCCGGTGGAAGGAGTTTACAGCCCATGACTTCTACGGCTTATTTTGGACTGAAGTGATCTCTTAAAGTCCAGTTTGCACACGTGTACAATTGATTTGTGGGGTTTAACGTCCCAAAACCACCATATGATTATGAGAGACGCCGTAGTGGAGGGCTCCGGAAATTTTGACCACCTGGGGTTCTTTAACGTGCACCCAAATCTGAGCACACGGGCCTACAACATTTCCGCCTCCATCGGAAATGCAGCCGCCGCAGCCGGGATTCGATCCCGCGACCTATGGATCAGCAGCCGAGTACTTTAGCCACTAGACCACCACGGCGGGGCGCACACGTGTACAAGCACATTTATACCTCTACCTTCGTTTTTTACCGAAAAAAAAACGTCAATTGTTGGGTGACCATGCATGTTATGACCCCATTTACGCAATTTTATGAATACGGGCCAAATTTTGCTGACGCAACCGCCACTCCCACCATTAGCACGTGGTCCGAGAGTGACACATGCCATTGAGTACTCGCATACCATTTACAGCAGGTGTCGCGAACACGTGGCGCATGGGCCACATGCGGCCCCGGGGCTTTCGATTGCGGCCCGTGGCCCACGGTCCGCACATAACTACCTTCGCTCCCCATTGTATTTATTTTCTTAAGTATGTTCGTGAGCTACATAGCCATGACTTGTTTAAGGTATCCTCTTAGTGAGACATCGCATGCGTTCGCGTTGTTTTCAAACGTAACCGTCAAAGAAAGGTTATATTTCTGAATCGGCGCACACATTTGAGCCAATGTTGGGGATTGGTATCTCGACATAATTTTGGAATCCTGGCTTCAAATGTTCAGGAATGATCTGCATATCGGATATGGGACAGTTGTCTTTCAAATGGCAACGTTTGTTGGCACATTCATCAAACTCCCCCTCTCTACTCCCTCTACACTCTTACCTTCTTCACTGTTTCGGCCCTTGCGGAACTAAATTGCGTGACGGCGGCACCCTGGCTTAGGTATGCTTGAGACCTCCGGTTTACAGTGTCCATGCAGTCTCTGAACAGTCTGATAGAAGCAGTGGTAACCCGTTTCGCAAAACCCATATTCACACACACACACACACACACAAAAAAAAAAAAAAAAAAAAAAAAAACGCCAGGCCTGTGCGGAAGGCGCAGCACAGTCACGGCAAAAGCTAGAAGAGCGGCCTTTCAGAGCCTTTCAAAAAACTCATTGGGTAACTACTGCAAGAACACTTGCTTGATACTCACTATGGTACTAATAATACATTTTTGGGGCAGCAAGCCGGCATTCGCTATGCTATGTTTTGTCATTCTTCTGAGAAGCGTCGTTTCCGCTAAACACTTGCAAAGAATTTTGCGCCAATTGTTCATGCAGTGGCTGCCGACGATGAGGAATGATGGCTGAAGTGAGTATGCGCCACAGTTAACAGGGAAGCAAGAACAAGCTTTTGTAATAAGTTGGATTATGTGACGACTCACTCACTACGCTATTCGCATTGTGCGTGGACTGGTTGTCCTTTTGCTGTTTTAAAACGCTTTATCAGTCGTATTAATGCGACCACTCTCCCGAGATCAAGCCTGCCTAAGGCACGTTTGCCAACAAATCACAAGCACCGGTGTGGCTCCGTGGTATAGAATACCGGGATGGCACCCAGTGGAACCGCGTTCGAACCCCACTGTGTCATTGGTGCTAAGTTGTTTTTCTAATTTCGAACCTTGTTTTTTTACGGACACCGGCGGCGGCGGCGGACAACTGTACGTGATCCGAGTTGTGATCTCATAACAGCTTTCCTTGTAAAATCCCGAGCTCTGCAAGCTTAATACCCACTTTATATAGGCCTCCTATTCTGAGGTGCACGGAGGCGCGAACTATATCGGAGGCAATGCTATGCTCGCAGTTTAAAAAAAAAAAAACCCAGGTAGTCGAAATTTCCGGAGCCCTTCACTACTGGGTCTCTCATAATCATATGGTGCTTTTGGGACGTTAAACTTCACATATCAATCAAGTATGCTGGCACTTTGAACAGCCGGGCACTGCATGATCTTGGGGCCCGTAATGTGACAGAATGAAACGGCAGTTGATTTATTATTTTTTTTGTGTGTGTCTGTGTACATGGGCATGCGCGAGAAAGTAAGATCCTGTTAAAAAACTCTTGTCGAGAATGTTTTACTTTACACCCATTTAACCACAGCAACCTCTATGCAGCCTTCAAATTGCTTCCGTATCCCTAGAATATTCATACGCTGTTGCATTGTTTGGAACAGAAAAGTTTAGCCCATCCTGATGATGCATAGACATATTATTAGCACAGACGATGGCTCAGTGGCAAAAGATTACTTAAAAGAACTAAAACCTAATGAAATTGACCCTTAAGTTGCACGCGGCTCGCCAGCTTATGGCAACCGCTGCACGCGACCTTTGCTATAAATCACGTCACGCGGCATCGTAGCGACTAGACGCCGGAGCTATACGGCACCTGCCGCTTACACGCGTCACATATATGGCTGACATAGCACGCGCATAATGTCAGCGTACGTGTATATAGTGAATATACGGCAGACGACTTTCCCAGAGAAGCTGTGTCCAAATGTACGCCGCGATACCTGTACTACTGACCTTGCGCCAATTTGTGCAATTTTCCATCGTGTTGTTTGTTCCGTTTTTTTGGTCGTTCGTATCGACAAAAATTTTTATATCTTCATCACACATTTCCCTTCTGGTAGTGACTATTGGCCTTGCTCTTCGGCTTGAAGGTATACCACGCGTTCGCGACATACATAAACTGCAAGTGCCAGTGCAGGTGATAGGAGTCGCAATAAAGCAAGAACGCCAAATCCACGAACGCGGCGCTGGTTTCCACCTCTTCCCGAGACAAACGCACGCGCGTTACGGCTGCTGTGACGAGCCTAATGGGTCACACTTAAAACAGATCGCGGAAAGCGAGAAGAAAGCAAAGCAACGTGGCGGCAGACAACAGACCTGTTCTCCTCTCTCGTTGCCGTCCCCTTTCCTCGTGCGCCGGTCTCTTATCGAGGGAGAAGCCCCACCGAAGGCAGGCAACACAATTACACCCAGGGGCACGCAGGCGTAGCCGGCGAACACAGCTGCGAAAACGGCGCCATTAAACGGCCGAGTAACGGAAGCCACAACGGCGTGTTCGCAAGCTGAGCAATACAGAAAAAAAAAACATGTGTTCTTTAGCGCACTGCGGTAGCGGATACATACGTCTTCATTGTTTGTTATTTTAAATCTCGCTTTGTCGTTTGGCCTTCTTAGCTACATCGCTCTTTCTCTCCGCTTCTTACTCTTCTCCTTGTCCCGTCTCGTCCTTTTCATTTTACACTTCTTTATTTATGAAGCGAATCATCGAGCTCGCCACTTGTGACATTTCTCGCCTTGTGTGTTGGCGTATTGTTTGAATGTTCTTGACGCTGCTTCAGTCGAGGGCAATAATGTCCGCGCAGGTCCTTCCCCTTGTGCCGTTGCGGTAAATTTTACGCCCCAAATTTCCTATTTTACCAGCGTATCTCCTTCTCACAATAGTTCTTTTTTTCTTCATTCGTGAATTCGCTGTTACGTTTGGCTACGTGTATGGCGCCGATGTTGTTGCCTTTTTTAGGGGAGGCGGTGGAGAGCGGAAGATGGGGTGGGGGTGCAGCTTATGCCGCCGTATAGGTGACGGTGCCCATTTGATAACGGGCGGCCGTATTTTCCCAGTGCCCCATTACCACGGACAACTAAAAACGGCTATAAACCACTTTATTGCATTGTCTTTCACTCGGCAGTGTCGGGAGCTGTCTGTGGAACAGCGCCGTAGCTGCGCACGTCCGTCACGAAATACCTTCTCCCTTCCCTCCTTCCATACCCTCTCCATCTCATTATTCTTTCTGGAACATTGGGATGTCCCAACCATTTGTCAATTCTTTTATTTTTCTTCACATTTTTTTCGTTTTACTGATGATCCTGCGTACTCGGGTTGTCGGAATGTTACGTGTTGATTAAGGGGCATGAGGGAAACAGTCAAGGTCTCCCTCGATGCTTTGAACATTCTCAGTTTTACTGTCCTTGAAGATGGCTTCTCGGTAACCGAGGAACACAGTTATCACGCCTTTATATGCCCTACAATTAGGAAATCGTTCACACGTGTCGCATTTTGTGACAATATAAGAAATGTAATTGCTGTCTTGTTTTGTTTTTCAGCGAGAATAAAGACAAAGGTGACACTGAAGGAAACATTTCGGCTTTCGTGTTATTGATTGCATTTTTGTGAGACCGCCTGTGAACTCTCTCGGCGTAGAGGTTCGGTTTTATTATCCTATGCGCGATCATGCATTGGTAATTTTCTCATTTACGATTCTTCTGCGATGTTTGCAGCTGTTTTCCTTATTGATTCGTTGCTGTCTTCGAATCCTCTATTTTTCTTATTTTCGCTCGGTAGTGTGTGGTGGTGGTAACCTTTTGAAATGACATTTTACCGACAACATGCTCTCACGTCTGCTTTCGCCAAAGCGAAAAAGAAATCAAGTCAAAACGAAATGAACAAACTATTATATACATTAAAGAGTAGCGTCTTCAGAATAATGCAAAAATTGTTCCGTAATATTTACTCAAACCAGTGATAATATATAATGATTTAGCGTGATAGAAGTTTGAAGCGCTCTCTAGGCAACAGAATTTGGGGGGGAATTATAACGCCTAAATAACTACCTCTCACATTCACATGTACCTTCACGATTGTTTTCAACATAATAGAAGATGGTGAAAAAACAAATTCAACGGGTAGATTAAGCTCCCAGTTATAACACGTGTCCTCCATAAACTACAGTACTCACGTATTTTTGAGCTCATGACTACCCAACTCTCTGGATTGTCATTTTGATGAGAATTCATAACGATGTCAAAAAGCACTTTGGGTTACTGTATATTCACTTTTATACAGTGCAGTCAAATAGCGTCTGAAAATGTAACTAACTACACCTTATAGTACATCAGCACTGCAGCAAAGGAAGGGCTACAAGAGTGAAAATTGTCACCCAATCATTTATTTCTATAGCACAAACCTACAAGAGATTCCGCCGAACTGATTTACTCTATTCAGCGTCCGTGGACTTTAATTTGTCGATTATTACACCCTCGTACTGACTCGCACTGCCAGTAGTTGTCTGCCTCCTGGTTAGCTCAATTAGTATAACGACAACTTCGGGCAAGCGGTGGTTCCAGATTCGATGGCTGAATCAGAGCTAACTTTCGAGGAACTGAGAAACTTTGCTTTCTGAGGTTTTCCTTTCGCTTGGTGCTAAAAATGGTAGGACGCCACTTTTTACTTTCGCATTATATTTGTGTAGTCCCGTTTCATGCAGATGTTGCGAAAGCAGTACGTGCTACCTATTAGCCATCACTGAGTCTATAGGTGCGAAACTGGTAGAAGGCCGTGTTGAAATTGCAGATAGCTCGTATGGGACTGATGCTTATATTTGTGGTAGCCAAATGTTTCAATTTCCGCGCCGTCTTTACGGTCGGATACCGCCTGCTGTTTGGAGGCACTCATTTGAGGTCAGAATATGAGACTGAAATCAACAGGGATTAACGGTGATCGAGCAAGAACATTGCTGTAGCCAAAGTTCCGACAAAGAGATTTGCCTTCGTTAACAACCCGGCCGCCCCTCACCAAAGCTAGTCTCGTTGTTCAATGGTTCGCGCTATAGTGACATACTAGCTTGTTCGAACGCTCTATCTTTCTGTGTACTTCTGTATTATTCCGACGGAACAGAAAACTTATCTAGAACAAGTTAGCGCATTTCAGTCCAATAGAACATGTGACAGAAGCTTCGCCAATTATGCATAAGGAAGTACGTCCTTGAAAGGAGCCTGGTCTTGTTGCAGGGTGCTCACATTTGAGAAATCGTTATGGGTACCTCACGGTGCATCCGTTCGAACTGCCAAAAAATACGTTGCGGGGAAGAACAGTGAGCCTCATGTTGCAGAAATGACCACTTTGTTCAACGTTCGCTCTTCGTGTAACTATGTACCTCAAAAAGAAAAAAAGAAATAAATGAAATTTTCAAAGTATTTCATTTATTCGATTCATCGCGACAGTCTACAGTTTTCGCGCGACCTGGTTACCCCATGGTCTATATTTAGTTATAGTGTTTCTCTGCAGAGCATGAAGTCGTGTTAGGCACTTCGCTTTGAGACCGCTTATCGACGCTTGCTTCTTCTTCTCCCCAAATGCGAGGAAAAACGTGTCATCATTGAGGGCGTTGTCGAAGTGAATGGTAGATGCAAGATGAGGATAGGAAAAATGAATGAGATGAGAACTAAAAAAAGTTTCAAGTTTTAAGTAGTCGCAGTAGGGAAACGGGACACGAGACGTATTCAGAAATTTGTTTCGGGTGGTGGAGATCCGACCTGTTATTATAGTGCATGCGTGAGTGTACGCAAACCACAAAATGTCGCGTATACGTGCAAGTTTCCTACATCATAAACACACATGGGCAAATGTCCATAGAAAAGGAGGCTTGGTCGGTCGGTCGGTTGGTACAACTCCCTAAACCCACCGTGGCTACGCAAATGCAGAGGACAAAAGGGTTACTTGTGCTAGTTTATCTCACGAAGGGGATAAAAAAACAGCAACTACAAACATTTTTGGGTGAGTTGGTATCGCTTATCCATGATGCGAGGCATTTTAAATGTGCAAATGTTAGCCCTGAACTGTCTCTAATTGTGAAAAAAAAATATCTGAACTCCATAAATGCAAGCTATCAAATGCCTTTGCATGAGATGTGAGTACAGGTTTGCCTGCAAAGTTCCCGCGTAAACTCACTAGGCTCTAGAGGTCCGTTTAGAAACCGACTTCTCGACTTCATGGCCCACTTAGCTCGACGTTAATCGAGCGACGCGATGCGTAAGTAGCTAGATGGGGATATGACAAGTTTTAAACAAGCATATCCAGCCATCAGAGCTTCAACAACTGAGACCCCCTGCTTGGAACACGTTGAAATAATTGCGGTTTTTATCGAAAGTGACTCAGCAAGCATGTACAGCAAACTTCTCGAATCAAGTTGTGCAAGAGGCGGGCATTAGCTGATTCGGCTGTACAGTTTTGAATCTCGGCTTTCACAGCGAATCCCAAGGACTGAGTCTGCTTTTCAGCGCCGCGTGCTAAGCTACTTCATTGCTAGAGGAATCAACTTCCCGAGCGTATGGGCTCTGAGGTGCACCTTGTTTTGATTCTTGTATACCTGCCAAGATTAACAAGCGAAACTTCAGTTTTGTTCGGTAGAGCTGCGCAATATAAATGCCGAGAAATGTTGATTGATTGATTGATATGTGGGGTTAACGTCCCAAAACCACTATATGATTATGAGAGACGCCGTAGTGGAGGGCTCCGGTAATTTAGACCACCTGGGGTTCTTTAACGTGCACCCAAATCTGAGCACATGGGCCTACAACATTTCCGCCTCCATCGGAAATGCAGCCGCCGCAGCCGGGATTCGAACCCGCGCCCTGCGGGTCAGCAGCCGAGTACCTTAGCCACTAGACCACCGCGGCGGGGCGCCGAGAAATGTTTTCTCACGTGTAGTTTTCACGCACACTATAGAGCAGTTAGCTTCTGCAAGACCTTCTGCGCAGCAAATCAATTTAGCAGTTTAACCTTACATAGGTGACTGCTCGTCGCGCAACTGCAGCGGCTGATCGAGTGCACCGTTAAGCGGGGACGCAGCTGTCGGCTGACGTGGTACCTGCGATTGTTTGCTCTTAGTGAGTGGAAAAGCACGCAAACTCGTGTCGTGCCGATTCTTTTGGCGCGTCCGAGAGCGACTGTGGTGACGTAACCACGAAAAACTGTGAGCGACGTGAGTGAAAGACTGGGTGGCAATGGCCTGCAGCTAGCCGGTGCCCGCTTTGTATTACCATCTCTTTAACTTCTTTTTTTTTTCAACATGTCTGCACAAAGTAATTTATGAACGACTATACCAGCAGTACAAACCCAATAAGCGCCAGCTTTAGCAAAATGCACACGTGTATATAGGCCAGTTATGTTTATTATGCAGTGAAGCTACATAAAGTTGAGCCCGAAGCAGCTAGTGGACGTTGCATACGTCAAAACAGTCCTTGCTACAAAAACCCGCATGAATTTAGAGCGAAAAGAGCTGACATTGGTGATGCGCGATGTCAATACATTTTATGTAGCGATTTTCGAATATCACGAAGTGACTGCTTTCTCGCATCACAAGGACAAACACCATTTACAACTAAATCTACTATTGCACTTATTTTTACAGCGGCATCTAACTTTCACAAGCTGTGAAATCATTGTCATAACGCATATTTTATGCATTTAAGCTTTTCTCTTCTGTTAGTTCACAGAGAAACACTTCCCAGTAAAATTATTTTCGTTGACGGTCTTTTCTTTCAATGATTCTTTGAAATGCCCCTCACACTAATGTTTTCCGATAGATTATTCAGGTTTAACAGTAGAGCTGTTCCAGGTCGACCTTAGCCATCCCGCATCACGCAGGAGCTAAGCCGTGTCACATGAACATGAGAGGACGGGCGAGGATGGCGTCATGCAGGAGCAGAGCCGGGTCACGTAATCAGGCGCTGATGAGACGGTATAGTGTACCATACAGGGGCAGAGACATGTCATGTGAACAAAAGAGGAAGGGCGAGGAGGGTGTTATACATTTTCATGATATGAGCCGGGTCACAAGAACTGAAGACGAGGAGGGTACCAGAGAAGCTGCTCCACGCACGTAACACAACCAGCGCGCCGCGGGAGGGCAGTGGGACTCCACACGGCTCTACAGTTACTATGGTAGCATGAACTGTACATAGTTATTGTATATGCTCCCTGAAGACGCAGAGCTGCACATAGGTCAGTGTTGCCAAATGCTAGCGACCAAAGAAATAGTGAATCTTTCTATTCTTAAAAATGTTTTACACATGGTGAAAACTTGGCTGATTCCTCTTTCTAGGAATCAGTACAACACGAAAGTGAAACGTGTCTTCACAGAGGTAGTTGAGCGTCTATTGTGCATTGTTTCGCCACAAGGGCGCGAGAATGAATGCTGCAGCAACAAATTGCCATGTCACGCAAAGAACTGCAAGCAGCTCGAAACTTGCAGCGCGCACTTTAAGCAGAAAGCACGCTCGAAATGAGTATACACAGGACGAGCGCGGAATAACAACTGTCACAACTTGAGAAAAAAAGCGCGATGTTCAAACAGAAAAAAAAAATCACCGCCATATCTACAAAGTGAATTATGTTAGAGTAGCTTGTTCGGATATTATCCGGTAACCCACGAATTCTTCCTACACATCTGGTATCATCATATATAGATTGGCAACGTTGTTATATATACATTACATACACAATGTTTAATAATTTACAATTGGATGCACTATATAGGCTTTGATAAACTAGAGAGACTTTACATCCACAACCCGCAGCTCCGCGTTCAAGGCCTCTTCGCTTCAGCCTTCCTGGCTGTTACCGCAATGTCTTGGCGGCGAGTGCGAGCTGCAGCGGCGTTGCGAGGCCGCAAAACGGCTGTCTCGGCTTGTGGGTTGTACATTCGGCCAAGTGGGGACCAAGTGTGCTCACTGTGTGAGGTCCGTGCGAAGAGAAAGGAAGCAGGCATGCCGAGAGTGGTGTGCGCCGCCATGAGCGACGGCGCGCCACCTAGTGAACATTCTTATAATCACCGGAAAACCGACGCCTTGGAAGGCCAGACCAATTGAACACCACTGACATGTCCCTCTTTTCCTCTCTGTTTCACATACCTTTGTCGCTTTCAGTATACCCATCCCCCATGTGGCGTTGTTGAGGTGACTTCCTCAGAGAGAGAAAGTTACCACGACACACTTTTCCCTTCCCTTTCATTGTGATTGTAATTATATGGACACTCTCGCCTGGACTTAGCCGCCAGCATCGGCGTTGCCGTCACTCATCGTATATATGTATACGTATCTATATATATGAAAATGCAACAAAGAAAAATCATCTAGAATTGAACTCCGGCGCACGAAATCGAACGTAGGACCTCTGGATTGTGAATGCCATGCGCTAGCCACTGAGCCACGAAGGAGCACTTTATTCAACGTTCAAATGGCACGGTATTTATATATACCACTTACCGCTGGTGACGGGCATCTCGGAAGAACTATTGTGTTTTCAGCATTACGAGAAAAATGGCGCAATGAGCTAGCGTCGCCACGTCATGCCGACGCGGCGGAGCGCTCTCTCATCTCCCTCGCGTACTTTGCCTCACGGAGAGATGACAGGGTGGACGCTTACACGTGCGCTTATCTCGTGGTAGGGACATTCGTACGTCTTGGTTGGCCTTGGGCCCAAACGATTCTGTTGTAGTTGCCGATCACACAAAGGCCACTGATATCGTTGCACAGTCTTCGTTCACGAAAAGGGCGTGCTTTCAGACACAGCGAAGTAACAACTGAGACGCTCATTCACGTTCACCTGTACCTGTGAGTACGTTTCGTGCGTCATATCTGCGTGAGAAACGCGGGCCATGTTTAGATCTGCTTGCCATTGTGCGCGCGACTTTCCCACTTGTTTCTATTGCGTTCATTTCTTCGTTTTTGCCGCAAAGCTGTGACTTTTCTTTCAAAGCCTTGGAGGAGGCGAGCGCACGAGCCATCGAGAACCAACGCCGTGTTAACACCCATGGAGGGGGGGGGGGGGGCTAGTGAGCATTGTTGGAATGACCGGAAAGGCGACCTTGAGTGCTACTGCAGGATTGTATGGACAACGCTGATGTACACGCCGCCGACATAAGACCAGCCACGAGCAAAAAAAAAAAACAAGCTCTTCAAACACAAGACAGGTGCCAACAACGGTTACAATACTTGTGTCTTCGTGTGTAAGCAGCGTGCTTTTTTCTTTTCTTTTTTTTCGTAAACGTGCCCCGCCGCGGTGGTCTAGTGGCTAAGGTACTCGGCTGCTGACCCGCAGGGCGCGGGTTCGAATCCCGGTTGCGGCGGCTGCATTTTGCGATGGAGGCGGAAATGTTGTAGGCCCGTGTGCTCAGATTTGGGTGCACGTTAAAGAACCCCAGGTGGTCTGAATTTCCGGAGCCCTCCACTACAGCGTCTCTCATAATCATATAGTGGTTTTGGGACGTTAAACCCCACGTATCAATCAAATCATTTTTCGTATACGTGACCGCAGAAGCGAGGGAAGTGACCTCCATGCTCTCCCGAATCACAAATCTTATACGCACGCGCGCAGAGAGACCACGCTCCGTGGAGGCAGCACCAATAGAAACGCGAGAGGCGACGACATTTGCAGCGCGCCCGACACTTACCCTACGCTATATTTACTGTGTAATTACTGTGTAATTACTGTGTATGCTACCTTTAGGTAGCAGACTTGCGCATAGGTCCGCCGTCATGCCTGCTGAGGCATCAACATTAACGCAGGAAAGCCGCCTCTTTTGAATGTAGGAGTCCACATGGCCCAGCGGCTCCGTGCGCTGTCTCGCTCGTTCATAACCTGTCACTGGCGCAATGGTTTTCGCTTCGAAAAAAAAAAGCTAATGTGAACAAATAATGCCTTTAGATAGAACTGGTTCTACAGCTTGTTCGATGGCAGTCACCATAGAAAGTAATAGTATTGTTATAAAAAAAGCAAACAGGAAGACTTTCTAGGGCTTAATTTATCGAGAACCATGTACATGACTCCCGACTCTGCGAATCGCCTATTTCATGTAGTTTTTGGCACAGTGCATTAATAAGTGGGTGACTCGGTAAAATAGTTGCAAAAACAGAGTTTGACAATGAACGCAAGCAAACGAGAGTTTTCGGCATAGTTACGTAGTTGTGGCATGAAGTAAACACTCGGTGAGGCTGCAAATGCAATGCCGCGCAGTGCCCGAACTGTTACACACATTTTTATGAACCGCTAAGGTGGATATTCAAACATTCCCTCGCGTACAATTTTATGGTGCCGTCCCGTTCGATGAATGTTGGTGGTGGCACCAGTGGCGCTGCGGTCACCAGCACCCGCGTGGTCAAGAAGTTGGCTTTCCCTCAAAAAGACGTGTTATTATTATTATTAATATTATTTGGTGCACATGAGCGCCCTTGGCGAATGGTGGCGCGAGCGGCGAGTTTATAAAGGCGCAACTCAACTGCCTAAAAGTAGCATATACAGTACCTCTACCCAATGCTTTGATTGATATAAGCGGTTTAACATCCCCAAAACCACCGTATGATTATGAGAGACGTCGTAGTGGAGGGCTCCGGAAATTCTGACCACTTAGGGTTCTTTAACATGCACCCAAATCTGAGCACACGGGCCTACAACATTTCCGCCTCCATCAGAAATGCAGCCTCCGCAGCCGGGATTCAATCCCGCGACCTGCGGGTTAGCAGCCGAGAACCTTAGCCACTAGACCACCGCGGCGGGGCGCCGAGAAATGTTTTCTCACGTGTAGTTTTCACGCACACTATAGAGCAGTTAGCTTCTGCAAGACCTTCTGCGCAGCAAATCAATTTAGCAGTTTAACCTTACATAGGTGACTGCTCGTCACGCAACTGCAGCGGCTGATCGAGTGCACCGTTAAGCGGGGACGCAGCTGTCGGCTGACGTGGTACCTGCGATTGTTTGCTCTTAGTGAGTGGAACAGCACGCAAACTCGTGTCGTGCCGATTCTTTTGGCGCGTCCGAGAGCGACTGTGGTGTCGTAACCACGAAAAACTGTGAGCGACGTGAGTGAAAGACTGGGTGGCAATGGCCTGCAGCTAGCCGGTGCCCGCTTTGTATTACCATCTCTTTAACTTCTTTTTTTTCATCATGTCTGCACAAAGTAATTTATGAACGACTATACCAGCAGTATAAACCCAATAAGCGCCAGCTTTAGCAAAATGCACACGTGCATATAGGCCAGTTATGTTTATTATGCAGTGAAGCTACATGAAGTTGAGCCCGAAGCAGCTAGTGGACGTTGCATACGTCAAAACAGTCCTTGCTACAAAAACCCGCATGAATTTAGAGCGAAAAGAGCTGATATTGGTGAAGCGCAATGTCAATACATTTTATGTAGCGATTTTCGAATATCACAAAGTGACTGCTTTCTCGCATCACAAGGACTAACACCATTTACAACTAAATTTACTATTGCACTTATTTTTACAGCGGCATCTAACCTTCACAAGCTGTGAAATCATTGTCATAACGCATATTTTATGCATCTAAGCTTTTCTCTTCTGTTAGTTCACAGAGAAACACTTCCCAGTAAAATTTTTTTTGTTGATGGTCTTTTCTTTCAATGCTTCTTTGAAATGCCCCTCATACTAATGTTTTCCGATAGATTATTTAGGTTTAACAGTAGAGCTCTTCCAGGTCGACCTTAGCCATCCCGCATCACGCAGGAGCTAAGCCGTGTCACATGAACAGGAGAGGACGGGCGAGGATGGCGTCATGCAGGAGCAGAGCCGGGCCACGTAATCAGGCGCTGATGAGACGGTATAGTGTACCATACAGGGGCAGAGACATGTCATGTGAACAAAAGAGGAAGGGCGAGGAGGGTGTTATACATGATATGAGCCGGGTCACAAGAACTGAAGACGAGGAGGGTACCAGAGCAGCTGCTCCACGCACCTAACACAACCAGCGCGCCGCGGGAGGGCAGTGGGACTCCACACGGCTCTACAGTTACTATGGTAGCATGAACTGTACATAGTTATTGTATATGCTCCCTGAAGACGCTGAGCTGCACATAGGTCAGTGTTGCCAAATACTAGCGACCAAAGAAATAGTGAATCTTTCTATTCTTAAAAATGTTTTTACACATGGTTAAAGTGTGGCTGATTCCTCTTTCTAGGAATCAGTATAACACGAAAGTGAAACGTGTCTTCACGGAGGTAGTTGAGCGTCTATTGTGCATTGTTTCGCCACAAGGGCGCGAGAATGAATGCTGCAGCAACAAATTGCCATGTCACGCAAAGAACGGCAAGCAGCTCGAAACTTGCAGCGCGCACTTAAAGCAGAAAGCACGCTCGAAATGAGTATACACAGGACGAGCGCGGAATAACAACTGTCACAACTTGAGAAAAAAAGCGCGATGTTCAAACAGAAAAAAAAATCACCGCCATATCTACAAAGTTAATTATGTTAGAGTAGCTTGTTCGGATATTATCCGGTAACCCACGAATCCTTCCTACACATCTGGCATCATCATATATATATTGGCAACGTTGTTATATATACATTACATACACAATGTTTAATAATTTACAATTGGATGCACTATATAGGCTTTGATGAACTAGAGATATTTTACATCCACAACCCGCAGCTCCGGGTTCAAGGCCTCTTCGCTTCAGCCTTCCGGGCTGTTACCGCAATGTCTTGGCGGCGAGTGCGAGCTGCAGCTGCGTTGCGAGGCCGCAAAACGGCTGTCTCGACTTGTGGGTTGTACATTCGGCCAAGTGGGGACCAAGTGTGCTCACTGTGTGAGCTCCGTGCGAAGAAAAAGGAAGCAGGCATGCCGAGAGTGGTGTGCGCCGCCATGAGCGACGGCGCGCCTCCTAGTAAACATTCTTATAATCACCAGAAAACTGACGCCTGGGAAGGCCAGACCAATTGAACACCACTGACATGTCCCTCTTTTCCTCTCTGTTTCACATACCTTTGTCGCTTTCAGTACACCCATCCCCCATGTGGCATTGTTGAGGTGACTTCCTCAGAGAGAGAAAGTTACCACGACACACTTTTCTCTTCCCTTTCATTGTGATTGTAATTATATGCACACTCTCGCCTAGATTTAGCCCCCAGCATCGGCGTTACTGTCACTCATCGTATATATGTATACGCATCTATATATATGAAAATGCAAGAAAGAAAAATCATCTAGAAACGAACTCCGGCGCACGAAATCGAACGTAGGACCTCTGGATTGTGAATGCCATGCGCTAGCCACTGAGCCACGAAGGAGCACTTTATTCAACGCTCAAATGGCACGGTATTTATATATACCACTTACCGCTGGTGACGGTCATCTCGGAAGAACTATTGTGTTTTCAGCATTACGAGAAAAATGGCGCAATGAGCTAGCGTCACCACGTCATGCCGACGCGGCGGCGCGCTCTCTCATCTCCCTCGCGTACTTTGCCTCGCGGAGAGAAGACAGGGTGGACGCTTACACGTGCGCTTATCTCGTGGTGGGGACATTCGTACGTCTTGGTTGGCCTTGGGCCCAAACGATTCTGTTGTAGTTGCCGATCGCACAAAGGCCACTGATATCGTTGCACAGTCTTCGTTCACGAAAAGGGCGTGCTTTCAGACACAGCGAAGTAACAACTGAGACGCTCATTCACGTTCACCTGTACCTGTGAGTACGTTTCGTGCGTCATATCTGCGTGAGAAACGCGGGCCATGTTTAGATCTGCTTGCCATTGTGCGCGCGACTTTCCCACTTGTTTCTATTGCGTTCATTGCTTCGTTTTTGCCGCAAAGCTGTGACTTTTCTTTCAAAGCCTTGGAGGAGGCGAGCGCACGAGCCATCGAGAACCAACGCCTTGTTAACACCCATGGAGGGGGGGGGGGGGGCTAGTGAGCATTGTTGGAATGACCGGAAAGGCGACCTTGAGTGCTACTGCAGGATTGTATGGACAACGCTGATGTACACGCCGCCGACATAAGACCAGCCACGAGCAAAAAAAAAAAAAAAAACAAGCTCTTCAAACACAAGACAGGTGCCAACAACGGTTACAATACTTGTGTCTTCGTGTGTAAGCAGCGTGCTTTTTTCTTTTCTTTTTTTTTCGTAAACGTGCCCCACCGCGGTGGTCTAGTGGCTAAGGTACCCGGCTGCTGACCCGCAGGGCGCGGGTTCGAATCCCGGCTGCGGCGGCTGCATTTCCGATGGAGGCGGAAATGTTGTAGGCCCGTGTGCTCAGATTTGGGTGCACGTTAAAGAACCCCAGGTGGTCTAAATTTCCGGAGCCCTCCACTACGGCGTCTCTTATAATCCTATAGTGGTTTTGGGACGTTAAACCCCACATATCAATCAAATCACTTTTCGTAAACGTGACCGCAGAAGCGAGGGAAGTGACCTCCATGCTCTCCCGAATCACAAATCTTATACGCACGCGCGCAGAGAGACCACGCTCCGTGGAGGCAGCACCAATAGAAACGCGAGAGGCGACGACATTTGCAGCGCGCCCGACACTTACCCTTCGCTAGCATTACTGTGTATGCTACCTTTAGGTAGCAGAGTTGCGCATAGGTCCGCCGTCATGCCTGCTGAGGCATCAACATTACGCAGGAAAGCCGCCCCTTTTGAATGTAGGAGTCCACATGGCCCAGCGGCTCCGTGCGCTGTCTCGCTCGTTCATAACCTGTCACTGGCGCAATGGCTTTCGCTTCGAAAAAAAAAGCTAATGTGAACAAATAATGCCTTTAGATAGAACTGGTTCTACAGCTTGTTCGATGGCAGTCACCATAGAAAGTAATAGTATTGTTATAAAAAAAGCAAACAGGAAGACTTTCTAGGGCTTAATTTATCAAGAACCATGTACATGACTCCCGACTTTGCGAATCGCCTATTTCATGTAGTTTTTGGCACATTGCATTAATAAGTGGGTGACTCGGTAAAATAGTTGCAAAAACAGAGTTTGCAAAGAACGCAAGCAAACGAGAGTTTTCGGCATATTAACGTAGCTGTGGCATGAAGTAAACACTCGGTGAGGCTGCAAATGCAATGCTGCACAGTGCCCGAACTGTTACACACCTTTTTATGAACCGCTAAGGTGGATATTCAAACATTCCCTCGCGCACAATTTTATCGTTCTGTCCAGTTCGATGTATGCCTACGAGCGCATGCAAAAAAATACATTCCATGTTTGTTATCGCCTACACAGTCACAGGAATATTACCATATGCAATTGGAAACTACATTTTATAAGCATATGTATATCGGGCGTGACGTCTATGATGCATGTGCATTCTGGAACGTACTGTGACGCTGGATGAGTGGTGAGTAAAATGAAACTGCTGACACATTCCACCAGCAATGACTATTTTAACGACGGACGGATGTACTGTCGTGAGCGATATACGAGATGTAATGCACATACTGTGCCTATTCGTTTACCTGCAATGAAGTGAATTAAATTTGGCGTAATAATTGCCAGAGCTACCATCGCTTGAGCATTTAGTGTCATGATCATTTTTGCTCATGCCAACTACGTTACTTGCAGTGTAGCTTTTTTCTTTTCTGGCACGTATACTGAAAAGGCAGAATTTATTTTGAACTTCGGAAAAACAACATGATGAGAGCAGAACACGGTCGTTCACAACTCGGCCCAATTTACCTAGCTTAGCAAGTTGGCAATTTGGCTCTAAAATTTTTTTAGTCATGGTCACCACGGGCTTGCCACATGGAATGGAGTAGAAATCGCCTTTCCGTTTTCTTATCGATTCGTGCAGTGTGAAGCGCAGCATTCTGCCATCGATCGTCTCAACTTCACAGCACTGATTCACGGCGCTGCGCCGCGCAGGCACCACTGACATCGACGTTCACTAAAAACAAACAACACCAAGGAAGTACATTTCGCACTCAGCCGGATCGCCTCGCTAAACTGCTTGGGCAGTGGTGGTGGTGGCACCAGTGGCGGTGCGGTCACCAGCACCCGCGCGGTCAAGAAGTTGGCTTTCCCTCAAAAAGACGTGTTATTATTATTATTATTATTTCGCGCACATGAGCGCCCTTGGCGAATGGTGGCGCGAGCGGCGAGTTTATAAAGGCGCAACTCAACTGCCTAAAAGTAGCATATACAGTACCTCTACCCAATGCTTTGATTGATATAAGGGGTTTAACATCCCCAAAACCACCGCATGATTATGAGAGGCGTCGTAGTGGAGGGCTCCGGAAATTTCGACCACTTAGGGTTCTTTAACATGCACCCAAATCTGAGCACACGGGCCTACAACATTTCCGCCTCCATCAGAAATGCAGCCTCCACAGCCGGGATTCAATTCCGCGACCTGCGGGTTAGCAGCCGAGTACCTTAGCCAGTAGACCAGCGCGGCTGGGCACTCTACCCAATGCTAAAATCACTGGAACGGGGAAAGCAACGTGGCTGGTCGGCCCGCTGCAATATATGGTCCAACGCGGCTGAAGCTGCGGTGGAGCAGTTTTGATTTTACGCAGAGTAACGCATGCTTTTACACACTGCATGTCCTTCAGCAGCTCCGAATGAAGCATGCCATTGTTCTTTATGTGACTGAGAAAGAAATAGCGACAGTTTCATTTGCCTACACGTGCACGCACGCGTACTAACACGCTAAAAAAATGTGTATTGCGTGGCACCTAGACGCCCGGCTGTAGGCATTCATTGAATGTGAAGTATTTATTAGCGAACTTCTGCACCTTTGAAGAATCTATCTATCTATCTATCTATCTATCTATCTATCTATCTATCTATCTATCTATCTATCTATCTATCTATCTATCTATCTATCTATCTATCTATCTATCTATCTATCTATCTATCTATCTATCTATCTATCTATCTATCTATCTATCTATCTATCTATCTATCTACCTATCTATCTATCTATCTATCTATCTATCTATCTTTCTATCTATCTATCTATCTATCTATCTATCTATCTATCTATCTATCTATCTATCTATCTATCTATCTATCTATCTATCTATCTATCTATCTATCTATCTATCTATCTATCTATCTATCTATCTATTTACAACATCGTGATTTCCTGGCCGTTTGCTTAAAGGATCTGCATTATTATTCTTATTATTATTATTATTATTATTATTATTATTATTATTATTATTATTATTATTATTATTATTATTATTTGGGGGTTTTACGTCCCAAGGCCACGATATGGTTATGGAAGGCTACCAAAATTTCAAACACCCGGGGTACTTTTTAACGTGCACGTAAATCTAAGCATGCGGCCCAGTAGCATTAGTATGGTATATATGAAATAGCAGCTTAACTGTTTGTGTCTTTAAGGGATTGAAAAAGTCAACCCAGTTCCACGAATTGAATTCTGAAAAAAAAAAAGAACTGTGGTGCAGTGGTCGTTCCTCCAGCGCTTTTTCTGTGATTTGTGACGTTATTATTATTATTATTATTATTATTATTATTATTATTATTATTATTAATATTATTATTATTATTATTATTATTATTATTATTATTATTATTATTATTATTATTATTATTATGCCCCGTCACGATGGTCTAGTGGCTAAGGTACTCGGCTGCTGTGCTGACCCGCAGGTCGCGGGATCAAATCCCGGCTGTGGCGGCTGCATTTCCGATGGAGGTGGAAATGTTGTAGACCAGTTAGCTCGAATTTGGGTGCACGTTAAGAAACCCTAGGTGGTTGAAATTTCCGAAGCCCTCCATTAGGGCGTCTCTCATAATCATATGGTGGTTTTGGAACGTCAAACCATACATATCAATCAATCAATCAGTCAATCAATTACTTTTATGTAAGCATGTGTTTCCATTTGTCAGCCTCAATCTTGACTTGAAAATCTGATATTTCGGTAAATGAAATAATAAAATGCACATGTGTAAATATACTGAAACTGAAAATCTTTTCCCGTGCTATGCTAAGAAATCTAATTCAAGCACTGATTGATATGCGGGGTGCAACCATATGACGATGAGAGACGCCGTAGTGGAGGGCTCCGGAAGTTTTGACCACCAGGGGCTCTTTAACGTGCACCCAAATCTGAGCATACGCGCCTACAGCATTTTCGCCTCCACCGAGAAGGCTGCCGCCACAGCCGGGACTCGATCCCACGACCTGCGGCTCAGCAGCTGTGTATCTTAGCCACTAGACTACGGCAGCGGGGCAAATAATTCAAGCAAAGGAAGCATCTTACCCTTGCATTTTACTCAGGGTGAGATGAAAGATAGCTGAGGCTGTTTGCTGCGGTCATTTGTCGTCAGCGTAAAGCCCATTCCGGGAACGATGGCGAATTCCTGGCGGTAGGGGCAATATGGTTGGCACCGCAGGCCCCATCAGGTTTGTTAGTACCCACGTTATTGCTGAAGCACTGGGTCTTTGTGGACGAAAAACGACAACGCATGCAGTTTTTTTTGTTATTGTCGCTGCTGCAGATAACATATTATATGAAATTAAGTCAAGTAAGATACCGTGTATTTTGATTGCGTGATATTGAGGGAACGTTCTCGCCTTTAATTACGCCGTGCATAATTGCATACTGAGAATTGAAGAATAAGACGGCACTGAACTGAAGATGAGACAAAAGAATGGGGGCAGCTACGCACTAGTGGTGCGTAGCAGGTTCCCTCCTCAGCTTCAGTAACCTTTACCAGCCTCGCTATAAACTGCAGTATGCATGGCTATGTTATGCTTTACCCTCTACACTCCTCCTTTCTATCCTCTCTCACCCTCACTTCTCTTTCCAACCACCTTGCATCCCACGCCGGACAAATCGGCGTAGCGGTAGAGTGCGCACCGGGTGCTCGTGCAGTGCTGCTCTGTTTAGGGTTAACGCGACACGGCGTAACGAAGAGCTATACCAGCTTCATTGTTATGTTTGTTGATTTTCGACAAAGCTCGTTTTTTTTTAAAAGACACTACACTCACAACATCTCGCGATAGAGGACGTGCTACGACAGTTCGATTGTGAGTCTGGATACGCTGCCGCCACCAGTACAGAGAAGCCTAGAAAATGGCGTAACATGTTGAACAATAGCATCGAGCTAGAGTGTACTCGACCAAAGGAGTGCTCGGAACGGCCGCATCACCAATGTACAACCGAAAGGGAAGCCAGAAAGAGTCAAGCATGCTTTCTTCCCTTAGCGGCTATAGGAGACAAGCGCTGGATCGGTGGCAGGCCGAAAAAATAGCACCTGGCGGAGAGTCGCGACACAACTGAGCCGCTTGCGCCCAGACGACCGGCTGCAGTGTATACCGCGGGAATAGCACATGCGTGTACCACTGCTGCGCTTCATTTTGGAACGGACAGCTCGAAAAGCCAATGCACCTGTAATACTGCACTGTGGTTTAGAAAAAAAAAAAAAACTTTGTCCGAAGGCTACACTCACAGAAAGAGCGCTCGAAAACGGAGACAAGCTGTGGAGAGCGGACTGCGTCTATGCATGTGGGATCGAAGGGACAGTGCTGTGTTGTGATAGCGACTCCCTCGCTACCGTATTCTGGTTGCATGCTGGATTTTGTGCTAAGCTAGTGCCGGCTAATATGCCCCTATTGATAAGCTCTGGGGGCGACGATATAATACTACCCACTTCTGTAGTAGAAAAAACAAAAAAAAACAGACGAAACAGCAGCTGCAGCTTTTTTTTTTTTTTTTCTGGCGCCATATGCACACCCTGTCCGTTGAATGTGTGCACGCGGACATTGTTCAAGCAAACCACCATGACAGTATAGTATAGGTGGTGTCGCACTCCTTTGCTTGATGGCGCGGAATAAATTTCCTACCACGGCGGCCGCATTTAGATGGGGGCAAAATACCAAGAAGAACAGTGACCCAAGATATATTAGCTCATTGAAGAATTCCAAGCGGTCACAATTAATCCTGATAACCACGCTACAGCGTGCCTCAAAATCATATCTTGTTTGGCACATGAAAGCCTAGCAACTTTGATGTTGAATAGACACCTTTGATTCAAGCAGACAGAGGCAGGCGGGAAAACTAAAACCGTGCCTTAGGCAAACAAAACGGTGAGTAAAAACTGAAGACATTTAAAAGACAAAAATTTTGATGTTACTTAGCGACGGCAACCAGTGAGAAACAAGCTTACCGCATAGGCTGACTCCAGAAAGCTAAGCTTCGAGTAATTCGCTGCTGTATTCGTAACATAAACCCTGTCTTTAGCGCAAACTTAGTTTAACAGAGGCATCTTAGCATCGAGTATTCATCGCGAGCGTACCTTTTATAGGCTTTCCTTATGTCATAGTAAGTAAATTTTGTAGACTGCTTACTTGTATCATTCTCTTCACGTGGGGGCATCAGATGGAGTTTGGTGGTGGGGATCAAATGAAACAGTTTTTACATATACGCATGCTGCATAATATCCTATAGTTTTATTTTCCGTCAAAACACCGTATAAATTTGGCTGTTTCATCCTGGTTTCCACTGGTGGCCGTCTTTATTATCGATGAAATCTGACATACAGGTACAGATTGGTTTAGAAACCAGCCCCACACCACAAGACAGGAGAGTTTTCGATGGAGGCGAAAATGCTGTAGGCCCGTGTGCTCAGATTTGGGGGCAGGTTAAAAAGCCCCATGTAGTAGAAACTTCCGGAGCCCTCCACTACAGCGTCTCTCATAATCACATGGTGGTTTTGGGACGTTAAACCTCACATATCAATGAATCAATCAACTAGACAGAAGAGCGAGAAGCAGAACATACTTTGTCTGACAACTTGGATTCAACACTGCCTCCTTTCTTATTAATATGATCAAGAAGGAAAAAAAAACATGCAGGAATACGTCCTCCCTCATTTCTAACTACTGTCGCACTTGAATACCAGCAGTACCACCAGCGCCCTTTCAAATTGTTACGTCACTGCGCGTCTGTACCGCCTTTACCAGTCGCCACTCTCGCCTGCGGGAGCAGCTGAAAAGTGCGCGCTTTGGCCGCCAGGGCACCGCGGAAACTTCAGCGCTGGTTCCCTTAAAGCTTCTTTGGCCGTTCACTGTCACAGGCCGAGATATCGAGTCAACACCTCTCTCTCTCTCTCTCTCTCTCTCTCTCTCTCTCTATTTTCACCGGAACAGTTGTCCTCGTTTATCAACTTTCGCCTGAAACATCCCCCCACATACTGTCGATGGCCTTGCGCGTTACAGTGCGTCATGCATTCTTGTACGCCGCTGCCCAGCCGTATCAGGAGCTGGTCACAGGCGCCTCAACATGAGCAGTAAACGCGGTGAATTCGCAGCTGTAAAATCACTGATTGCGCACCAGGAAGCTGTTTTACAGCCCGCTTGCTGGCGCCTGTTACAGCACTATTGTTGCAAGAGAAGGTGTAGTTCAACGTTGGTTGCTTATATCAATCGCTACGAGTGCACGTTGTGTCTGTAACTACGGCTAGCCACAAAAAGCAAGTACGTACCTATGCAACCAGCTTCTAGACGAGCACGTTGCATTACTGGTGCCATTGTACACTATATCATAAGGTAGTCTACTCCATCCCCTGAAGTATATCGCATCATGTGAGCACGTCAAGATTATGATGTGGTGTATATCTTACTAAAATATCTTCTCTTTGTATCCCAAAGAAACTCAGGCTATGAGCAACACCGTAGTCGAGGGCTCCGGATGATTTCGACCATCTGGAGTTCTTTAACGTGTTCTGACAAGGCACAGCACATGGTCCTCTAGATTTAGCCTCCATCAAAATCCGACCCGAAGTTCGAACAAGCGTCTTTCGGGACAGCATCCGAGTACTGACACCTCTAAGCTACTGCGGCAGCCATGTCGTATAAACCAGTAAAATGCAGTAAGTAGACATTCTTTTATGCCTGTCTGAGTGAATTATATGTGCGGACAGATTTTGGAAAATGTTGACAGCTGTTTTGTCAGCCCCTGCATGCTCCAGAAAACATGACTCGTGTAATGTATAAGTGATGACCATATATATGCCTAAAATCGGCGCGCTGCGCCGTACAATGTATATAATCGAAAATTCGCGCGAACAAACAAATAATAAATATTTATTACGGGAAATGAGTAAATTTTCTGTTCCCCCCACCTCGCCTGAAGAAAACTGGCAGACTTTAATTGAAGTTTATTCATTGAACTGGATCCTTCGCTCAAGCTAAAGCTACCATCACAACTTTCCCGCTCCGATGCGACACTGTTATGCCGCCTTTGGTTGGGTGTTGCATTCACAAAGGCGTACTCCTTTCGCATTGGTATGGCAGACACTCCTACATGTGACTACTGCGGAGATGAAGAGACCATTGAACACGTCCTGTGCAGCTGCGCTTGCTACGACACACAGCGATGCCAGCTACGGATGGTTTTGAATCGACTTGACCCCGGACCATTTTGTGTGCAGAAGATACTAGGACCTTGGGCATCTGCCTCATTTGCGCAGAAAGCAACTAAAGCACTGCTACTTTACCTTAAGTTAACAAACCTGAGCGACCGCCTGTAAACAGTGTGTGCTCCCCGAGTGTGCTCGTGGTTGTGTGTACCTTCTCATCTTTCTGCAGCATCTTTTCTCCCCTTTATCCCTTCCCCAGTGCAGGGTAGCAAACCGGATGTGCGTCTGGTTAACCTCCCTGCCTTTCCTTGCATCTTTATCTCTCTCTCTATTCATTCATTAGGAAACGCAGCAATAAGACAAAGCATTCTGTTCAGGCGCATTATGTACAAAATTGATAAAGTGTGGCACCCTGGCGACGCCAGGCCGATTTCGGCATGCACTGGAAGTATTCGGCATGCACTGAAAGCCGCTCTGCGCGCTCGATATCTCGTTCGTTTCTAACGGCTGGTTTCGCAATTTACCTGCGTGCGCACATCTTCATTCATGCACAACGCATCCTGGTCAAAACGCGTTGGCGATCTACCATGTTCGGCATTGCAATAAAACACGCTCTCCGCGAGGGCGGCATCCGGTGTGCACGTCGGAATGCCGCCGGGTATACGTTATACGTTACGTTGGCACGCCGGACTGTAGAGTGATTACCTTCACTGCCATAGAGTATACCCATGACGAGCGCTCATTACGTCGGACTGTACCTCAGTATTTAGTCTAAGTGGTAAATGTCCGTCAGTGACTGCAACACTAACAAAAACTGTGTGCAACATAGAAAGCACAATCAGTGCTGAATGGCCACATAAAGATTTCTGACCTCAGACTCTACTCGACTAGACCGATCCTTCTCTAAAACTTTGAGCAACGGACGCCCAGAGATCTTGGCATTCATTTACAAAGCACGTCCGCGAACCAGAGAGGACTTGCCAAAGGGACACAAGAGCCAACAGGCATCGATAAAGACTCTTTCTCTAACCACGTTAATACCCATTCCCTAAATTTCTGCATCAAGGCTTAGGCCCATGAAAGGCAGAAATAAAGGTGTATTAAAAAAAAAAATTCGGCCATGGGAAAAAGTCTCATGCTGCATTGTACTTTTAAAGCCGTAGTAATGTTTCTTACTTATATTGAAGTGTGAATATATGAACACTTAACCTGCATTGTCATTAGGTTCTTAGTATAACCTTGTCATGCGTCACGCGTAATCTAGAGACGAGAAAAGAAAGAAAGGAAGGCAGTATCTCCCGAATAGTATAATATATGGCGCTTTCTCATAGAAGTACATACAAACTGCAATTGAGTAAGAATTTTCTAGATGACGCTCTAGAACTACTCTCCGATTGGCTGCTGCGCGGGCTGTGTCTGGGTACGCGGAGAACGAGTGCCTTTGTGTCTTCCTGGATAGTCTCCATACGTGGCGGATTGTTCATGGGGCATGGACGAAGCAGAGCGGCGGGTGCGTTGAAGACGCTTGCGCTCGGATTCTTTGGCTGACGTCTCGTCGGTGTTACCCGCACGCCGTCTGCCTTCCTGAATACGATCGAAAGCATGGACGCATGCATTGAGGGGCGGACACAAGGACAGATGGATGGACGCACGCCTTGCCCCACTCATCATTTTCTCTCTGGATATGCCCTGATTGCTTTTTTATTTACTTGTTTTTTGTAATATGTAATTGACTTGAATAACTAATTTTTAAATGTACTAAAAACTGCGCAATGTGCGTTTTTCACTTAGTTTTTCATATGTAAGGTTTGGGCGTGCTTACCAAAAGTGCACTTTTAGCGAAAATTCGTTTTTTTTTTCACGTCTTATCATATTATGATTCTTGAGCGAGTACTTCTAGAAAAGCCGGCAACGAAATTCATCGGCGACGAAATGTAGCTGGCAGTTTTTCTAATTTCATTCAAATAAATCAAAATATCATCTCTCTTACGATGCATTTTCGTATTTCATAAGGAAAGCTACATGCGCGAAATGCGTCACCAAGGAGAAACGACTAAACGAATATATATATATATATATATATATATATATATATATATATATATATATATATATATATATATATATATATATATATATATATATATATATATATATATATATATATATATATATATATATATACACGAACAGCCTCTGACTCGGCATCTCATATACACCGGAAAAAACAGGCGTCAACGAACATACCGAACGTAGTGCCGTATTTAAAGTTGCGTGAAATTAAGTGTGCCGTCACGGCTAAGCCAGGAAGTGCACGAGGAGCACGTCAGCAGAGAATATAAAGAGGGTCAGTTTGAATCCCAAGCGGTGTACCTAGATAATGTGGTGCAGTACGGCGCCGTCGAATGACATCCTGTGTGCCCGGTATTTTTATAAATAACGTTAATCAAGGTTCTTCTAAGCGTAAAATTTGATCCACGTCAATAGCCACAAGGAACTAAATTACGAAAAACCCATCTTTTCCCCTTTTTACATAAAAGGCAGAGACGCACTTTGCATCGAAAATTATCCACCAGGCAGCGCAGATGTGCGTCCTCTTCATCTGAAAAAAGAAAAAAAAAATGGTTTCATAGATCACCGGAAACCAATATGCCCGTCTCAGATTAAAAAACAACAAAAAAACACACACCCGTTATTATGAGGTCCTGGTGCGCCACACAGTGTTCTCGACTTCGTTGGGTTATTCTTTCCGTTTTATGGCCCTGTTTTCTGTGTGGTCTGCGTGTGACTTTCCTTTTTAGCAAACTTCATTATTTTGTTATGGTATTGAGTACATAGTTTTTTTTTCTGACCAATATTTTCATGATCTTCGAAAAGCAGACTTCTTTTTTTTTTTCGGTACAAATGTGCGTAAGCGGAGTGGAATGCTGAACGAACTTAAGCCACCCGATGCTGGAAAATTATATATTTCACTCAAAGCAAATTTTGTCGACAAAGGACGTAATCAGAATATGTTTTGATAAATGTCGAAGCTAAGTACTCTAGCGCAGGGCGGAAGTGCCTATTTCACGGCCTTTGAACATCCGTAAGTACTGTCGCTTGAAAAGTAATCTCGATGTAGCAAGCTTAATTTTGGTGTCTTCACTTTTCTGTGCTCAGCAATTTATATTGCAAGGGGGGGGGGGTGGCAGTGGCAGTTTACATCTGCGAATATTTCTGAGTTGCTTCATATGGATGAAGTAAAGAGAGTAAGTCTGTCGTTCACATGCACACACGCGCACACTCTCCCTTTCTCTCTCTCATGGTGAGATAATTCCCGATTAGCATATATTGTGTTTTTCACGTCACAGAGGCAACACGGTTTGACGCCATCCCTTTCAACTTCTGTTCTCCATATGCAGAAACTAAGCGCTGTAGGCTCGAAATGTGTAGTTTTTTTATTTATTTAGAGCGTGATGACGGTTTGAAACTACGGCAGATACGTAGCGCTACTGTGCCGAAATTTCAAGGGATTCCATGATATTTACAAAAATTCCTCTTCATCGCACGACTGCCACAGGATTTGTACATTTTCTGATAACGCTCCGCATACCCGGAATGATACCACTCATCAGGTAATCAGAGAAAACCATGTAGGCGAATCTCCTGCAATCGTTCGTGATCACTATTGGGAGCTTTCGCTTCCTGCCGAGCAGCGCGCAAGCACTGGAGCGTCTACGCGCAACGATAGCCGGGCGACGACTTCTCCGGCGTAAGCCGAAAGGATTACTTCTACCTGCGCCTCGCTTCCCGCCGGTTCCCGGATGGATTGAAAGGGCCAAGCTGATAAGTACAGCCCCAGCTCCCCCTAATAGGATGCCGAAGGAAGCAACGTCGCACAGACTTCCCATTTGTGGAAGCGGGCGCTCTCGGCACTACGGGGTAAATGCATTCTGAGGATGTCCGACCTTGTTATTGTCACGCACGCCTTCGCTCTCTTATTGGCTCGGAGATATAGAGGCATTTGCGTGTGCTGCGCTTCATGTAACTTCACTGTTCTGTTTGGAGTTTCGAAGCAGCGAATAATGCAACGAGAGCCGCCGTATACGTTTGTCAACAAATTTCGGTCATGCGTCCTCATCCGCTAGCAGCACATTTCTTTTTATACTGATTGGTTGGAAATTTTCAAACTAATTAAAACGTAAACAAACTCCATGCGGTTACGCCTACAGATGGGAAGAGATCTACACTGAAATGCATCTCTCAGAAATTCGGGCCCCACCAGATTCGCTTATAATTCTAATTTCTTGTTGCTACCCTGTGACACTATGAGGAGGAAAAAAGTATAAATTTGCTACAATTCCATTTTGGAATTGTTAACTTGTACAACGTAAAACTGGGACCACATTGTTTACATTTAAAAGCTTCATTAAAATATTTTGCTATTAATATGTGATAGCTCACCTTGGTGGTCGTTTTAATATCGTTTTCCGCGTTTCTTGTTCTTTGCAGATTCTTGCTCCCTCCTTTTCTACTGTTTATTATATACTTCTATAGCGTATTGCCCGTGATTCCGCATTGTATTTTATTCTCTCTCTCTCTAAGTGATTATGTAACTGAAAAGAAGAGAAAAGTGGCACCCGTAACTGTCTATCACTTGGATGACACCTCAACAGGTCGGCACAAGGGGAAGGGGGGTGGGAATAAACTTGGATAGGAAGGGAAAAGCAAAGAAGGTAGAAGGAAAAAAAAGAAAGGTCGCATTCGATTCGTCTTCACCAGCGCGCGTCTGAACGATCACAACACACAACGATCCAGAAAGGCCGCCGAGAAGACCAGGAGAAGTAGATCCGCCGAGTTGGGAGAGGTGTGGCGAGCCATGTCCTTCCTGTTACTTACTTGGGTATTTCAAGTGTTCTTAGGGGCTCATCGCCTCCTGATCCGCCAATTTCTTAATTAAATTTTTGTTGTAATTTTTAACCGGCGGTCACATTTCAGTATTTATACTCTGGACTCATCTGTGTGTATTTTGCAACTGATGCATATCTAACATATAAAATCAAACGGTGCCGCTGGTTTAAGTTGTTTCTGCACACGATCAAGAGCTGATTTATCCAAGACGCTGCACTCTTAACGCTGAAATAATTAAATGGCGCTCACGTTTTCTGGAGAACATTTTTCTACAATTTCATTCGTTTTACTACAGAAACATTTTCGAGCATAGGTCCTCGACTCACTTTTTCTGAATGGATGAAGCAATCATTAGCTCTCCACTTCATATATGCAGGCCGTAGCCTGGCCTCTCCTGGACTGTTCGTTTCAGGTTGAATTAAAAGCGCATGGTTTCTTCAGGAGAATCGAGCAATTCTTTAAGCTTCCGCTGTGCCTTAAATCACACCAAAAGTGAATGTCTGGCGTCATTTCGGCACTCTTCTTAAGATTACTTCTTGATACAAACTCAGTAACAAAGATGGCTAATGAACTTGCACCAGTGTTCACGGTGTCACTGCAATTAAACTGAGGCATGATATGTAACTGGTTCTAAAAAAAAAAAAACCGTGTGCCGACACAAGCTGCGATCATTTCGTTAAGGGAGGTATTGTTCTTTGTTTTGTTTTTTAAAGAGGTTTTCGCTGGAGACACACACATACCATTGTTTTGAATAGTGTGGCTTGGGGCCACATACGCCACCTTGTATTCGTCCGTCGCTCTTTATTCAAAGCACAAAAAAGTCACATCTGCTTATAAATATTTTACGATGCCTTTAACATCATACCTGGGTATTGGTTGTGAAAGCTCCGTGGCATCAAAATGACGTAGCGGAGGAAAGAGCGGAAGCAGGCGGCGCGGTCCAGCCTATCAGGGGAGGCCGAATTGCTCAGTAGAAGTGTGGTGGTTTGGGCTAGTTGGTATTACATGACAATAGTTAGAGCGCAAGAACAGAACGACGAAAAGGGGACAAGTTATAGCGCTCGTCTCCTTCTTGTCTCTTTGTGGTCGTTCTGTTCTCACGCTATAACTATCGTCATGCTCAGTAGAGTTGAACGACATCCTGTCACAGCCCTTGCAAGAATGTCCAAACTCTAGAGCCAGAAACTAGTGTGGCAACTTGGCTGTGGCACAAGCGGCAGAATCGCGGGTCTTTCGTCGCTCATAATCAGCTCGCGTGACGTCAAGCAAACACGGCGCCGAGCCTACATGGGCTGTCCATACTTATGGGCCGCAGAACACCTATGTACTGCCATGTATGGGCCATGGAGGAAGGAAACCTATGGGCTGTCTCCGTCGGTGAGCGTGGCTTTTACGGCTCCTCGGCCTTCTCTGCGCATGCGTGGGCGAGGTTAAACGCGCGTGGTGCGCGCCAGTGGCTCGGGCATTGCTATAGGCGATGGAGCGGAGGCTTTTTTATTATTATTTTTTGCAGACGGTGATCGCTTTAAAAAAGTGCATTGGCCTCCCATCCGTTGTACTGGATTGCACTACATACACTAGTTACTACTCGAACACGCTGCCCCGCAGCGGTGGTCTAGTGGCTAAGGTACTCGGCTGCTGACCCGCAGGTCGCGGGTTCAAATCCCGGCTGCGGCGGCTGCATTTCCGATGGAGGCAGAAATGTTGTAGGCCCGTGTGCTCAGATTTGTGTGCACGTTAAACAACCCCAGGTGGTCTAAATTTTTGGAGCCCACAACTACGGCGTCTCTGATAATCATATGGTGGCTTTGGGACGTTAAACCCCACACATCAATGCCACACACTCGAACACGTTACAAAAACTGTTGCTTCTGTATTCACGTTTGTTCAGAATATGAGTGAAGCTGTAGCTTGTAGTAAGCTGATATTGATTAGACATTTTCAATAGCGACGTTCCACGTGCACATACAGTGCCACCATGATTTCGCCATTTTTTCATGTTGAGACAGGGTGGCCTGAGATATCTTTATCGCCAGCTGTCAGAGTGTTTCGCGGCGCAGGTTTTGCGCCACTCTTTTCGAGAGTGAGCGCCACGCTGCTTGACCACGCCCGCAGCATCCGGTAGGGCTCGTACGGTGTTTGGTCGAGACAATAGTTGCGACAATGTTCAGTTCATAACAAGTTCATTCCAGTTCAGTAAGCTTTCGGGCCTTTGTTGCGTTGTAGCCGCTTATTGAGATTGTGGCTAGAATCATCTCACCAACCAATCTGCTATGGCGATATAGCCATTTCGGGTTTGCGCATGCATATTTCTAATATCAATTACGGGAGCTCGAGTCAAATATACGCAAAAATTCTATGCTTTAAATGCAAGTCTAAGTCGCAATAAAAAAAAAGAGCAATCTCTTTGATTCCATGTCGCTGGCTGCCTATCCGCGTGAGCAATGAAGTCTGATTTTGCAGCAAATAAATGATTCGTCTTTCTCTGTTAATTAAAGAATAATAGAAACATAGTTTGAAGTCGATTTCATGAAACATCACCTGGATGGCAACTGTAGTAGGTCAATAAACACTTGAGCGGGTGAGTTATAGTCATTGCAGTATATATGCATTCTTTAATTTGGTGTCATACGAGCAGGTAGTCAATATTACACAGTAGCCAGCATTGACATATAGAGGGACATGCATTCTATGCAAATAATGTCATGGCAGGTCATTCATGTTTGACGTATCTGCATTTCTTGCCAAACGTATTGTGATATACGCCCACTTAATGCGGTAGAAGGTGGCACTAACGAACTGACTGACGGAAACCACGCACACGAGCGTGTTTAGTTCACCAAGAAGTGCTCTGCATCACTACGAAAATACTGCTATTGCAACAAGCTACTCGCTTCATTCTGCTTGTGAGTGCCCATGCCATGGAAGATCGCCCAACCATAGAAGTTTCGCCAAACCATGGAAGCAGCGCAAATGAGCAAGAGCGTTTTTGTCGTGACATTATACGAGCAAGCGAACGAAGGTGTTGGTCTGCGTCTTGTCCTCCTCTTACAGTTTAGCGCAATACATGCTACCAGCGGAAGTGAGCAGGCGTAACACAATGGTCCCGTTCGATGATAAACGTAGTCCATTTCTTCCGCTTTCTTTCACTTTCAGAGTGCAAATTCACTTACGCCTTCCCAGAAGAAAACGAATAAACTGGGTAGCAGCTGCTACCATTCATTCACTTTGTGAATCGTTCGGCCGCCACAGGCATATTTACCTTCATGTTCGCATGTGGCAAATATACGCGAGATAGCACTGCCTCTTCGGACAGCAGAGGGAAAACAAGACCGTTGGGCGTATAGAAATGAGAGTAGAGGTACGCATGGACTGAGCGGCCAAACAAAGACCGAACTCGTCGCCCGTGGAGGGCTAGCTGAGGAATGTGAATAGACACGGGTGCGGGAGTTTCACGCACACTCGAGGCCGGGGCATTGCAGTCTGGTTTGGTGGCTAACCAGCTGGCGTGGCGGCGGCGGTTCGAAGCGAGACGCTGTTGACGCGTTCCCCGAGGCGCGCAGCCCAATTTCTCGGCCCGCGGGTCCATCGTCGGCGCACCAAATTCGATTACACTAATTGGAAGACCACGCGATGACGGCGCTCTTAGTGGTCGTATTCACACGCAGGAGATACTGGCGGAATAGCAAAACACAGGAAGCGAAGAAGAAAGGAGAGAAAAGGAGAAGCAGAGACGGCGTGTGTGAGCTGAAGAAAAAAAGAGAAAAGAAAAAGAAACGTTGGTGGTAAAACTGGGCGAAGCAAATGTATATGACCAGATTGGGCCGCGAGTCGTGAATCGGTTAAGGCAGCGGCCGTGGATGAAGGGAGCTGTTGGGGCGTGTCAGTCCTGCCGTAAATATAGCTATGCTATGAGGCGGCGCCGCGCTTTCTGTCTCATTCACTTCGTTTGGTATTGTTACATCGATACTTATGGCCCTTGGGCGAGTCCCTGATAGAATTCGAGGCACGAGGAGCAGATAGTTCAAGGGTGATATTTTTTACTAGCCTATCATTTCTTTACGAGTACACTATACAGCTCCCTTCGCAGCTACCCTTAGCATCTATATGGAAATATTACTTTGCTGTATTGTTTCGCATGCTCGCGTAGAAACTGTGATAGAATATTCAAGCTGTATTTACTTGACCCTATATATAGGTGACCATAATTAGTACCGCGCCCAACTTGAATGATATTGTAATAAAATATTTGGGGTAGTTTTCATCTGCAGCATCGAATACAGTTGCTAAGCACTCAACCGTCGTCGGCGTGCATCATCTACATTTCATCGTAGTACATCATCTACATTTTCATCGACGAGTATATGAAAATGACAAAAACGAACTTCAAAAAATGCGCAGGCTTATTGTATTTACCCCTTGCGACCAGCAACGGTTAATACCATCTGTGTTGGCTAAATAATAGTGTGGGATAGAATTGGCTTGTTAATATATATATATATATATATATGTGTGTGTGTGGTGTGTGTGTGTGTGTGTGTGTGTGTGTGTGTGTGTGTGTGTGTGTGTGTGTGTGTGTGTGTGTGTGTGTGTGTGGTGTGTGTGTGTGTGTGTGTGTGTGTGTGTGTGTGTGTGTGTGTGTGTGTGTGTGTGTGTGTGTGTGTGTGTGTGTGTGTGTGTGTGTGTGTGTGTGTTGTGTGTGACGCTATGATGAATGGGCGACGTGGCCTGGCTCATACCCCTTGTTATTCTATCTCTGACTTCTTGCTTCTCTGCCTCTACCAACCATCGCTTCATACGTCACACGATTCCCCCTCCCTCCTGAAAGAAGGCATGAATTATGAACAAGAAAATGTAAACAGGGAGAGGTTGAAAAGTCACAAATGTCAAAAGTCACAATTGGTTCTATGCTCCAGAGGAGTTCCATAAACTTTCAATGACTTCAATGGAGAGTGCAGCAGTCCGGTTAACGCAGGAGTTCTGGTGGGCGAGGCTGACTGTTGCGTTCTGGATGGAATAACCAACACCCTTGACATCTTCACTGATGATGACACGATTTGAGGTCTTGTGAGGAACGAACAAGGCTTGGGATTTGTGTAGCATTGGATTGACGGATGTCTTTGGCATCGGATGCAGCGCCGTCGTGGCAACAGACGCGTTGCTTCTAAAATGCGTGCTTGTTGACGGATTGTGACGGCGTGATGCCTGCGGGCTGGCGGTATGCAAGAAGTGCTTCTGCATCTTTCTTGGCGTTTTTCGTGGTGTTGCGGTCTGTGTAACTGTAGGCGCAGGGAGCGTCTCTGGCGACTTTCCTCTGTGGGAGAAAATTTGACGTCTTGGAATACTTTTTGGGTTAGAGATCTTATTTTCCGCTTTTCTTCAATTGGTGAGTGCGCTTCCGTTGAATTTCGCGTTCGTCGATGCCTTCGTTGCAGTCTATTTTGTTGTCGCATGAGGTTGCGCGCTTGGCTCATTGCTGATGCTGATGTTGCTCAGGAGATGGCTGTAGTGGCAAGCCTACCGGAATGGGACATTCATTTACTTTGAGGTTTGACGCGTCCTGTAGACAGCTGATGAATGGTGAACAGGTTTCTTGCTTATCGGGCATGGTTGGTGGTGCGCCATCATTGCTAGCCTGCTCTTCAGAGGCTTCTGTGACGTGGTTGATTACGGACGCTTCTGAAAAACAACTGTGTACGAGGTTTGATGTACGATTTGCTTCTGAATTGGTTCGATTCTTGGATTGGTGACCACTGCACGAGAGTACCACATGTGACGTTGCATCACCAGGTTGAAAATGCAAATTTTGACAAGTCTGCGGTGCCGTGGAAATGAACTCTTGCGACAAAAAACATTCAGAGTTGACAGATAGTTCATCAGGGGCTTCTTCTTCGCGGCTCACTATGAGTGGTTCTTGCGCCTGGTAGCATGCGACGTTCGATGCGTCTGAGCCTTCTGTGTTTGGAGTTTCTGGTGGCTGCGCACTGGACGGCAACATTGCAACAGGGGTAGTTCGGTAAGGTTTGAGTTGTGAATGGCCCTCTTTCTGTGCAACTTACGATGCGAGCTGTTCTGGCGCATGAATCTGGGTGGTAAGTCGAGGGCTTGGCGTAGCATCGTCCGAGCTCCGCAGCTCTATCGCGACCATCGTGAGCGTGCTAGATGTGAGATGGACATTTTGAGTCACGAAAGAGCCAAGCGATAGAAAACCAGGAGGCGGGCCAAGTCTGCGAGACGGGGAGTAAGCTGCTCCAATGCGTGAAGACTGATTTTCACTCTTTGAGTCATCTTGGCGTTGTTTGGTATTTTCCCCATGTGTCAGCTGGTCTTCCATGAACAAGGCGTCCTTATGACACGAATAGCGACCGTTAGGAGCCTTTGAAGAGCTGCGTCGTAGAAAACCAGGTGGTGGATCATGTATGCGAGACGAAGCATGAAAGGCACCAGTAGGGTGAGCGACGTCTCGTGTCGTATGTTGGTGCCACGACTTTGAAAATGCCGACTTTCGTGAAGATAAACCTGGTGGAACGCCACGTTTCTTGAGAAATAAGCGTGGACTGTGACAGCCGAGTGTGGTTGTATGCAGATGGTCGGTAATGAGGAAGTCTTGGTCATAGTCATTAAAACGGGTAATCATCTCGTCTTTGATCTTTTGCCAAGACTCGTCATTTTCAAAGATGTGGGTGAGGTAAAACTTAAATGCCTCACCGGAGGTGTAGTCAGTGAAGTTGATGATCATCTCCCGTTCCGACCAGGATGCGGCGGCGGCGTGGACCTTGAATAGGTTGAACCAGTCTTGTACGGATCCGTCGTCCGCTGATCCGGTGTACTTGGGGATGTCGAGGTCAGCCGATGGTTCTGTCATGGTGCTGGTCGTTGCCCTTCTAGGCGAGGATTCGGTAGTCAATGTATGGTCAGGGTGTCTTCTGGGGAACTGCGTCGATGATGAGTGACTGATGAAGGGGCAGGCAGGTCTACATCCTGTCGACTCGTGTGACGCTATGATGAATGGGAGACGTGGCCTGGCTCATACCCCTTGTTTATTCTATCTCTGACTTCTTCCTTCTCTGCCTCTACCAACCATCGCTTCATACGTCACACGTATGAAGCGATGGTTAGCGATATATATATATAATATATATATATATATATATATATATATATATATATATATATATATATATATATATTATATATATGTATATATATATATATATATATATATATATATATATATATATATTATATAACTATGCGAAAAACAACAGGGGCATGTGTGGTAATGAGATAAAATTATACCGAGATAATATGAGATAATAATTATTGTGGTTTAGCGTCCGTAAACCACGATATCATTATAGGGGACGCCGCAGAAGAGGGCTCCGGAAATTTCTACCGTCTGATATTCTTAAACGTTCACAATAGACACGGGCATCGGGTACTTTGATCTCCCCCGATGCGGACGTCCCATTTTCGGTGGAATGCGATTCCGCGACCTTCGAGTCAGTGGTCGAAAACCATAATTCACACCGTGGCGGGTAAAAAAAATCACAAGACGCTTGTGCTTCGCCTTCGAGAGTAGGTTGCGATAGCGTAATCTGTCCTCGTGCGCATCTGCTTCACTGAGGAGGAGAAGGAGAACAACTTCATTTCAACAGAGGATCTTGGAGCACGCAGGCTCTTGGGCCCCCGCACGATCCTGCTGCGCTCAAGCGTTCATTTGGTGGTGCTCTCTGACGCTGGTAGCCCGGTCGACAGCCTTTGTCTGCTAAACCGGGTCCTCTAAACGCCGTAGGGTCTCCCAGTCCTCCCAGGTTTCGAGAGGGCCCGCGGGGGAGGACCCGATAAGCAGTGAGAAAGGATGTGTGCAGCAGAAGCATGAGATTCAAGGCAGAGAGTACATGCCGGTGTTAGGAAAAGGCGTGGATAGTGCGATAGAATAAGAGGAGAAGGAAGCGTGTGAGTTTGTAGCTGGCGCCAGAAGGTGGCCTGTCGGTTGCTGAGGGGCTTGTGCGGTGAAGGATGGAGCTGACGCTCTGACGTCAGCTCGTTGAAAGTGTGCGCGCGCTCCTTCGTGAATCCGGTATCGGAGGCCGCCAATGCCCGGTCTAGAGAAGCTCGGTTGAGAGGTTGGCGGCCTCGTTTCCAGGGTTCCCGGAGCACATGGGCACCCAGATCAACTCCACCTGACGAAGCGGTGGTGCAGCGGGCGAGTGCAGGAACTCGGCCTCACACAAAATTAGAATTGCGGTTTTGCAATCGCAGCAAACATACCGTGAGTCAGTGTTAACAATTGCTAAGGCAATGACAGCTTCCTCTGCAGCTTCAGGGGGGAGGTGTCCGGAAGAAGTGTGAGTACCTGTAGTGGAAGAGGGAGCGATCCACCACGGCAGTGACCGCTTCATCGCCCACGAAGGCTGCGTCCACCCATACGGCGTCCGGTTCGGAGCTATAACATCGATGTAGAGTCCTAGCGCGAGCTCGGCGGCGTTTATCAAGGTGGCTGGGGTGCATGTAAGGGGAAGCGGTGTAATGAGGGGTAATGTAATTATGTAACGGCCCAAAACCACCATATGATTATGAGAGACTCCGTAGTGGAGGGCTCCGAAAATATCGATCACCTGGGGCTCTTTAACGTGCACCCAAATCGATCACACGGGCCCACAGCATTTTCACCTCCATCAAAAATGCAGCCGCCAAAACCGGGATTCGATCCCACGACCTGTGGCCCAGCAGCCGAGTACCTTAGCGACTAGACCACCGTGACGGGGCAAGGTGTAATGAGGAGTTCACGGTGCAGGGGTCTTGGTATGGGGAGTAATGTCGGATCGTTGGCTGGTATCTGGATTCCAAGAAAATGCAGAATATGTTGTCCGGTGTCAGTTTGTGTGAGGCGAAGGTATTGCGCTTGGCGGTGCCCGTCTGTGAGTTCCTCGATAGTGTTGTGAAGGCCCAGCTTTAAAAGTCAATCGGTGGGTGTACTTATGGGAAGGTGGAGGGCTGCTTTGTATGCCCAACGAATGAAGGCATCCAGGGCGTCAGTGTCTCGCAAATATAGTTGCAGGTAGGGAAGGGTGTAGAGCACGCGGCTGAGTATGAATGCATGAATAAAGCGACATATATAGGTCACCCTCCTTCATGCCCCTGTGGTGGCCCGAGACTCGGCGGATCAGGTGCGAAATGGCCCCTACAAGCTGTTTGAGTTTGCGGATTGTGTTAGTGTTCTTCCCATCCCTTTATATGCATGCCCAATATCCAGAAGGTGTCGACCTCGGCTATCGACCTGCCATCTAGTTCAATAATAATGGGGGAGGATGGGGAGTTCCGGCTTTTGGAACGGATGCAGAGTAGTTTGAACTTCTCTGGAGAACAGGTAAGTCCTACACTAGCTGCATTGTTTTGTGTTAGGTTGGTGGCGGTTTGAATGGTGTGCTGTATGTCACCATCACTGCCATGGGTCGGCCATAGTGGGATGTCATCTGCGTACTTTTTTATGTGAGGAAAAGTTGCCAGTTGTTCAACGCGATCAAATGCTAACGCGATCAAATGCTTTGGAGAAATCCAGAGCCAGGGCGGCCTTAGTGTGGCCCAGAATGAGCGGGTCAAAGATGTCGTGGGTGATTTGTGCTATAGCATCTTGCGTAGACAAATGGGGGCGAAAGCCAACCATGCTGTGAGGGTAGCAGTCATAAGTAGGTCACATGTTCTGTGAGCGTCGCCAAAAAAAAAGACGTGCTCAAATAGTTTGCCAGAACATGAAGTTAGTGAGATTGAGCGAAGGTTCTGGAGTGTAAGTGGTTTGTTAGGTTTCGGTATGAATATTACTTTCGCGTGGCACCACGACAGGGAAGCATGCCTTCCTTCCAACACTGGCTGAAACACTCCGTGATGCGAGTGATTGAGTTGGCATCCAGGTTTCGCAGCGTTATGTTGGTGATCAAGTCGGCGCCGGGTGCAGACTTTGTGCGGAGAGTCAAAAGGGTGGCTCTGAGCTCCGCCTCGGTTTATGTCGATGTCGACTTCGGGATTCGGTTGTCCTGTGTATAGCGCAAGAGTAGTTGGTGTTCCAGGCAATGTGTAGGTGTCGAGAAGTTTAAGAGATCATTAGGGTTGTCCATGCGTGCGTGTATAAGCCGGGTGACGTCATGCTGGGTAGTGGTTTTCATGTGCAATTGGTCCAGGAGGTGCCGGAGGAGCTACCAAGCTGTATTTTGCTGGTAAGCATGCCCGCGATGTCGTCGCATACCTGACCCCAATTGGAGCCACCTAGCTCCTCTTAATGTGGTTGGACTTGAGATTGTAAAGTGGCTAAGCGTTTTTTTTTTGTGTCCTGTTATGTTTACCCCGTTTCCACCGTTCTAGAAGACTGTGATAGGCCTACCATTGGCTACCATTGGCGTGCAAGTCGGTTGTCGAGTGTCGGGGTGTCTGTGGTGGTTTGAATCAGCCACGTAAGATACTGGATGTTGGTCTGAATAGAGCCTACTTAGTCGTCGATGTTCGTAATTGCATAGTCTGCACGGGTAGTACGCACAGCACGGAGAGCGTCCTACTCAATGAGTTCGTGTCAAGCAGGTGTTCCAGGGTGATTTGAAGAGGACAGAGACTTTATAATGTAATGATCACTGCCCAGTGTGTGCTGTGTTCTCGTCCGTGTGACAGTAGAGAGAGACCGACTAAGTACCAGGTCCAGACTAGTGTTCATACTGACACTTTCTTATCCGTGTAGGTGTCTGAAAGTTGTTATGGACAAAGAGTTGAAGGTTCTGTAGTTTAACTGCTTAACCTGCTTCAGTTTGGGTGCACGCCTCAACCGTACCGCAAGGAAACGAACGACTGTGCGCGTAACATTGGCCGTTTCAAGGTTTCGTTGAACACCTATTGCAAGCACAGTTAAGTGTCCAATTACGCCATAATAATTTTTTTTGCAAATCAGTGGTGGGCCCACCACGCGTTCTTTGGGCAACAGGCGAACCTACACGGCTGTTCACATTGTTGATGGTTCTGGTGCTAATGATGATTAAACATGTATGAACGCTCGATATGTTTTACGGAAGAGGCCTCTTGCGTAATCGTCTTGAAGGGGGATGGGGGTTGCAGTCTTGCCATTGGTTTCATATATCACCAATGAGTGGTTGTTTTGCACGCCATGCACTAGATGACGAGAAAAGAGGCTGTCATTCCTATCGCTCCGGCTTGAGCGGACTCGCTCGCTGGATTTCGTGCCAACCGGCTGTGCCCCTCGCGATCTCCGGCGAGAATGAAGCTCTGGCCGACTGGGTTGGTCCTACGCCACCTCCTGACGTTGGTCTCCGACGACGACGTCCGCGAAGCTGTGGCCGACTGGATTCGCCCTACGCCATCTCCTGTTGCCGAGAAGAGCACTCGCCAGTAGTGCCCATCCTCGGACTCCCGCGACCGTCTCCATCTTTCCTATTTTCTCCTCACTTCCGTCGTTGACTGTCCCTGCGCCTCACTCTCTCCTTTCTCTCTCTCTCTATCTCTTTACCTTTTAATGCAATCATTTTAATTCCTCCTTTACCCCCACCCCTCGTGAGCTACTGTTGAGGTGTCCTTCCCCTGAGAGAGTTACGGGGCTCACTTTTCTCTTCTTTTCAGTTAAAATCACTTCCCCCCCCCCCCGGCTTGAGCGCACTGCAAGCAGCCGATGTTGCGCGCGGCTCTTCGATAACAATTGACGATGCAGTACACCCGCGTTTCTTTACTCACCAGCACCAGGGTTTTTGCGAGCTATGCCCCAGCTGCAACCGCCAAAGTCTGCAACTCGTCGAACGTTTGCTTAAAAATTCCTCACGAGACCCACTGCGGCTGTGCGTTACGAAACCACGAAACTACAAATAAGAGGACGACGTAAACGATTGTCCATGATTCTCCCGCACGAAAGCAAAACGTCTTTGCCATTGCGTACACCTTCGCTGCAGCTGCCATGAGTAATATTTAAAGGTTAAATGAGCCACGGCTCGTAGACTTGATTTCATGTTGGCACAGCGGCCGCCATCATGCGGGTGCTGATCGTCATATATTGTGTGGGGAACCAACGAAATATCACAACGTCTTTGAAAATTGCAGCACGTGCCTTTAGTGCGCGATGCATCCCCTCCGTCTTTGGGTTCGAAAGTTTAACAATAACTTTGTTTCAGTTGCATGTATTTCTTCATCGGTTAAGCGTTTATGTCCGAAATGACGTCACGTATGGCAGGCCGCGCATAAATGAAGCCGCGCATAAGTGATCGAAGACGGTTATGTGAACAAACGGATAGCGTTTTACTCCTCAGAATGGTCCGTCAATGTTCCAAATCGGATCAAAATGCTGGAATTTTGCTTGGCTTTAATAATTTTTGAGGGCACATTCAATAAGCTTTTTGCTGACATGTTTTGGATGTCCCAAGGCAAACGTTTTTGTTGATTGATTGATTGATTGATTTGTGGGGTTTAACGTCCCAAAACCACCATATGATTATGAGAGACGCCGTAGTGGAGGGCTCCGGAAATTTCGACCACCTGGGGTTCTTTAACGTGCGCCCAAATCTGAGCACACGGGCCTACAACATTTCCGCCTCCATCGGAAATGCAGCCGCCGCAGCCGGGAATCGAACCCGCGACCTGCGGGTCAGCAGCCGAGTACCTTAGCCACTAGACCACCGCGGCGGGGCAACGTTTTTGTTGAAGATCAAGGCGTGTGCAGTGCGCTGTGGTTCGGACAGTACAATTTGACACAGTTCCAGTCGATATAGGCTGTTCAAACAGATAGTTCACTGTTCAAGCGAACATTTTCGTTGTCATTTTGAAATGTTCAATGCAGAATACGTAGCGGGACGTTGCAGAAAATGAACTATATAGTTTTTTTCTTTAAGACAACACGAGAAACCTTGGCGACCTTTTATCTGATCTTTTATACAATATCGTTTTCGCACTTGAAGCTGCAAGCACTGTGAATGATTGATAGATTCGTAAGTGGGCTTTAACGTCGACCCCAAAACCACCATATGATTATGAGAGACGTCGTAGTGGAGGGCTCTAGAAATGTCGACCGCCTGGACTTCTTCAACGTGCACCCAAATCTGAGCAGCCGGGCCAACAGCATTTTCACCTCCATCCAAAATGCAGCCGCCGCAGCCGGTATTTAATTCAGAGACCTGCGGGTCAGCAGCAGCGGTGGAGCAGGCGCTGTGAAGACAGCATTCTCGCTTGAGTGATCGTTAAACGAATAATAACTGTTAGTCAAGGTTCAAGCATATATGCGGGACGTTAAGATGATATTCTTGTGCCGCGATCACACTGGAGGCACTTTTGTAGATCTCTAAAGTAGGGCGTACAAGTTCTTGTATATGAAATATTACCGAAATAAACTCCTATATGTGACCTACATAAACAGGAATGTTCCCCTTTTAATGCCCAAACGCGGGGAAAATACAAGTAAACATTTTTTTTAATTGCTTGTGAGACAACAGTGTATATTTAACATGTACTAAGGCCGGGAATTGGGCAAAAAAGTATTATAAATTAAGGTAATTTTCATATTGGAAAAAGTCTGACGATTATTCGTAATGCAAAAAAAAAATAAACGCCCGTTGTTTTGGAGAGTTAATAACGGCTTCCGGAATTTCAGAAACCTGGCACTGCAAGTTTTTTTTTTTTTTGCTGTGCTTAGCTGAGGTGTACTTTACACAAAAAACAGGAAAAGTGTGGTGGCGCCGCACGCAGTTGTCCACATTCTAATGTGTTTTGAAAATGTCTCCTCATGTATTGTCAGCCGATCATGAAGCGAGCAATATTGCTTCTTCATAAGAACTCATACAAAAGGCTCTTGCGGTACGTTGCCACAAAATTGCATGAGAACCCCATGGGAAGTAAAGTCGTCCATAATTTAGCAAGTGCGGGGGCGTGCGTTGAAAATGAGACATTTTCGGTCCTTCAGTCGCAAAGCGAGGGAAGAAATAGCTCGCGCCAAAACGGCTATATCGTGCATGCTTTCAACCCGGAGCTCAGAAATTGCATTCTGCATCATATAGACGCAAAATTTGAATACTATGCCTATGATTGAGCCACTCGATCGAAGCAATAATACATAATCTCACTCTGTTCGCAAAATTGTGCATTTTTGGGTTTTTTTTCTTTCGATGTTGAATAGGCGAAGCGTCGTATGCTTTACGCTCGGACTTTCACGAGGACGAAGAAAAAAAAGAAACACGCTCAACAGCACACTATTTCATTGCGCTAGCAATTCTATTCGCGATGAATAATAAATAGGAGGAAAAAAAAACTAAGCGAGGCGCTGCGTGTTCCAGAGAAAGGGTCAATTTCATGGATGAAAACAATATTTTCGATGTCGAAACAAGAACGTCTGGCAGTCGACTTGCGATAACGTTCGTTTAGCGCCTTCATACAAGTTTCTGAGTTCGCAAGAACTGTAGAGGGTTGTGGATGATTGCTTTTCAAAGATAATGTTCCGCTGGATTTATTTGATATAGACCTGCACTTTGCTTTCTTTCGCTTCTTTACTCGAATTGCCGTTCTCAACTGCTGAGTAGCAGGTCAGATCTCTAATTTAGGCCAACCACTCAAAAAGAAAAGACAGAGAGAGAGAGAGAGAGAGAGAGAGAGAGGCAGGGAGGTCAAACAAAATTATGACATCAGCTTCCCTACCGTGGACTTTGAAGGTGGGAAAGGGGGACGAAAAAAGATGGATAGAAGAGTGCCGAGAAGAGAGAGCAGGCACAAAAAAAAAAAAAGATGGGAGGGCGGGAAGGTGCAGAACGAGATTACCTATCGTAATGGTTCAAAGCCACGTAAAAAGTTTAATTAGTCCGGGATGAACATTTTTCTATTGAAACAAATGTTTCCTTTTCGTATCTGAGTATTTCATAGTTCATGGTATATAATTTGTCTAGTATACATGCAGCTGTCCTTATTCGCAAAAAGATCATGTGAGTGGTCAGTGACCAATTTTTAGCTTTTTTATTGCTGGGTAATTGCGTAAATACTCTCGGCAGGTTTTTGCCATCACCGTCGTGTTCTGTATAAAGTGAAAGTCGTTAACGTCACCCCGTGCCTCATATGTTCTACGAGCCAGTAAAAGCGCGTGAGCGCTGGCGACCAATACGACTGAAGCAGAGATCAAGCGCCTCTGTCGCGGACTTGCTCGGTCCGCCTGCGGCAACGGCGGAGGAGATCCGTTTTCCGGCGCGCTGGAATATGCAAGCCCTGCGAGCCTTCCTGGAGTTCTGTGCTTCTGCGGACCTCGCGGCCTTGTGGAGGACCGCTTTGCCTGCGCGCTACCGACTGAGCTGACAAGTATCTCTCTTGTCATACCTTTCACCCTTTCAGATGCGGATCATCTCGTCCTCGGGTCTATGTCCCGCGGCATCGGCGTCTGCACTCACACCGCGCATGCGCAACTCTCCTCTTTCCCTCTCCCCAACAGCTTGCCGTTACCCTTTCCACTTATCTCTTACAACCTGCTTGCACTCTCGCTTCTGCACGCACGCGCTTCTCTCCTCCTGTTGTCTCACCTCCTTAAAGTGTGAATATAAAGCGGTGTGAACCCCACATGTAAAGGTACTGGATCTTCACCTCCAATGTAGTGCCCGTGGCAGATTTCTCCTGTGTGTTGTTGAACAATAAAAACTCATAGCGTGCGCGTTAACGAAAAGCGGACAGCGGGTCTCTGTATCCAATACGAGTTTTCTGTCCTTAGTGCCCATTAGTAGCGATTGGCATTTTCCAGTAGGAAACACCGGTCCATCAGTGCGTGCATTGCGCCTACCAAGTTTCCTCTCCTGTGCAACGCCATGGTGAGCGCCAGCGTTAACGCCGCCGCCAGTGTAAGCGTTAGCGCCTGCTGCTTTGCCGTAGAGTTCGCAGAACGTAATAACTTACAGATCGTGAATACCTTCTTCAGAAAACGGGCTAATTGTAAATGCACGTGGCGAAGTCCTAACGACGAAACTAAAAATGAAATAGACTTCATTCTATTCGCACAGCCAGGCATTTCACAAGATGCTGAAGTTGTTGGCAAGATCCGATGCAGTGACCATAGAATGGTAAAAGCTCGTATTCACCTAGATTGAAAGAAGCAGCGGCGCAAACTGATGCGCAAGAAGCCAGTTAATGAGGAATTCAGAGTTTCACTTCAGATTGGACTCGAGGCTCCATACGAAGTAACCGACGTTAGCGCTGACACAATGAACAATAATCTTATTATTATGCTCAACGAGTGCGGAATGGAAGTCGGAAGTACAGCCACTAGGCAGGACACTCGCAAACTATCCCAGGCGACGAACAATTTCATTAAGAGATGACAAACTATGAAAGTTTCAAATGTAACCGACAAAATAGAACTAGTGGAACTTTCAAAGTTAATCAGTATACCTAAGGTAGCCTACATAAGAAGGTATAACATGGAGAGAATGGAGCAGGCTGCAAAAAGCGGCAGAAGCGTAAAAGCTGCGAAGGCAAACTTGTGCATAGGCAAAAATCGGATCTATGCAATGCGGGACAAGGTAGACAATGCCATAAAATGGATATGACAGTTAAGGTGGTGGAGGTGTTCTACAGAAGCCCAAACAATCGGGATGATATCGTAAGAAGCAATAATAGCCCAGAAGAATTAGACATCCTACCAGTAACGACAGACGAAGTAATTGAAGCCCCAGAAAAAATGAAAAGAGGCAAAGCTGCTGGTGAGGTTAAGGTAACAACAGACCTATTGAAAGATGGTGGGGAAACTGTGTTGAAAAAAACTGGCCACCTTAGATACGAAATGTCTCTTGACGGGAAGGGCACCAGAATCTTGGAAGAACGCCCACATTTAGTTTTAGTTTTAGTTCATCAGAAAGAAGACGTCAAAGACTTAAAAAAAACAGGCTAATCAGCTTACAGTCCATTTTCTGCAAACTATTCACAAAAGTATTAGCTATTATAATTAGGGTGACATTAAAGTTCTATCAACCAAAATACCCAGCAGGGTTTCCTACAGGCTACTCCACAATATACCGTAGTCATACTATCAATCAGGTATTATAGAAACGCACGGAATACAACAAACCCCTATACATAACCTTCATAGATTACGAGAAGGCGTTTGACTCAGTCGAGACATGAGCAGTAATGCAGGTACTACGGAATCAGTGCATCGACGAACCTTACATAAGCATAATGGAAGAAATCTACAGTGGCTCTACAGCCACCATAGTTCTCCATAAATAAAGCGACAGAATCCCAAGAAAGACGGGTGTAAGAAAGAAGACACCATCTCTTTAATGCTATTCACCGAGTGTTCACATGTTTTCAAGACGCTAGATTGGGAAGAGTTTGGGGTAAAAGTTAATGGAGACTATCTTAAAAACCTGAGCTTCGCTGATGACATTGCCCTAATGAGAAACTAAGGGCACGAATTACAGCTTATGATTACTGAACTGGACACGAAAAAGAGAAGAGTAGGTCTGAAAATTATTATGCACAAAACTAAAGTATTGTGCAAGAGTCCCGACAGAAAACAGCACTTTGTGCTAGGTGGAGAGACGCTGGAAGTTGTAAAGGAATATATCTGCTTAAAACACGTATTAAACGCGGAGCCGTACTATAGAGCGAAATAACTATAGAATAATAAGGATGGGGTGGAGCACATTCGGCAAGCATTCTCAAGTCATGAATGGTAATCTGCCACTAACGCTCAAGAGGAAGGTATATAACAGTTGCATCTTGCCGTTGCTTGCCTATGGAGAAGAAACCTGGAGGCTTACAAAGAGGGTTCGGCTTAAATTGAGGACGCCCCAGCGAGCGATGGAAAGAAAAATGATAGATGTAACCATAAAAGACAACAAGACTGCAAAGTGGGCCAGGAAACAAACAGGGGTTAAAAAGAGAGAGAGAGAGAGAAAATTTATTGCGGAAAGGCAGGGAGGTTAACCAGAAAACATATCCGGTTTGCTACCCTGCACTGGGGAAAGGGTAAGGGGAAAGGGAGGAAGAGAAGCACAAACACACATACACACACTCGCACACAGTAGTGTCACAATCGTTCAACGAGGCGGGTCGCTCGCAGAAACTTCATCAGCGCCTTCGTTGCTTTCTGGCGTGAAGCTCGATCTTTCCGACATTCCAAGATTGACTGCTCAGAAAATGGCTGGTCGTCGAGGCGAGCAAACACTGCTGAGAGGGACTGTCGCTGAGAGCTGTACTGGGGGCACTGACATAAAATATGTTCAATTGTTTCGTCATTGTCGCAATGATCGCATGTAGCGCTGTCTCTCATTCCGATGCGGCAGGCAAAAGCGTTCGTGAAAGACACCCCAAGCCACATACGGCAGAGAAGGGTCGTCTCGGATCGGGGTAGGCCAGATGGAATAGTAAGTCGTAGGCATGGGTCCAGGCGGTGAAGACGGGTGTGGAGAAAACCGGGCGTATTCCGCATAGACCTTGCGACATCCTGCGCAAGCGTATTAATCTTTGCTGCTGCGTCGCTTCTTGATAGTGGAATAGGTTCCATCACTCCATTTTCGTGAGCATTCTTAGCTGCATTGTCGGCATGCTCGTTACCGATGATGCCGCAATGGCCTGGTAACCACTGAAAAGATATGTCATGTCCTTCGTCTATTAGGTGATGGTACAGTTGTCGTATTTCGAGCGCCAATTGATCTTGAGGTCCACGACGTAGAGTATTGTGTAGACATTGGAGAGCTGGTTTCGAATCAGTAAAAATGCTCCATTTTTGTGGTGTCTCTTGGTCAATCCTGCGGAGTGCGCTGCGGAGTGCCGCGAGCTCCACGGCTGTCGATGTCGTCTTGTGTGACGTTCTGAACTGGATGGTTTCGGCTCTTGCTGGGAAGATCACAGCTCCTGCAGATCCTCCAACAGTTGTCGAGCCATCCGTGTAAAGTTTGACATGATCTTTGTATTCTTCGTGTAGCATGAGTAGAATCATCTGCTTTAAAGCTGGCGCCGAGAGCTCCGCCTTATTGCGAATCCCCGGCACTGTCAAGCGCAGTTTTGGTCGGTCCAAGCACCAAGGAGGTGTTAGTATCCGTTCCGGAGGTGTGTAGACTGTTGGAAGGCACTCACGGAAAGTCAATACTCTCTTACAGAAGGAGGCACTCGGTCGATCTTCTGGAAGCGAAGCTAGGTGGTGGGCAGGGGCGCGAGCAAGGTGTCTAATATGAGCTCTAAGCACCTCCAAAGTAATGTGCACAGTGGCCGGATGATCTTTGGCGATTGCGATGGTTTCCGCTGTTGATGTACAGCGTGGTAATCCAAGACAAACTCTGAGTGCCTGGCCCTGGGCGTTTTCTATTGTGCGTATACTGCTTTTGCAAGCGTTCGTCAGAACCGGCAAGCTATACCGCAGGTACCCCAGAAACAGCGTTTTGTACAAATGCAACATCGCGTGCACTGATGTACCCCACGTTTTGCCTCCGAGGAACTTGAAAAGTTGTGCGATGGCCGTTAGGCGCTTCTTTAGAGTGGCCACATGGGGACTCCAGCAGAGATTTCGATCGATCGTGACCCCCAAAAACCTGTGGGTCCTGGCGTAGCAGACACTGTGTCCATTGATGGCGATGGGATATGACGTCATTGCCTTCCGCGTGAACGCGACCAGCGCCGTTTTCTCAGGAGAAATCTCGAGGCCTTGTTCTCTAAGGTACGCCGATATTGAATTCGCTGCTTTCTGGAGTCTCGCACGTACCTGAGGACGTGTTACACCTGATGTCCAGGCACAAATATCATCTGCATAGAGAGATATCTGCACGGAATCTGGTATGCGTTCAACGAGACCGATCAGAACCAGGTTGAACAGTGTGGGGCTCAATACACCACCTTGAGGAACACCACGGTGTGTATAATGTTCAGAAGTCGGCCCATCATCAGTTTGCATAAACAATGATCTCATATGTAGGTAGCATTGGATCCAGCGGTACACTCGCCCACCCAAACCAACTGACTCGAGGGCGTCAAGTATGGCTTCGTGAGAAACATTGTCATATGCTCCTTTGACATCTAAAAATAGTGCGACAGATAACCGTCTGCTCATTTTCTGGTGTTGTACGTAGGTCACCAGGTCAATGACATTGTCAATGGAGCTCCGAAGACGACGAAAACCGGCCATGGCGTCTGGATATATTCTATGGCGTTCTAGGAACCACTCGAGTCTGGCAAGGATCATTCGCTCCATCAGCTTCCCTACGCAACTAGCCAGCGCTATTGGGCGGTATGATGTCAGCTCTAGAGGCGATTTTCCAGGTTTGAGAAGTGCAACCAACCGGCTTGTTTTCCACTCTCTGGGGACCGTTCCATCTCTCCAAGACTCATTGAATACTTCCAGCAAAGCATTTCGTGCTCGATCACCGAGATTGCATAATAGGCGGTATGATATGCCATCCGGCCCAGGCGATGACGATCTATTGCATGAAGCAAGAGCCACATTCAGTTCTTCCATTGAAAAAGGCAGGTCCAGGTGCGGGTCAAGTGAATGTGGCGTGTAATCAGCAGTAAGGGCTTCTGTGCAATTTGGTGGGCCCGCAATCTTCCTACAAAAATCTTCCGCTACCTCGATATCCCTTCTATTTTGGAAAAGGGCCAAGGCTTTAAACGGAAAACGTTGTTGGGGAAATGTGCGTAGGCCTCGCACGGTTCGCCATATTTGAGAAAGCGGTTTGCGAGGGTCTAGACTCGCGCAAAATTTCGCCCACCGTTGAAACTCCAGTTTGTCTATACGACGCTGGATCTTCTTTTGCATGCGCCTGGCCATCCGTAGATCTTGAATGGATTTTGTGCGTCGATATCTACGCTCCGCACGCCGACGAGTCGCACGGAGTCGCTCTAACTCCATGTCCGTTTCTGAGGGCCTTGAAGAATATGCCAGCGTGCGCATCGCACTCTGCGCTGCTTGTTTGATCGCTTGCTCAATGCCAGAGGTTAAGCCTTTTTCACAAGCGTGTTCAATGTTGGTTGTGAATGCTGAAAGATCGATCCTCCGTACGGTTTTCGGCGGGTGGTCGCTAGCAAAGCCTTCGATGGTGAGATAACTGGGGATGTGATCGCTACCATGTGTCTCGATGTCTAAAAACCACTTAACGCTTGTGGCGAAGCGACGTGACACGAACGTCAAGTCCAAACAGCTGCTGTACGTTGATCCTCGCAGAAATGTAGGGCTCCCATCATTAAGTAGAGACAGTTCATGAGTCGATACAAATGAAGCCAGCCTCCGGCCCGTGGTATTGACTTTTGAACTTCCCCAGATTGGGTGGTGGGCGTTGAAGTCCCCTATAATTATCCACGGATCCGGGACGCTCGAAAGAATGTCATCCAGTCTTTGGCAATCAAAACGGGCTGAGGGAGATAAGTAGACACCTATTAATGTGAAGGTGAGGGTTTTCTGCTTCACAGTCAGGCAAACATATTGGTTCTCATCATGAGGCGACACAGGTTGAATGATGTAGGTAAGCTCCCGACGAATATACACAATGACCTTGCTGCTTTCGTTTCGGGTTTTGGACGGGATTGATTCGTAGCCAGATAGCCTGATCGGGTTTGATAATTTCGGTTCACATATTACGATGATTGGGAAAAGGTTAGAAGACACGTACTGACGAAAATCGGAAATCCGTGATCTAAGTCCTCTTGCGTTCCACTGGATGACTGATGCTTCTCTGACGTCTTTGCGGAACGATTGTTGATCTCCTGCCATGACTCTACGCGAGGGAGGCGAGGACTGGGCTCAGCGCGTCCAACACCTGTAACCCGCTTCGAGCGGTTGGAGTTCCCAGGCTTCTTAGTATGTCTGCCATGACAGCGACGAGGGATCGTAACATCGGGATGATCTGTCGATCGACCCTTGACACATCCTCAACGGAAGTAGACTCGGTGGAAGGTGTAGGGCGGCGAGGCCTCGCAGGAGGCTCCTTTGCAGGCTGTGTACGCGGAAGCGTAGGCCACTCATCCGCAGCTGTGAGCTTCTCCACTTCTTTTCGCTTCGTGCTTACTACTTCACTCGTGCTCGGAGGAAATGGGTTATGCGCAACACTCTGTCCTACACGCCTCCGTCGGCGACTACGTCGCCGCCGTACCCTTTCAGCAGCCTCTCTGTGGGTTGAATTGTCCCTAACCATTTGTTTGATAATGGCGATTTCCTTCTTAATCCGAGGGCATTCCTTGGATGCAGCATCATGCGGACCATCACAGTTTCTGCACTTCAGACTTGTTGCCCGACATGCGTCTGCAGTGTGCGGCTCAGCGCATCGGGGGCATACTGTGGTGTTTGTACATACACTCTTGATGTGACCAATTTTCATGCAGTTATGGCACTGGAGTGGTTTAGGGACAAATGGTCGAACAGGATGTCGGAAGTGTCCCACTTTGACATGCGACGGAATGGAATCTCCTTTGAACATTATCTTTACACATCGGGTGTTTCCGAGGCGAAGTACATTCGCGATGAGAACTCCTTCGTTCGCTGGTTTTATGAGAGTTGGGAGGTCCGAGTTTGTTATGGCCAAATCAATGTCGTAGATTACTCCCGCCGTGCAGGCACCGTCCATTGGAATAACCGGTCGTACTTTGATGCCTCCCAAATCTGATACTCTGCGAAGCTTGTCTATGGCGCTGGCAGTCATTGTGTCCACAGCTAGAATATTCTTCCGCGTGTTCACCCGGATATCCTTAATGTCGTTTGGTGCTACCCCCTCAAAGTACATAGAGAGAGCTTGCCTGTTTACTGCTCGAAGGCTGATGGTGGAGTCCTCGGGCATGAAGAGGATGGTGTGCGGCCAGCATTCTTCTTTTGACTGAGACGTTAATGTCCCTGCTGGTGAAGACGACTTGATACTTCTTCTTTTGGCCTTCCTGCTTCTCACGGTCTCGAAGTCGTCATCCGACGAGTCGTCGCCAGTGGCCGAGTACAGTTCCGTGTCCTCGCTGGTGCTCGAACAGGTGCTTCGTTTCCGCGACGAGCTTGCCAAAGGTGGTCTATGGTCGGACATAGCCGCAGAAGGCTCCACGTCCACAGCCATGATGCAGTGACTATCACCGTTGGCCTCACTGGTTCTGGGCCAGGCGCGCTGATTTACCGAGGAGCTCGCCATAGCAGACCTCTGGCTGGGCGGACCAGTGGATGACTCCGCGTCCGTCGCCTTGGGGCAGGGAGCAGCGTCTCCCGTAGAAAGCGAAAAACTTGATAACAATGCTCGGAGCCGAAAGCAGAAGCGTTCTATGAAGAGACACTTTGTCGTCGTCTCCCAACAGGGGTTAAGGATAGCATAGTTGAAACCAAGAAAAAGAAATGAACATGGGCCGGGCAAGCAGGGCGTAAACAGTATAATTGCTGGTCATTAAGAGTATAACTTAATGGATTTTCAGAGAAGGCACACGCACGAAGGGGATAAAGTTAGATGGGTCAATGAAATTAAAAAGTTCGCAGGTATAACGAGGCAGCAGAAAACACAAGATTGGCGGGTCATGGGGAGGCCTTTGCCCTGCAGTAAGCGTAGTCAGGCTTATTATTATTATTATTATTATTATTATTATTATTATTATTATTATTATTATTATTATTATTATTATTATTATTATTATTATTATTATTATTATTGTGTCTTTTTCTCATCTCTTCTTTCTATCATTTTTACTTCCTCCTCACAATCCCAAAGAGCACGGTGCGACGGAAGGCAGAAAATAGCATCCTTTTTATTTCTCTTTCATTAGCCTTTCTTTCTCTTAGAGAGCTCCAATATTTTTCACCAGCCTATAGACATGGGCAACGCAAGAAAAAATGTCATGACGCGATTACGTCTGCATATAACGTCATCACGAATATACTATTACGTCACATAGCATGGCTTCATAACATGGGTTGTAACTTGTTCAAATGTGACTTGATCATGAAGATAGAGTAAAACCAGGTGAGGTGCAACTGTGCAGAAAAGGGCAGAGGAGAATAAATACATCGACTGATAAGGAAAGAAATAAAATGACGGCCTTCGCCTTCGCGTCGCCTCAAGCATAAGGGACCCTGCTAATTTTCAGCATAACATACATTTTGAGTATGCACTATCTAATACCTGAATCATAAGAAACTATGAATCTTGCGTCCATCCAAAGGATGTATAGGGTACACTTCGAGTATAACGGTCACACTAATTTATAAGTTATGGCATTACATATTTAGCGAAGTGTAAGACGCGCTCAGCACTCCATTTCTAGGCAACCATTCCAAATACAGATCATAAGGAAGTAATGCTCTGTTTGCCCAATCGACCGATGCGTACAGCAGAACACCGACAAAAAAGAAAAAGGAAAAAAATGGAGGGAAAGAACAAGAAAGAAAATGTGCTTGTTTACGTAGCCATAATTTTTCTAGCAATGTTGATTTAGGCTGCCGCGATAATATTAGAAGCAGCTCCCCCAGCCACGTGCATGTACATTTTTATGAGGAATACACAATCAATCAGCGTGGATGCTCTAAATGACTCAGTCTGGTTATATCAGGTGATATAGTTAAATCGTCAACAGGCAAGCACGTGAATATTATGGCATATCTGACGAGTAACCCAGAACATACATTTTTCGCTAATGGACGCTGCAGCTCTTTGCGATAACACACGCGAGCAAAGATCTTATACGTGCATACATGCAGGAAAAGGGAAATAAATCGCGTTGCGTTTGATGCTCAAGTGTACATTAGTTTTCGGGTTCAAGGGTCTTCTGCGCGCCATGTGAACGTAATACGTTATTTCGAGAGTTGAGTGTGTGTTGAGTTTACCAGCACTATATACAACGTTGACAGTGTATCTCCGACTTCAGTGTGTTACCAGTCTACGCAGGCAATATTTATAAAAGGGTGTCTATTTATATGATACGTGCACACGTGACAACCTCATTTGGTCCGAAGCGGCTGCTACTGCAGTGAGAAAGAAATTTAATTTTCATCTCGATATTAATCACCTGTCAGCCCGCTTTGGCAATGCATCTCGCTTTTCACCAGTCATCCCGACCAGTCATCCCGGCGATGAAATGGCTCGTCACGAGTTTCTCGCGGCACTGTTGTAGGCTGTCCACATGCACTGTCAGCCGCGAACACAACTGGAGAGCAGCCGGAAAGCGGCCGCTTAGCCCGGGCCCCGTGGTGCTCCGGTCGACCGCGGTCGCCCACCCCTGAAATAATCATGGCGTGTCCTCTCGTCCCCACGCTCTGCCATTGTTGTCGGTTTCGGTTTCCAGGGAGACCAGTCGCAATGGCTCAACTCTCACCGGCCTCACCTTCCCCCTCGCTTTCTTTCTTTTTTCCCATCGTTATATATATATATATATATATATATTTTACGTCTCCTCCGTCCACTGCAGCGTGGAGCTGACTCGCTGTGTGCTGACTGGACATCTGCTCTGGGACGGATGTGCTCAGCTAAAATTATATCCCATGGTTGCCCTTGACGTGAACTGCCTCAGCCGAAAGAGTGAAGTACCGATTAAGAAAAGAAAGCCTTCCTAAAAGGTACCCCGCAATGACCACATACTCGTTCCTGTATATCGCGTCTCACTCCTTTGTTGTCTGTCGAGTAAACATTTGCAGTGCCGGCGCACTCATTGAAGATTAGACTGCAAATCAGACCTATACCAAAGACAAGTTCCCTTCATTGACAGAAATTCTTTTTTTTAACGTTCATTCCCATGATTCCGTACATGTAGCAGGGTATCGCACACGTCACCCTATTTACTTGCAGAGACGGGACGTGAAGCAAAGTAAATCAAGAGAAAGTTCAACAATGGCGCGTCCCTAATTACTTCATACTCTTCAGGGAATACACTCCAACCTTGAAAGCTCGCGCGTGGAGAACCTCGTTCTTGTGAAACATAGAAGTGACGAACTCCTGGCGAAGCAGTCCCCTTTCTGATAGCACAACAGATACCCAAGTATAACAAGTCACCATTCAAGCATTTCAGGCTTTGACTCCACCTTCGGCAGCACCCTCCTCAGACAGCGAATCCGGAAGCCTTCGGGCTCTCTCGGATTCGATGAGCCGCGTATAAGCGACGATTGTCAATTGTCTTCGCGATAAAGGTGGCCTTATATTTAGCTAGCTAAACGAGGCAGCACTGAGCTCCCGGTAATAATGGAGCGTTGAGTAACATGGCAGCTTGCAGATTTGTAATCGCGATGACGTATCTTCTATTCGAAGCTGTTGGAGCAATTGTAAAGAAGAAAAAAAAAACACTTATCACTACAGCTCTAACTAACGGGGCTATCAAGTTGAAGGAATCTTATTTACTGTTATTAGATTCTTTTGTTCAGTAATTCAGTATCTTATAAACAGCACTGCCTTATCTTCTCCCCTATCCCCCCTTGGTGTAGAGTAGCAGGCCGGATATTTTTTCAGGTTAATCTCGCCATTTTTTTGAAACTTATTTCATCTATTCTCGATTTACTTAAAATTAAAGTGGCCCCGCCGCGGTGGTCTAGTGGCTAAGGTACTCGGCTGCTGACCCGCAGGGCGTGGGTTCGAATCCCGGCTGCGGCGGCTGCATTTCCGATGGAGGCGGAAATGTTGTAGGCCCGTGTGCTCAGATTTGGGTGCAAGTTAAAGAACCCCAGGTGGTCTAAATTTCCGGAGCCCTCCACTACGGCGTCTCTCATAATCATATAGTGGTTTTGGGACGTTAAACCCCAGATATCAATCAGAAATTAAAGTGAACAAAAGTGAGTAAAATATAACAAAAGGCTTTTATATACGTAAAAAGTAACGTCGCCAATAATAGGTGAAGTATAAATGGAGGAAGCTTTTTTTTTTGTGCGTGACAACGCAGCACATTCCATGAATGACCTCTTCAGAAAATTTCACTGGTTCCCCCGTGTGCTTGCATTGACTCGAATTGGTCATCGGCAGAATCAAACATATACAGGAAGGGATAGTTGTATATATTATCACGCCACTATTCCCACCCAAGAAAGTGAAATAATTGTTGCTGGAAATTTTTGGTGCCTTCGCACTTCCGTGATCTGAGTTTGTGAAATTTTTCCGCTTTACTACAGTCACCGTTATTGTCTTTTTTTCGTTGTCTCTCGTCAGTTCACTCCGTTCATATCCCCACACGCACTCAGTTCGCAGCTGCGCAAAAGGAGCATTCGGTTCAATGTACGCTATGACATATCTTCTCTTGAGTGAATTCAATTTAGTTAGTGGTTGCAGCGACACATTCACTCACTCGACTATCATCATAACAACGAGGTAAATGTTTAGCGAACAAAGGCTTATAATCAGATTATAAATTATGAAATAGTAACTAACTTTACTACGTTGTTTGTGCGACATAAGGAGGTTTCAGCTTAACATTTGCTGCAAAATTTCTCGCGTTGAAGATATCCCAGTAGATAAGAGTCGCGCGGTTTCTGCTTGCTCCTAGAGGTATTACATTTAGCTATATAACTACTGTTTTCTCTTACCTCTTTTTGACGATAACTCGGTTGTCAAGAAGATTCACCAAATCGAAGGATAGCTCTCTCTCTTTCTCAATTTCGTTACCGATAGTACGAAATAGAGTTCCTTTTTAAAGGGGGTGCGCACCTGCGAAAACGTCCAAATGTATCAACTAGCCGTAGTTGGGAGCCAAACGCGCACGAATGTCCACGCAAGAGCGCCGTCATGTTGCGAGTGACGCATAGCGCAGACACGCGTAGCTTCTCCTCCTACTTCAAAACTCGCACGAAATCAGGAACTGATGACATCGGCACACCGTTAATAAGGTATGTCTTCTCCTCTAGCGAGCCACCGAAGCGGGTCATGTTTGCTTATAGCGTACAAGGCCCAACACGCGGAGGCCTTCGACCGCTCCCTTGCGGCAGGCCCACGGGCCCCCCTCCTCGCTTGCTTCGCGATATTCTGCCGTTCAATCTCCTTTCCGAGCGGTACCTGAAATTGCGCTGCAGCCGGGCGTTCGTGCTGCACCGTCCCGCCTCAGTATCGCGCCTCTGTCCCGAAGCACCAGACTCGATGCGTGGTTCACCGAAACGCAACCTGAAAAAATATTTATTTTTTTCCTCGGACGACCCTCTTTCACCAATCCCGTGCGCTGACGCACTGTCTATATTCAGAGATTGTTGTTTACCGGGAAAGGTCCCCAGGGCGTCGAGCGGTCCGCTGACTGTCGTCCACAAGCAATTGACTCCGTGGCAAAACGGGAGTCATTGTCTCGTCCTGCGCTTTCAACACGCATGCCCACGCTGTTGTCCCGTTTTAAGCCCTGATTACCTGCAGACGTTTGCATACGAATCTTATTGTTCCTGTTTTCCTTATTATTGTGGCAGATGTTATTCTTGTTTTCGCCCTTGTTCTTGTCAGCGATGATATGATATGTGAAGGTTTAACGTCCCAAAACCACTATATCATTATGAGAGACGTTATAGTGGAGGGCTCCGGAAATTTAGACCACCTGGGGCTCTTTAACGTGCACCCAAATCTGAGCACACGGGCCTACAGCATTTTCGCCTCCATCGAAAATGCAGCCGCCCCAGCTGAGATTCGATCCCGTACCCTGCAGGTCTGCAGCCGAGTACCTTAGCCACTACACCACCACGGCGGGGCTGTTTTTGTCAGCGGCGTGATATCACCGGGTCATGACTTCTCCAGTGTTTCGAACACCCCGCTGAACCATGACAGTGGCAGAGCTGCATATCTGTCCGCTCGAAATAGGCCCCCTAGTGACTCTGATCCGCGCGAGTATGTAAATTCGCTGCATCCGTCCGATAATGACCAGTTTGCAATCTGTACCACCATGAATAAAAGTCTGTGTACGCCACACTGTTTGGCAAGATCAGAAGCCGACCAATGCTGACGACTCGCGAAGACAGTCGGTCGATAACATGGCACCTTTATGACGACGAGGCCGGATTCAGAATGCAGTTCTCCGATGAATGTCCTTTGATATTGACGGACCAGGTTTTCTGATCACAATCCAGCGTCAATATTTGGCTCAAATTTTTTCTTATGAACAACGTAAGTCTAGGGTATTTTTGTGACTACAGGCGAAGTTAGTTTTTGAGTAGACCTGCCTTGCTGCGAAGCCCGAAACCACGTTTTTATTATGAGGGATGACGTAGCGGATAACGGCGGCGGTTAGAACTTCGAGCTTATGTAAGCACATAACTACACACTTAGATAAACTGATCAGCGTTCGCTCTTAACGTCTGCGCATATAAGGGTTGTATTGTAGGTGTAAAAAATGACACTGCCGCATAAGTGTTATGCCACCACCATAATTATTCCCAAACGAGCCTACTTACTGTTCAGTGCCGTCACATCAAATGTAGGTGTTGTCGTATGCAGGGTGCATCTAACAGCGAAATTGCGACTGTTATAACAAAGCTGAGACATTGAAGGAAACGAAAATGGAACTTTCATAGTTATATGCGTGACACAAAAAGTTCCAGCGAAGATTCATTGAGAGAAACCGTGAATGGAGTGATCTTACAGTTAAAATATACAAGCGACAGGTTAAAAGTTGTGTGCATTAATAAATGTGGGCTGTCTTTCTAGCGAGTGTTCGGGAAGAACGGCGAGGTTCTGTAAAGTTTCGTTTATTGTCTAGTGCCGAATTAAAGCAACTCATTTCTTAAGTGCGCGTTGTCATTGGCCAATTCATTTCGCATATGATATGTGCAGCATTCTATTGGCTCACACTTTCTCTTCAGAGCTGCAGCCTAAACTGTTTCTGTGAATGCGGGCCTATTATAGTATATTTCCCTACATATCTCCTCCCTCCTGGCAGAATAGGACTATGTACAGAAATTACATTAGAACAGCAGGTGCATACTTAATGTAACATAAATGTATTGAATGCGCCTGCTTGCAAATTGTATAATGGGAATCAACGTTTGCTAATGGCGTGAGCTTTAAACCAATAAAAAGTATGCAAAAGGTTCTTGTACTTTATCTTTTTAATTATTATTTTTTTCTTGCTGCAAACGTTGGTATACAGAGCGTAGTATTAAAAGTCCGTATTTGTGAGCTACCGGTTAAGGTGTTCACGTAGGCAGAATCAGGTTCAAGTGCTCGTCGTGCATTTGCACGCGTGTGTGCATGAATGTGTTGTGTGTATTTGTGTTACTAGTATTGCGTATGTGTGTTACTAGTATTGTGTGTGTGTTACTATTCATATACATATAACTCCTACCCGGAGCACCGACGAAGAGGAAATGTACACAAGCGTGGATAAGAACAAATCGATAGTATGGACTCGTTATTCATTAGGAAGCTTTAAGAATGGCAGCCTCTTAGGTAGCAGGAACCTACCACCCATGCCCAGACAAAAAAAAACCATAGCAATACTTCAGCAATGCTGTTTACGTTACTTCTTAGACGCACTAAGCCACTTTCGTTCGCTATTTTTATAACCACCAGCTAATTGCGTGTGCCTTGAAAATTGAGAGCTTAGAACGCTATTCTTGTAATTATTTGAATTGTTCGTAACACTTTCTTTCTTCCAGAGAGTGTCAACTGAGTCGTTGCTTTTGTTTTGTAAACATTTATTGTTTTCGTGTATCTGCATATGTCATCAGGTTTACTGATTCAGGACAAATGGATATATTCTATAATATGCTTCAATAAATCGCCTGCTGAGTTAATCCACATCAACTCTCGAATAATTCACCGTAAACTCTTCAAACATAAAAAACGCACGCGCGTGTGTGTGTGTGTGTGTGTGTGTGTGTGTGTGTGTGTGTGTGTGTGTGTGTGTGTGTGTGTGTGTGTGTGTGTGTGTAAAATCAACTTAGCTAAAGCAAGGACACCAGACGTGCTGCTGTGATGTCAATAATATGTTTTGCAAAATAAACACTCGGGAAATAGAAAAAAGTGGAATAGTAAGACTGATGTGAAAGCGTTGTATAACTTCCTGTGGGGTTCTGTACAACATGATAATTTATGTCTCTATGGGAAAGCTCCTACAAGGCATATGACTGCCAGCCCTATCTCAAATTTCGCGATCCGGCTGTTCTCGAACCCTGGAGTAACCAGATCGTGCATAGTACGCGTTGTATCACAACCTATATTTCATTGCTGAAAGGGCTGATGTAGACACAAAAAGTTTCACAGTAGAATTCGTTGTCAGAAAAAATTTCAGTCAATTTGAATGCTGTATAAATATGCATACGATCAGCGAAGCAGGATCGTTAATAGCGAAAATAACTTACAAACAAAACGCTTGGTTAATTTTTTTTCAGTAGCACTGGGCGAGCAGGTTTACAAATTTTCATGAACATTATCCCCCAGGCAAATACAAAACGATGTACACTTACACAAAATAAAGTTGTTTCGGGTCGGTTGATAAACGCGGAAATCAGTAACCGTGCATGAGACAGGATGCAATTACCTTCGCCCGTATTCACGAAAACGTCTCACGCTAAAATTTTCGTTAAGAGAATATTTATCCTAATCACGATGTGAGATGTATCATTGGCGAATCCTGCTCACAAACTGGAAAACTGACTTACAAAAGAGCAGTTTGGTGAATTCGACGCTTTTTCCGTTTCCTTATGATCATGCTCTGACTTGAACCATCTAACTTCCTCAGATAGCATGCCTGTTCTTTTCTAACTGGCGTGCTGTGGACAGTTACACGATCATATCACCTCGGCAACTCCTTTTTATAAAATTTCGGCAGTGACAAAGAGGTGGATACTTAAAAAAAGCAAATGAACAAGTAAAGAAAAAAAACACATAGCAAACCGAGAAAGGACAAAAAACAAGATGACGGACAGTTTGTTGGAAATAATGAAACTATGTCTAGAAATGTTGACTAACGAAGAAAAAAAAAACACATACGCATTCTACCTTCATGGGGTACCTGACAGCATTCCATTCTGGACGCACTAACACACACGAGACAGAATGGAGTCTATGGCAGAAGAACAAGTTTTTACACATGAAATATGGTCATATCTATAAGAAATTTAGAGCGTTTCATTGGGGACTACAGATGGAGAGAGAGAAGCAAAAATTACGTGAAGGCTGACCACACGCACGTTCAGTTTGTCACCCTGCACTGGGGTAGAGCGATAGAGAGTGGAAAGCAGGACAAAAGACAGGGATGGACAGACTCGCACGCAAAAATGTCTCCGAGTACACCTTTTCCACCCAAGCGTTGGTGATAACGATGACCATCCGCCGATGCTCTGGGAGGCAGCGAATTGCTGCCACCGGGTTAATACGGGTGCAAGCGCGCTTGCGGCCAAGTACTTCGCACTGGGTAGTTTCATTTAGCTTGAAGGACACTCACTCAGTGGAAAAGTGATTCCATGACACATAAATACTGTCGCGCAACATTTTAAATGCGAAGCATTTCTTAGCGAACTTAGGCGACTTTGAGCGTATCTATCTATCTAGCCGCTTACGTTTGGGAGCTCTCGTGATCACCCCCGTAACTTCGCGTGAACCATAGCATGGGAGGGTGGGATGGTTTGACGAATATGACGCGCTGGTCAAAACATGAGTAATGTCCCAATCCCGTCGCGTACGTCGTCAAACACTTCCCGCCAAACAGTGGCACAAACTCACGGGTGGGTATGTGCCGCTGGTAAGCGGGTATGCGCCACAGGTGATTGACACTCAGTATCTACCCAGGAACGATGAGAACACACATGGGCAATTTTAACACGTTAGCGTTAAGCAATACCCGACATCGGTAGCGTCGACCCAACGAAGGCTTAGAATAAATGTTAGTGTTAAGAAAAATCTGACATAAGCAGCGTTGGCCACCCGACGAATGCAAAGAATAAATTTCAAGGTCCCAGCAGGAATCGAATCCAAGCATTCTACCACAGAGCTACGCCAGGTCCCGGAACTACTTTTCAAATAGACGCTAATCTTCGCGAAACGTCAATAGCGGTTGCAGTGCTGGCTACCCAATTTTATAAACATTACATATGTACTCCTTTCATACAGCTGTCACGTCGAGTTAACGTCAATTGTGGTGAGGTGCTATGCGCTCAAATCGATTTATGTAGCAGTGTCAGGGGCCAGCATCCTCGCGAGCATCAGCGCTTCATATCAGCTTCTGGTGTTGCTAAAACACATTTCCAGCTGACACAGCTGTGCAAGTGGGAAACTGGTTATATAAACATCTGCAACTCTTCATCATAAGTCTCTGCGTGCAACATTCGTACATATATTTAGCGTCATTTTATGACGTGTCGCTCAATAAAAAAAAAATTCAACACAGCCACTTTCCCTCCACCTGCTTCGCATAATGTTGATTCCCATATACATGGGATCTGCCGAATTTTTTTTCTTTTCTCTCTCTTTTGTCCCTTTCAGGTTGTGTATAGTCTGTTCGTTCTTCCGGACTTGTGTCGATCGTGCATCCTGTATAATTCGTTTGTTCGCTGATTGTTCGCACGGCTGCTAAAATAAACAGAAAAAAATGACGTTTTGCAAAGCTTCGAAAATAGGCAGTTGAAAGCATGCATACCCCCTGTGCTGTGCTCGTGTTTTGTTACCCAGTCGTGCATTTAGCTCAGCCCAAGTACATTACAGCAAATATAGCAAGCTTCAGCGTCGATAAAATCAGTCTGACTGAATTATGTTCACAATATTTGTCACTGTTTTGAGTCTCAAAGCTGCAATTTGATTGTGATAATACACTATATAAGTGGAGGGCTCCGCAAATTTTGGTCATCGGGTGTTCGTTTACGGGCACTCACATCGCACTGTACAAATGGCCTCCACCATTTTGCCTCCAAATGTGATCGCCGCAGCCGAGATCGAATCCGTGACCTTCGGGTTAGTAGCCGAGTCCCCTAACTAATGTATACCACCGAAGTGGACCACGATTTCGCTGTGAGAGGCCTCGTAGTAGAAGGCTCAGAAAACTTCTACCATCTGAGGTTCTTTAATGTGCTCCTCAGTCTAAGCACATTTTGCCTTCATCGAAAATGTGGCTGCCTCGTCCGGGATTCAATTCCGCTACCTTCGAATCAGCAGCCGAGTACCATAACTACTGAACTCTTACGATGAGTCTGGATGAATTCGCGAAATCCGTTTTTTTTTAATAATAATAAAAAAGTTAGGTGCTGCTGTAGGTCGAGATGTACTAATCCCTTAAGACGTCCTCCGTAATGTGGCGCAGCCAATGCGCTATAGATAGAATCTCCTAACGAGTGCATACAAAATGTAGCTTACAGCCGCATTAAACTGACGGGAATAAACTTTTAAAAATAAAATGGTTATATCGATCTGGAAAATCAGCGTAATCCATTATTGCTGTCCAAGTCGTATATTTTTAGCACAACGTTCGCACTGGTTTTCCCAGCCCATCAGGGCATTAAGGACCTTGCGGAACGTCGAGCACATCAGTAAAAAAGGCACACAAAAAGGAAATAATGCTATGAAATTAGCGCATGGGATTAAGCGCCCCGCTTGATCACGCTTGTCAAGAAAAGTAAAGCGGCCTTTTGATCGGGCCCGGGCGCGGGGCGCCCGAAACTTCGAGCTGCTAAATCAGCTGCGAGGGTCCATAGCTTAAAAAAGGGAAAACTTCGACGAAAACATATGGGATTTTCATTTTTGCTGTTCTTTTTGTCATTACTGTTTTGTGCTGTCCAAGTAGAATATATACATTCAAGTTTATTACGGTAGGCATAGTCATAACAGCATGTATGGTGCAGCCAATCCTTACACTGGTTCGAGACGCAATTATCGAAGACTGCTACCAAACGCACGCAGCTTCCATTATACGAACGTAAAGCTTCGCGAATTAGGCTCCGTATCGTTCAATTTTCGAGATACAAAAGTTGCAAGCAAAAGATAGATAGAGAGAGAGATTGGCCAAACTATTTTTTTCTTTATATCTCTTTTTTTTTCACGTCTTTCACGTGCCCCACTTCACAGAGCACAGTTTTAGTTTAACGCTACCACCTGCTGCACTTGTTAATGTGGCTGTTCCTATTTCTGAAAAGAACGCGTGCATGTCAATGATGATGATAGTTTTCACGTCAGAGCAATGGTTACCGACACCTTAAACAGCTTCGTTATTGAGAGCACACTGACGATTACAAGCTCTGAACAGCACAGCAGACAGTGGCATATTGCAAACACGTGATTGGTTTAGCCCTCAAGGATTCATACGACAAATACAGAATACAGTTCAAGCGAAAAAAAAAAACATTGATCAGTCTTTACTAACAATGTATCTTCCCCAAGGAGCGACTTATGCTTGGTTTTGATGCGCACCAATTGTTCAGAAATGGAAGAAAAATGCAGGTAATTCCAACGCTTGATGTTTTCTAAACAATGGTAGCCAGGCGATGTCAGGGAGAACTATATACCAAACGAAGGCTTCAGTAACTCGAATCCTGAAGCCTAAGTAAATCACTGCAATAAAGATACAATTTTTTCTCCCTTCGATTTTCGCTAAGTTTATGTTTCAGTCGATTTCCATCCACAATTCAGTGCGTGGATTGGCGACAGCCCAACAACGCCCGTGGTCTTGTGGCACTTTCCATGCCGTGTATAAAGCACATACTTAGTGCACCACCATAATTCTTTGCTGGGCCTTACATGATGAAATATAAAAGAATAGAAAAGTTTAATATGCAGGATCTTATTAAATATGTTACACTATAAAGTATTCACAAGCCACGAAAAATTTGTGTTTTTTTTTTCCTGGCCGTCCTATAGATGAACCACGGCGATCTCGTTGCTCCGTGAAGGTGACGTTAAAAGCGCTCGAGTTCTTTTTTGTTGTTGTTGTTGTTGCTTCGTCTTCCTAAAGCCCTGGGGGGGTGTTGAATGCGTTATAAAAGGATGTATGCTTTCAGCGACGGTAGCGAACCTAGAGCTTAATTCCAATATGTCCCAGCCACGCAAGTTTTTTTTTTTTTTTAGAGCATGCTTGCCAAGTTCCACTCCAGTAGTTTGCACAAGTTATTCATCTCCTAGGTTTAAAAAACAACTGGAGCGGTCTTTTATTGAATGCTTTGTCGAAGAATCAGTGACGATGCTAATTAGCCGAAAACCTTTATTCTCCCACCATCCGCAGCACTGTTGAATCCGCATATTTTACTGCGGCTCTCCCACCTCCCCGCGTAATAGGGCGAGAAAATGCGCACGTGTAAACCGAGTGAATAAAGCCCCCTGACAGCAATTCCATCGCCACATAGCGCTTAAGCAGGCATGCGCATTGTGCCCGTATACGCTGACGCGCCGGTGCGCCTTTGTCAACCGCTCTCTGTGTTCTCGTGTAGGTGTCATTCCGGCAACGAAACTTGGCTCCGATATTGTCTTCCAGCGGCCGCCTTCAGAAGAGCCGCCTTTGTGAACTTATTTGAAAATGGCGCGCGCTGTTCAACGTTTATTCATATAAAAAGAGCAAATTAGCAGTATACAGTACCCTTTGATTTTGTCCTCGGGCGACAAGCTAAGCATATCTGACCAAATACAGCAACGTTGATAAAAGTTAGTTGTGTCGAAAAAAAAAATGATAAGAAAACAGGTTGTGCTGTGCAGTACATTTACATAGATCCTCTAGTTACAGGCTTAAAAAATAAGAGTTCGCTTGT